>OX940803.1:40705270-40834982 GCA_954870605.1 Acer campestre
CAATTTCATTAAACATTAGGATCTTAAATCATTTTTTTTATTATACTCACATCATCCTGTTGGATGTGTATGGAATGGATAAAATATTAATTCCAATTTCATTATTCGTTTAGGATCTTAAATCCCTTTTACGATACTCATAACATCCTGTTGGATGTGTAAATCATTTTTCTCAAATGAATGATATGTAAACATATCACTTTATATATATGAGATAAAATAAAATCATGGATCATAATGATTTTTCGAACTTCCGATTCGATCATGAACTGTAAGTTCATATATAATTATAATCAAGAAAAATTCAGATTATGAGTGGATTTGAAACCCCAGGTTCCAAATAATGAACTACGTCATTCATGAATATGACACTGGATCCAGAATTCCAGGTTCTCATCGGTTTTCAATACCGTGCCGTATGGCATTCATGAATATAACACTAGATCAAGAATTCCAGTTTTTCATCGGTTTTCAAAACCGTGCCGACTTAAATATCATAATTCCAGAAACTTTAAGTTCTGGTTTGTCGGTCTAACCAATCTCATATATTGTGAAAAATGAACAGTTCCAGAACGGTATATATGTCATGTAAATAAACAATTCCAGGAGGCTGAGCTCACCTGTTATGTTCCGTAAATAAACAGTTCCAAGACGGTATATATGTCTTGTAAATAACGGTTCCAGGACGGTATATATGTCCTGTAAATAACAGTTCCAGAACGGTATATATGTCCTATAAAATCAGTTCCAGGAGGCTGAGCTCACCTGCCATGTGCATAAAAATTAAATCCAGAACTATATATATATGTTCCGTTAACGGCACAGCCATTTTGTATACGAAATATATATAGATCCAGAATATTGAGATTTAGAGAAAATTGAGATTTAGAGAAAATAAATTCAGGACTATATATATATGTTCCGTTAACGGCACAACCATTTTGTATACGAAATATATATAGATCCAGAATATTGAGATTTAGAGAAAATTGAGATTTAGAGAAAATAAATTCAGGACTATATATATATATATTCCGTTAACGGCACAACCATTTTGTATACGAAATATATATAGATCCAGAATATTGAGATTTAGAGAAAATAAATTCAGGACTATATATATGTTCCGTTAACGGCAAAGCCATTTTGTATACGAAATATATACAGATCCAGAATAATGAGATTTAAAGTAAATCACCCATCAGGGATCCCTTTTACTTATATACACGAATATCAAGCCGTAAATAAATCACTCACCTGGAGATACTTTTTACTTATATACGATCGTGCTGATAACGTGTTGTAAATTAATAAATAATAGATGAAAGAATGAGATAAGAAATAAGTGAGAGAGATCAAGTGAGAAAGATGAGATAGTGAGACGAGAGAGAGAGAGAGAGAACATATATTGCTTAATTTTATTGATCATTTTTTGGAACCCATTTACAAGAGAGAGCACATGTATATATAGCCAATAAAGAGAGATAGGCAAGTGGGATTGAATTAAAGAGAGGGAGGCAAGTGGGAGTGAGAGAGGCGGTGGTGTAAGGGAAGTGATGTAGGGGAAGATATTTTGGTGATATTATGAGAGATATTAAAGGAGATATTTTGGTGATATTATGGAAGATATTTGGTGATATTTTGGGAGATATTAAAGTGATATTTTGCATGTGGTAAAAGCCACATATATTATAACACCTAGAAGATAACATGAAGCACATTATAAAAACAATTTCTAGAATCAATTTCAATCAATCTCAAGTTTAGCAAAAAATATGTTTAAGAGAAATCACAAAGCTAAACTCAATTAACTAATCAATCATACAACCCTAGCATATGATATAACATACTTCTCAACATATTTCAACAATCAAATAGAAAGAGTCATAGAGATGATCAAATGAAATTGCAAGAGAAGAAGTATCACATACAACTAATGGACCTCGTACTGAAAATCAGAGTGCTGTGAAAAATGACGAAATCAAATGCCTCTGAAAATGCTTGGGTTTTGTAGCTCTCATCAAGACCAACAATTTTGGCTTTTGAATCACTCGATTTCGAGTTCGTATGAAGAAGTTATGATCAAAGTAAGTAAATCAAAATCATGAACATTTCTGCAGAAAATCAGATTTGATGTTGTTCAAGTTATTTGAAAATGGAGGGAAGAGAAGTCATTTAAAGGAGAGGGAAGTGGGGCAATTTTGTCCAACCAAAAGAGGCATTTCAGCCATGCCCATGTGTGGGCAGCGTGTGCCACACGTGGCCAGAGAGCTGGCTGGGCTGTGTGGCACACGTGGTGGCCATACCATGGCCTTTGGCCAGCTTGCTCCTCTCGCGCACCTCTCACGTTCTTCGACCGTATTCGGTCATCCGAACTCCGAATTCGAATCTGTTTTCAGATTATGAACTGTGACTCCCTCACGCACGATGAAGACTATGAAACTTTGACAAATGGTTGAGAATTTATCTCGGAAAACGAAGACGAACACAACTTAACAAATGAGAACGAAAAATAGCGTAGCTACATCGTTTGAACTCGAAACTTAACATATGAGTAACCGAAATGACTGTGACTCAATAAGGAATCAAATAAGACCATGTTCAAGTCCAAAACATAAGAAACACAAACAAATAAACACTATACAACACAAGCATGCCATATCTAAGCGATAGTGAGAAAACATGCAATTCTACAAGATTGTTAACAATGAGATGAATGCATGTGCATACTAAATGTGTGTGAAAGTGTTATACCAAATGTTTGAACTATGATGCAGGGACACACATGTATGAATTGTGTGTGTGTGCGCTAACGCCTTGTAAGAGGAAGAAGAATCTTGATACCTTAGCATCCAAGTAAGCGATGTTCCCCTTGAAGACGATATTTGCATAAGATGTTGCTTCTTCACCTTTGAGGCTCTTTTCTTCCAAGAAATACTTAAGCAACTACTAATACAAATATAGAGCATTTTGCAATGGAATCAAGCCAATACAAATAACGGATCTTACACGATGCAAAGTTCAGCACCTAGTACCCCGATTCACAGTTCAGCATGCAGCCTCCCAATTCATAGGGATTGCACCAAGCCGGGCTATTCGCAAGTCCGACAAGTACCCCAACACGGAGTTCCACCAAGCATTCTACTACTGTACCATCAGATATCTCTCTACTTCATCAACAAGATAACCCGCTACAGACTCGGTTGATATCTCGATCCTCAAGTAGCAACGGGATACTTAGGAGTCCATACCACCTTCTAGAATCAACCCGCTAAGCAAAAAGATACCAGATGAAGAAATTACCAAAGAGCAGGACTCTTATGCCAGGATTAAAGCTCCATGAAGACTTGTTGAAATGCCACCGTTTAGTCAAAACAGAAGAAATGTATTCATTCCCACCAACTGGGAGTTCTATTTCAACAAGTCAACTTTGTTAGAATCCTCCTAGGAAGGAAAGACTTAATTCTGAAAGCTCCCATGAGATTGTCTCCTCCTAGGAAGGAAAGACTTGATTCTGACGATAAAAGCTCCAAGATTGTCTCCTGAAAGGGAGGAGGTCCTGCAATTGCCAAAACCTAGATCGAAACTATAAGAGTGCATGGCAAGTAACGAGACTTATATAAACAACATGATATACACAGAAAAGGGACTACGTCAGTTCTACTTATTGACACGTACTAGTTCACCACCACCATCTCCATTGCACACTAAATCTCCATACTCTACCATAAATCCAGAAAAAATACAACTCATGTACTTGTAATGCAAAGTGACAATTAATAAAAATCCTGTTTTGTCTATCATATTTCTATCCAAATCGTACTTATACTGTAGAGAACATAGTCGGTATCGAACTACGTGATACCCTACTGACCGGGATCAATCTTGATTTTGGTCCCCTTAAAGTCGTTATTTGAAATTTTACCCTAGTGACGATTTTTCGGTAACAGTATGTTTTGGTGGGGGTGAAGTTTTACACAAACAGGTGTTGTAGGAAGTGGATGCTTAGCTGGTCTGGCCTTTGTCCAAGCCCCAACAGTGAAAGGGTGTGGTCTTCTCTGTTTGGTGCTGTTGTTTGGACCATTTGGGACTCTAAGAACCAAGTGGTTTTTGAAGATAAGCAACCAATGATTGAGCAGATGGCTGATTTGGTTAAATTCAGGATTGTTTGTTGGTTTAAATATTTGGGAAAAGGTTCGGAAGATTCGGTGGATGCTTTGTTACGTAACATAAATCAATTATGTGTTGACAGCAAGATTTCCAAAAAGTCCAAAATAGTTTATTGGATTCCTCCTTGTAATGACAGCCTCAAATTCAATGTAGATGGCTCCTCAAGAGGAAAACCAGGGCCTGTAGGTATATGAGGGGTCTTGAGAGATTCGAAGGGAAAATTTCTCTGCCTCTTCTCTTGTTATATAGGGATTTTAGACTCGAATATAGCCGAGCAGTGGGCTATTCGAAAAGCGGTAGAACTTTGTCAATCGAATTTGTCTCTATGGGGTCAGTCCATTTCGATAGTAAGTGATTCGAATGTGGTGGTGTCCTGGGTGAATAAGGGGGAGTTCGGGAATATAAATCATTTCAATCCTATTAGGGCAGTTCGAAATATTGTGAGAGAGTTGGGAGATATTGAGGTGGTTTTTGATTCACGAAGATTTAATTCCTTTGCGGATAGCTTGGCAAAGATGGGCTCAAGAAAGTCAGGAGATTTTGTAGACTGGGGTGATTACTGATGTATTTTTTGTTTTTGTTGTTTTCTGTTTCTAGGGTCTTCTTGGATCGTTCTTGCTGCTGTTGTTGCGTTTTTTCTGCTTCTGTTGTGTTTCCTGGGTTGTTGCCCTATTTTTGTGCCTTTGTTGCTGTTTTCGGGGTTGCCTGGCTGTTTTTTGTTTGTTGGCTTGTTTGCCTTTAATAAAGTGGAGCCTTTTCAAAAAAAAATAAAAAATAAAACACGAAACGACACGAATTCGCAACAACATGACCCATTGCCAAGTCTACCCAAAGCATTATGTAATTTAATTTTCATGCATTTAGAGTAGGTTTTTCCTAGGCTAAGTAGTTTCAACCAATTGAATCACCGATCCCAGTGAACGAACTTTAATTTAAATTGAACGTAAAATTTTACTGCATCAAAGCTTATAGTGTCACTTCATGTAGATGATTTGCTAGTTACTAGTAATGATGTTCAAGAAATTGACAAGTTCAAGAAGAGTATGTTGCAAGCTTTTGAAATGTTAGATCTTGGTGAGATGAGGTATTTTCTGGGAATGGAAATGGACCAGTCCAAGGATGAACTTTTCCTCTCACAAGGGAAATATGGAATGGATTTTCTAAGGAAGCTTAAGATGGAGAGTTGCAATCTAGTAGCAACTCCATTGGCAGTAAATGAAAAGCTCTCAAATGCTGATGGTGATGCAAAAGCAAATGTGACTTAGTATAGAAGTTCTGTTGGCATCCTTCTTTTACTTGACTGCAACCAGACCAGATTTGATGTTCTCAGCAAGCTTACTTTCAAGGTTCATGCATTCACCAAGTTTGACATATCTTGGTGTTGGTAAAAGAGTATTGAGGTACCTGAAAGGTACCATTGATTTTGGAATTTGTATGGCAGTGGAAATGGAAAGCTGGAAGGGTTTGTTGATAATGATTGGGCAGGCTCTTTAGATGATTCCAAGAGCACATCTGGTTATGTTTTTTCACTTGGAAGTGGTGTGTTTTCATGGAATTCCAAGAAGCAAGAGGTGGTGGCTCAATTCTCAGCTGAGGCTTAGTATATTGCTGCTGCAGCAGCTTCAAATCAAGCAATATGGATTAGAAAAGTCTTGACAGACCTGAATTATGTGCAAGAGGAACCTACCGTGTTATGGTGTGACAACAATTTAGCCATCTATATTGCTAAGAATCCTGTCCAGCATGGGAGAACAAAACATATAAATGTTAAGTTCTTAAACAAATTACGGTGTGTTCAATATTAATCTAGAGGGGGGGGGGGGGGGTGAATAGATTTTATCCGATTTTACCCAATTTTCGTTAATAGGCAAGTTTATGAAAATACCCCTAATAGTCAATACAAATATAACTAGTGTAATATAGTGCGAAAATATTAAATGACACTTGATATTTACGTGGAAACCCTCACGGGAAAAACCATAGGCTATTAAGTAAGCCACACTCGAACTCAAATCCACTAAATGTGAGAAATATTACAACCTAATCCCGGAAGTAATCACACACCTACCTAATCCCGGTATGAGTGAACCTAGTCCAATTGCTTGTGGTTTACACAACCTAATCCCGGAGCTACACAAGTCTTACTTCTCAAAGAAGAGATAACAAGCCTATGTGAATATATGAATACTAAAAATGCAATAAAAGCAAGGCAACCCTATATGCTTATCTAGGATGATGATGTATCAATGAAATCAATCGTAGATATCAAAAGCTAAATGACATATCATAAAGCTTAGCTAATCAAGATTAAGCAAAACCTAGATAGCTATCACAATACAACACTCAATCATATTCATCACAAACAATCTCTATCTTGTATTTAGCATGTGAACATAAAACATACAAGTAAATAAAGAGATTTCATGATAAGAAAGAAACTAAAATTAGATGAAGTTAGTCAAAATCTTACCAAGCAAGTTGTGATGATGCAAAGCTATGAATGAATGATCCTAGATGAACTTGATGAATCAAATGAAACGCTTTGAGTGTTTAAAGGTGAGTTCTTGATGATTTTTCTCTCAAGTGTTTCTCTTTTTGCTTTAGGGTTCTAAGGAGTCAAAGAACTAACTCAGAGAAATGAGAAAGTATGATATTTATAGACATCAAGAACAAGGCATGTGAAAAGACAAGTTTGCCCTTGAAAATGCACGATCGACTGTTTCATTTGGCGGCCTGGCTGCCGATCACAACCGCCAAATTGGTCCCGAGAGAAATAGGGGAGAAACAGTGGTTTCATTCGGCGGTTTCGAAACAGCCAATATAACCGCAGAATAAACCCGAGAGATTGAAATCAATCAGGTATGAACGGCGGTTTCAAATTGGCGGTCGGGGCCTCCGATCTAACCGCAGAATTAGACCAGAGACCTCTGGTCCAAAATGGCGGTTTCATTCGGCGGCCAGGGCCGCCGATTTAACCGCCGATTCACCAAAAGTGGTGAATCCAAGAAGAAGCCAAGGCACTCTCCGAGAGCGGTCTTCACACAACACCAAGAACACTTGTGTGCAAGCGCGGACGTTTCCGAACATCTATGGAAAACGAATTATAAGACACAAACACGCAACAAGATACAATTCATAAAAGTGTATGTGTGAAAGTGACATGTGAAGAGAATGCACACATATTAAAATATGCTAAGTGAGTGTGTGCTACTAAATCTCTTCAATGAAAAACTAAGCACAAGAGATATACCTTTAGTGTGCTTGTCACTTTGAGGTCTTGAGGGCATAAAGCTTGATCCTTAAACACCTTAAACACCTAAAACTACCCTTACAAGTGATCGGTCTATTTCTATATATGTTTTAGGCCCCTATTTCCTATTCTTTATGCTTTGTTCTCGAGTGATTTAGGTTGTTTTGATGTGCTTGTTAAGTTGTGCAGATCTCTTTAACAGAAGTGGTGCAAATATCCGATTATGGAAGAAACGATGTCAAGATTGGTCAGAATTGCATTTCTGTGATGTACCGCGGGGTAGGCAATGCCTATCTAGCGGTCCTGTGTTGCGGTCAATCAACGCTGCAACCACCAAGAGAAGATCATGAATAACCGCGGCTTAGGTACATACCTACCTGGCGGTCCTGCCTGGCGTCAAACTCCAGAGGTGTTGTGTGTGAATTTGCGCGGCCTAGGTACATACCTAACTAGCGGTCCCATCGTGCGGTCAAGTCCAGTAATGTTGCAAAAGCAATACCGTGGGGTAGGCAAGTTACCTACCTAGCGGCACGTGCAGCGATCTTTTAAAAAGTCTGATTCGTTTAGGTCAGCGACAGACGGAGTATTTGAGCCATTATAAATAGACATCAGAAGGCTTTCAAAAGAAGGTTGGAGACGGCGAAATTGGGAGCCGTACTTTCTTCCATCCTTGGAAGACACCGGAAAGCAAGAAGAAGACGAAGGATTCAAGACAAGATTAGAAGACAACAATGGGTTCTTTCTTCTCCTCTTCTATGTTTTTGCTTCTTCCATTGATGTGTAACTAAATCCATGCTAGGGATTCAATGTGAACCTCTATGAATACTCTTTGTTATAATTGACTATATTTTCTTAATTCAAGTTTCGATTCATTCAATTTGTGATTATTTCTTCTTGTTGAGGCATGGTTAGTGCTAGATTAGAAGTTAGGGTTTGATATGTTAAAGGTTGAGATGCGCGTGGGTTTCACCATTCTCAACCAATATGCAATTGAATGAATGAATTTATCGTAGCAGGATATCGCACGTTATTTTTGGTTCTCTTGTTCTTGTGCTTAATGGGTTCTCAATCATAGTCTACACGCAGGTTTTGCTAATGACTGTGATTGGGAATACTTGATTGTGTGCCTTGTGGGTTTTAGGTTATAGTTTACACGCAGGTTTTGCTAATGACTTAGCTAAGAACGCTTGGTGTATGGTTGATGTATTTTCTGCTATAGTTTACATGCAGGTTTTGCTAATGACTGCAGTATAGAGTAATTGATTTATTCCAGGACCACACAGCACTAATTATACATAATTTAAGAACGAACCCTTAACTTGATTAACATTCTTTGTGAAAGTCAATTCGAAGCATTGAGTAAACGTAGTTGGGGATCACTGATGACCTAGTCCTCTCACCTCTTGATCACATTCTTATATTCTTGTTAACTGCTTTCTTAGTTTAATCTAGTTTTAATCTCAAATCAATCAAATCAATCTGAAATCTCTTGGTTACTATTAATTGCTTAGCTTTAATTAGAATTAGTTTTAGTCGATAAATCACTTTTCCTCGTGGGAACGATCCCTACTTGTCACTGTACTTATCTCACGATTCGTGCACTTGCGAGTTAGGTTTTTATAACACGATTTTACACATCAAGTTTTTGGCGCCGCTGCCGGGGAATAGTGAATTTATTGGTTATTTCTAGTTTTAGTTTTAGTTAATAGATTTATTTGTTCAGGTAGTCGAGTCATTAATTTTTAGCTTTTTAGATTTTTCTTTTTATTTATTCTTTCTTCTTTTCTTTTTTAGAGTTTACTAGTGATTTGTTTGTCTCATTGTAGGTATTGACAACAGATGCAAGGTAGAAGATCTCAACAGGGAGAATTATTACCTTTGAACGATAACATAGATAGTATCAGAAATTTAGCAATGGAAGACAAGCAAAATCAGGAACAGAATCAAGAAAGGATGCGCCAGGCTCCTAACCTTGTTCCTAATCCAGTATTTGAGCCAGAACCCATCAGGACTATGAAGGATTACAGTAGACCAGTTGTGAGCAATGATCCTTTGTGCATTGTGCTAGAACCTGCAGCAAGGAATTATGAACTGAAGAGTAGCCATTACAGTCAGCTGCCCAGTTTCCATGGTTTACCAGATGAAGATATACTCTTGTTCTTCAGAGAGTTCTATGGAGCAATACAATCCCTACCTAACTATAGGATTACTGAAGATCAGCTGCGTATGAGATGCATTCCGCATGCATTGAAAGGAGAGGCGAAAGCATGGCTGTTAACCTTGCCTCCTGCATCTTTGAGAACATGGGATGAAGTGCGAGAAAAGCTTATGATCAATATTATGCACCTCAGAAAACCAGTGAAATCCAAGCAAAAATTTCGAGTTTCTTTCAACAAGACAACGAGAATTTTTATGAGGCATGGGAGCGTTTTAAGAAATATACCAGGGACTGTCCTCAGCATGGGTTTCTGACTAATCAGTTGTGTCAATGGTTTTATGATGGTCTAACTGAAGTATCAGGACTTCTAGTGAACAATGCCTGTGGTGGATCTATGTATGACAAGCAGCCTGATGAGGTGTATGCTATCTTTGAGAAGTTGGCACAGAATTTTCGTCATAAGAACTCCAGAAGAAAGAAGGGAATCTATACCGTAGATGCTAGCACAGAGAGTTCCATTCAGATGACACAGATGATGAAGAAAATAGATTCTTTTGCTACTGAAATTGGTCAACTGAAACAAAAGGTGTTTGTGGGAGAGCATCAGGCAGTAGGTCCTGGACTTGAAGAAGAAGAAGTTAATGACATGAACAACTTCAACCCCAGACCTAGGAATGACCCATATTCCAACACCTACAATCCAGGGTGAAGGAATCATCCTAATTTTTCATGGTCAAACAATCAGAACACTGATAACCAATGGGGAAACAACAACAGCAATTAGAGACAGATTAACACCGGTGCTTAGCAAAACTTTGAATCTCAACCAAAGAAGCCTTCAATGGAAGAATTACTGCAGCAAATGCAGTAGCAAATTAAGCAGCAATCGCAGGACATGCAGCAGCAAATTCAACAGTAGTCGCAGCAATTGCAGCAGCAGATGCAGCAGCAAATCCAGCAATTAGAACATCGTATAAACCAAAGGTATGATGTACAATTTCAGAATATGAATGCTTCAATAAAGAAGACAAAGATTCAAGTTGGGCAACTAACTGAGGCTCAACAAAGAATGGAACAAGGAAAATTTCCAAGTTACACTGAGCAAGCTAAAGCTATGACAATTCTCCGAAATGGTAAGGTGCTAACTGATATTCAACCTGCTGAACTTTCTGATAAACCTATTATTGTTTCAGGTTCTTCAAAAGAAAAACTCAAGCACCAGGAGGATGAGATAGTGGTGGAAAAATCCAAGGATTCACCACCCCTACACAAGTCAGCAAATCCATATGTGCCACCCATTCCATTCCCAGGGAGATTGCAAAAGAGCAAGTTGGAGAAGTCGTACAAGGACATATATGACATCCTTTCAAAGGTCAATGTCAACTTGCCCCTGTTGGAGATGATTCAGAAGATGCCGGCATATGCGAAGTTTTTCAAAAGCCTTCACACATACAAAACAAGATTTGTGGAAAATCATCAAGAATTTATGATTGGAAGTGCTAATGCAGTCCTTCAAAAATCATTGCCAAACTTCAAGATCTAGGTAGTTTCTGCATTAACATCACTATTGGTGGTACAACTCTGAAGAGGGCCATGCTAGATTAGGAGCCAGCATAAACTTAATGCCGTCAACTATCTATGAGCAATTGGGTCTGAATGATCTGAAAAAGACAACCATGTTGCTTCTGTTGGCCGATGGTTCTGTCAGGTACCCTAGGGGTTATGTGGAAGATGTGCTAGTACAGGTAGAAAATCTTATTATTCCTGCTGACTTTGTGGTGTTAGATATGGATGAAGGTGCCAAAGATAGGAACTGCAAGCCTATTCTTTTAGGGAGACCCTTTACGGCAACTGCAAAGACTTTTATAGATGTCCAGAATGGGAAGCTAACGATGACTGTGTTAGATGAGACTGTAGAATTTAAAGTTTTTGAGTCCCTAAAGTTCCCTGAAGCAGCCGACGATTGTTACTCTATTGAATGTAATGCTATTGAAGTGGTAAAGTCGGCAGTACAAGATGAGTTGTTAAAAGACATATCTGAGGAATTGTTAGATTGGGTTTGTGATGTATTTGGAGATAATGAAGAACTTCAACAGATAGGAGTTACAAAAGAGGATTCTGATATTGAGGAAGTATGTACTGAAGTGAAAGATGAGATCAACAAATCGTTAATCCTATCTATTTGTTCTCCCCCTGCATTGGAGCTGAAACAACTTCCTTCTAACCTCAAATATGCATTTTTAGGCGAGAATGAGACTCTTCCAGTGATTATAGCGTCAGATTTAGAGATAGAAAAAGAAGAGAGACTCTTAGCGGTGCTTCAAGAGCACAAAGCCGCCATTGGATAGACCATAGCAAATATCAAGGGAATAAGCCCTGCCATTTGTATGCATCACATTCTTTTAGAGGAGGGTTTGAAGCCATCTAGAGAAGCTCAACGAAGACTTAACCCGAACTTGAAAGAGGTGGTCAAGGAAGAGGTCCTAAAGCTACTCAAAGTGAGTATCATATACCCTATATCTGACAGTAAGTGGGTAAGTCCGGTTCATGTTGTGCCAAAGAAATCTGGAATCACAGTGGTGGCTAATGAAAACAATGAACTGATCCCTACAAGGAAGACCACAGGATGGAGGGTGTGCATAGACTACCGCAAGCTCAACACGGTAACAAAAAAAGATCACTTTCCTTTGCCGTTCATCGATCAGAGGCTTGAGCGTTTGGCGGGACATGCTTATTACTATTTCCTGGATGGTTTTTCAGGATATAATCAGATTTCCATTGCCCCAGAAGATCAAGAGAAGACAACATTCACTTGTCCTTTCGGTACCTTTGCTTACAGAAGAATGCCGTTTGGGTTGTGCAATGCCCTTGCCACTTTCCAAAGATGCATGATGTCGATCTTTTCCGACATGTTAGAGAAGTATATCGAGGTATTTATGGACGATTTTTCTGTTTTTGGTAATTCTTTTGACCACTGCCTTGATAATTTAACTAGTGTTTTTAAAAGATGCACTGAGACTAATTTAACTCTTAGTTGGGAGAAAAGTCACTTCATGGTGAAATCTGGAATAGTGCTAGGACATGTGATATCTGATAAAGGCATAGAGGTAGATAGAGCTAAGATTGAAGTAATTGCTAAACTTCCAACTCCTACTTCGGTAAAGGGTGTGAGGAGTTTTCTTGGTCATGCAGGTTTTTACAGGCGTTTTATAAAAGATTTTTCAAAAATTAGTCACCACCTGTGTAATCTGTTGGCTAAAGAATCTACATTTGATTTTAATGATGAATGTATGCTTGCTTTTACAACTCTGAAAGATAAACTGACATCTACTCCTGTAATCATGCCTCCTGATTGGTCTCTTCCATTTGAATTAATGTGTGATGCGTCAGACTATGCTGTAGGAGCTATTTTAGGACAGCGAGTAGATAAATTGCCACATGTTATTTACTACACTAGTCGCACTTTGAATGTTGCACAATTGAACTATTCCACTACAGAAAAAGAATTACTTGCTGTTGTTAGTGCCCTGGAAAAATTTCGTCAATATTTGATTGGGTCTAAAGTAATTGTTTATTCTGATCATGCTGCTTTGAAATATTTACTAATAAAAAAGGAAGCGAAGCCGAGATTACTCCGGTGGATCCTTTTATTGCAAGAATTTGATTTGGAGATCAGGGATAAGAAGGGCAGTGAGAATGTGGTAGCTGACCACCTTTCTCGATTAGTGGAAGAAGAAACTAGAGAAGGAAGTACCAAGCTCGTACCAATAAACGAGAACTTTCCAGATGAACAGCTGATGAATGTGAGAGCCAAGGATCCATGGTACGCAGATATAGTGAACTATCTTGCAAATGGCATCGTACCAGCTGACCTGAACTCGCAAGCAAAACGAAGATTCATCTCCCTCACCAAGCAATACTTTTGGGATGAGCCATACTTGTTCAAATATGGTGCTGATCAGATCATTCGGCGATGTGTCCCTGAAGAGGAGCAGCAAGATGTGCTGAAATTCTGCCACGACCTTAGCTGTGGAGGGCACTTTAGTGCCAAGAAGACTGCTCTGAAAGTTCTCCAATCAGGTTTCTTCTGGACCTCTTTATTTAAAGATGCTTATACTTTTTGTGTTTCTTGTGACAGGTGCCAGAGAATGGGGAACATTGGTAAAAGAGATGAGATGCCCCTTTCAAGTCAGTTGGTGATAGAAATATTTGACGTGTGGGGAATTGACTTTATGGGTCCCTTCCCATCCTCACATGGGTTCACTTTCATCTTGGTAGCTGTGGACTATGTTTCGAAGTGGATTGAAGCAATTGCAACCAAGATAAATGACAGCAAAGTGGTGGTAAAATTCGTGAAAGAGCACATATTTGCCAGATTTGGGACACCGCGTGCTATCATAAGTGATGGTGGGAGCCATTTTTGTAACAAGGTTTTTGCCTTTTTAATGAAGAAATATGGTGTCAAACATAGAGTGGCAACCCCATATCACCCTCAGACTTCAGGACAAGTGGAGGTGAGCAATAGGCAGATTAAGCATATATTGGAGAAGACAGTGCAACCAAATCGAAAGGATTGGTCAACTAAGCTTAATGATGCATTGTGGGCGTACAGAACTGCCTACAAAACCCCAATTGGTATGAGCCCTTATAGGATTATATATGGAAAAGCTTGTCATCTACCTGTGGAGTTGGAACACAATGCCTATTGGGCACTGAAGAAGTTGAATTTCGACTTATATAAGGCAGGAGAGGAAAGAAAATTCCAAATGAGTGAGCTTGAGGAGCTTCGGGACAATGCTTATGAGAATGCCAAGATATACAAAGAAAGGACGAAGAAATTGCATGACACTAGAATCAATCGGAAGGAATTCCAACCGGGGATGCTTGTCCTTTTGTATCAGTCAAGGTTAAGGTTGTTTCCAGGGAAGCTGAAATCACGTTGGATAGGTCCGTTAAGGGTTACTCAGGTTTTTCCGCATGGAGCTGTCAAAATTGAGGGTCTTGACTTGCATAAGAGATTTAAGGTTAATGGTCATCGACTCAAGCCATACCTATGTGCATCCGAGCTAAGGAAGTCTGAGTTTTCCCGCCTCAATGAGCCGTAAGGCTCTTGTGTGTCTTGCCCAGACGTTAAATAAAGCGCTCAGTGGGAGGCAACCCACCTAGGTAACATTTTCTTATCTTATATTTTTGTCTATTTTTGAGTCAGTAGTTAGTGTGTCTCGAACATTCTTAAACCAGATGAATATGGTTATTGGATATAGAGCTTTGAGGAAGATATTATTCAATTCAGGTTTGGGGGTGTTCGATTAATTATTTTTCTGTTTTAGGAGAGAGCTGGTATGTTTTATGTGTGTTTTACTTTTGGCCAGGCATCAGGTATGAAGAATATATTTTTAGCGCAAGGTAGGACCGCCCCCTAGGCACCTGCCTGGGCAGTGGTCACTCTAAAAGGGGTCTCTCTGGAGTTGCCCGCCACTTAGTCCCACTGGAAGAAGACGTTCCTGGCCAGCTAAAATTCCTACGGAATGCCTCTGGACCTCAGCGCAAGGTAGGACCGCCCCCTAGGCACCTGCCTGGGCAGCGGTCACTCTAAAAGGGGTCTCTCTGGAGTTCAGCGCAAGGTAGGACCGCCCCCTAGTCACCTGCCTGGGCAGCGGTCCAACACATAAATGAAACGGTGCGTTTTGCACCCAAGGTACGCATGCAAATGACTGACCGCGGGGTAGGAACGCCCCCTAGGCAAGTGCCTACCCCGCGGTAAATGAAAAAAAACCTGATTCTCTTCTATTTAAATGATTCGTGCGCAACCACTTCTTCTTCTCTAGGCTGCGCACGTTCTCCTTCTCTCTATCTTCTCTCTCTCCTCTCTATTGTTGCTACTCTCTCTCTCAAGGAACCAGGTATGTTTACTCTCTCTCTCTTCGCAATTTCCTTCAGAAGTTCATTGCTTTTAGAATGAGTGATGAGGTCGTTTGTGTACTCAACAAAACAGTAATAATATAGATTTTTGGATGATTCTTGAAAACTCTTTTAAAGCCACTTAATCCTTTTACAAAGTGATTTGATTAGTAAAATAGTGAGCAAGTTCGTTCCACAGGGAATGGAGTGTTAATTATATAAATTGACTATTCTTTGAACAATAAAATAAATCATAGAGTTTGGATAAATGTGTGGTTTCTAAAACCACCAATGCTAAACTACTAAAAATGTAAATACACAAAAATGTTATGAAAAATAGAATACTCAACACCTTGATAAGAAATGTGATAAAATCAAATAATAAGATAGCTAGGGAATAGATTGATTCACAATTGAATGTGGGTAAGCTAATCTAGCTACATTAATGTACCAATCTCATTATGTTAACCATTAAGAGGCTTAGATTAGTGGGGTTGATATACCCACCACTAATCTATCCTATTCAATGGGTTCTCAATCACACAAGGATTGTCAATCCACATATGAATATATAACAAATTATTCCACTCAAGATAGCAATTAACAAGTGATATACAAGTTAATTATAATGAATGGAATCTAATTAATTTGAATGAATAGAACACATAAGAGATTCATTACAAGCTAAGCTAAACCCACAACCAATTGATCCTCAAATCTATCCCCTAGATTAGGGGTTTAGTTACACATATTTGCAATAAATGAAAAGAAGTAAAATATAAGGAAATCACCCTTGGGTCACCTTCTTGAAGCTTGATCCTTCTTCTCCTCTATGCTCCTAAATGCAAGGAATGAAGGTTGAGGAAATGTCTTGGAATGTGGGTGTTTTGGTGGAAAGTGACTAAGGATTTTGGTGAAGAAAATGGTGGGATGAGGAGTGGTGAAGTGAAGTAATCAAGGCTTTGTGTTGAGGGTTGGATGGATTAGATGAGTTCAAGGAGAGAAATGGAGGATGATGAATAATGTGCCATGGATGATGATCTAGATCTGAAAATGGTTTCTCTCAATTTTCTTTCTGATTTTCGATACTTTGAAGATGAAGAGACGACCCATATTTATACTCACTCTTGGACATGTACTGGTAACGGCTTGATTCGTTGAGGTGGAGCCTTGGTCGCTACTTGGTCGCTATGGCGACCCTGGAGCGTAAAACGGTTAGATGAAAAGGTCGCTTCGAAAACCATCTTTCTCGCTACTTGGCAAGTGGCGACCATGACCATTTTGTGTAGAGGTCGCCACTTGCAACCTCGAGGTCGCCATGGTGACCATAAGTGGCGACCCTGGAATGTGAGTAGGTCGCCACTTGTGTCATCAAGGTCGCCATGGCGACCCTAAGTGGCAACCATGCCTTGAGTGCACTAGGTCGCCACTTGCAAGGGAGGTCGCCATGGCGACCCCAAGTGGCGACCTCACCTGATTGTGTTTTGTGACTTTCTGTCGCCATGGCGCTCAAGTGGCGACCAAGTGGCGACCTTTTGATGCATTTGGAGAATCCTCTGTCGCCATGGTGCTCATGTAGCGACCTCTTTAGTCCAAGTGGCGAAAATGCCCTGTTTCTTCCCATTTGTGAGACATTTTCGCACAAGTCCTCCATTTTCATCTCAATTGCTTCTGAAACCTAATAAAACCTGAAACACTCCATTTTAACACATTAAATACGGGGAAATGCCCGAGAATCAAGCAAAAAGAATCGGAAATGAGGGCCAAAATCATACCAATTTTGGCTTGATCAATGAGGAATCTCTGTTTATGTGATTTTTGATGGATTTTGATATGTTTTGTGTGAATAATTCGAAATCCCTTGTTTAGAATCATAGTGTTTCTTGTAAAATTGATTATCTTTTTGGATTTGAAACATGCATGGTTGGTTTTAACTTGTTTTAGATGGGATTTGAGACTGGAGGCATGTGTGATTAGAGTATTCTTTTATACAATGATTTTGACATGGATATTGTTAGAATGATGGTGTTATTGTTTGAATGCCCAGTTTGGATTTCAATAAGTTTGATACCTTTATAGTAATAAGTTTTTATTGGCAATGTGTGTATATGGACACTAATTTTGAAACGAATTGCTGCCAATTTCTGTTAAGCAAATTTGTGGAGTTATTTTGGTTATGTATTGTGACAGATGGCAAAAACTCATGTTGGCAAGCGCCCTCGGATCAGTGCAGCAGATAAAGGGAAGCGTCAGGCCATTCCGAGGCTGGCGCAACACAAGGAATTCCAAGATAGGGTGAACAGGTTCCAAGCACGGCCCTGGATTATTGAGAGGGGAATTGATCTATCTAGTTTGGCGCAGACGCCCATTCCAGCCGCCGTTGCTACCCGCCAGTGGGAGAGGTACGTTGCTAGACCAACACGGCCTAATAGGAGTCTCGTGATCGAATTCTATGCCAGTGCTATAGCAGGGAGGCTCCAGGATGGGGGTGTTGTTGTGGTCCAGGGGGTTGAGGTCCTGATCAATCTCGAGGTTATCAATCAGTTCTTTGAGGTTCCTGATATTGCCATCAGAGGCGGAGGAGGAGTGGAGTACCTTGATACTCTCGACCCGTTTCGAGGACGATTAGCTGCAGTCCTTAGGATGGATGGGCGTGAACAGTGGGATGGGTTGCTGAAGTTGTACCAGCGTGACACGCATGTGGACGTAGCCTTTTGGAACATTTTTCTGACGTGTTCACTGCTACCTTCTCAGCACTGCACCGAGATTTTTTTTGACCAGGCTCGTGTATTGCACCGGTTGAGGACAGGTGGACCTATCAACATTGGGAGGGTGATTTTTAATGCTATACGTAAGGCTTATGGCAATGATGACTTATCCATGGTATTTCCATGTTTGATCACGGC
This sequence comes from Acer campestre, assembly GCA_954870605.1. Taxonomy (NCBI): domain Eukaryota; kingdom Viridiplantae; phylum Streptophyta; class Magnoliopsida; order Sapindales; family Sapindaceae; genus Acer; species Acer campestre. The sequence goes on from OX940803.1 coordinate 40,723,656, forward strand.
TTTTTGCAGTCAGGCAGGAATTGATGTGACTACAGGTTTGGAGCACAATGACCCGTCCATGCTCACCAAGACTAGATGGAACCAGCAGTTGGCTCTTCGGGGATTGCCTCCTATTGGAGATTATACGAGCCGCAGATGTCGTAGAGAGGAGCGCGTAGCAGCTGCTGCTGCGATGGCTCAGGAGCAGCCTGTGGAGGATCCAGCTACGGCACAGCCCGAAGGTGATCAGTTTCACACTCTTTTGCAGGCTATGAAGGCTCACATGGATTTGCACATCAGACAGATGGAGGTTCGTATGGAGGAGCGTTTTGACGATGTCGAGACGAGCATAGATGATTTGCGCACGATGATGACTAGTCAGTTTTCTGTGGCTAGTGGGAGTGGAGCTCCATCTCAGCCTCATTTTCCTGATCAGGGTCCTTATGCTGCTAGTGGATCGGGATTTGAGCAGTAGTTCGATGACCAGAGGACCCCGATCATGTAATTTGATGATGAGGTGCAGCAGGATGATCAGTTAGACTCCGATCAGCACACCGAGATCTTACCTTCAGATGAGGATGGCGGAGATTGACAGGATATGATTTCTTTTGAACTTTTTAGTTATTTTTCTTTTACTTTTCTTTTTCTTTGGATATTGTAGTTTATTTCTTTATGTCTGTCCCTGCCGAAACTGTCTTGACTGTCAACATTGGGGACAATGTTAAGCTCAAGTTTGGGGGTGTGTCGTTTTGGTTTTTAGTTTTATTTTCGTTCAGAGTCTGTCGTTCCTCCTTGATCTTTGATGAGATGCTTTGATGTGTGCTTTAGAAACAGTATGCTTTATTCAATGAGTTTAAACTAAAGTCTAGCCACTTAGAGTATTGCGTTGCATTTTTTTTCAAAACTTATGACATGCTCTTGATATGATAGTGGATAGGATACTTAGATGGATTGCCATGATTAATAGTGGAGACTACCTTGGTGAGTTCACTAAACCAAAAAGCGTACATAAATGACATGATATGAGTGATTAATTGTTTCTACTCTTTAAACACTACATAGGTTCTTAGCACTAGATTTGATCTCTGTAGGTTTAACATTGAGCATTATAGAACGTTCATTATAAAAGATTTCACATGCTGTCTTTGATCTTGAGTAAGTTGAACCAATGGAAGTGATTTCAGACTATGTGTGCTTGATCTACTTAAAAGGCTTTAAAAATTTCCTACCTTATGTGTGTGCTCCATAGCCCTGTTTGAAGCCAAACACTGATTAGCCTTTTTCTTTCTTCACCACACTAACTTTAACCCATGTAAGCCTGTATTATAGCTTTACCTTGTTAACTTGGGATCATACATTGAGATTGTGAAGAAGACTGGAGATTTCAGCACAGGAATATGTGCGAAGGTAATGAGAAACAAGTGAAGAAGAGCTGCATTCAATCCAAAGCCGAGAGGAACTGTATTTGTCATTCAATTTATGCAAAAAAAAAAAATTTGATGTTGCAACAAAAATATGCAAGGTTTAATGAATTTAACCAGTCAAATGACTGGTAGTGTTGTATCTACTCTTAAAGGAGTTATCAAGAAATTTGGTGAAAGAGGAGGTCCGAAATAAATGGTGAGTGGCATCATTCCACTTGCAACAGGAAGAAAGGAAGACCTAAAAGTTTAAGCAAGGCTTTGAAGACAAAGTGAAGGCTCTCATTGAATGATCCTAGGGTTTTTGAATTCCTTTTTCCTGTTCTTTCTTAGCCCCTACCCAATAGCCCCATTACAACCATAATGAAAGTCTGATTAATCTGCTGGTTATCCTTGCGATGAAAGTAGAAGGTAAAAGTGTGCTTTATCTTGTTCATAATGCCTGATTCTTTTCATGAGATCTTTTGCTTACAAATCAAGCGTTCTTTCAATGATATATTCATATGCGATAATAACTTGAAGTTTCTTATGCATAAATTCCAGTCGCATGTGCTTGATAAGCGTTTTTGCCTAGGTTCTGTGTGAAAATATGAGCGATATCTTGTGAGAAGTATAGTTGAGGCGAATTATATCTATGGCGTCTGGCAAATGTGTTTTTGATGCTAGATTGTCTTGAGCATGGGCTTTTCATTCAAAACGAGCAATGTTTTCAGTTTTGTGGCTTAATTTTAGTCTTTACATATTGGCTTTAGCATGCATTGTTTCGTTATGGGCGGTATTCGATTGCATCTCGAATGATGGGATTTTGTTGGATATGTTTGTGGGTGTCATAGCTGTAAACCCTCAGGAGACAAAACTCCTCCTCTAGGGACACCTAGAGGTTTAAAGGCTCGTAGCATATGCTCAATGCTATCGCGCTCCCTGCGAAAGTGGCTTAGCTAGGATTTAGTTTTTCTTTTTAGTATAGTTAGATGGTTTTGCTCGAGGGCTAGCAAAAGTTAGGTTTGGGGGTATTTGATCGGTCTATTTCTATATATGTTTTAGGCCCCTATTTCCTATTCTTTATGCTTTGTTCTCGAGTGATTTAGGTTGTTTTGATGTGCTTGTTAAGTTGTGCAGATCTCTTTAACAGAAGTGGTGCAAATATCCGATTATGGAAGAAACGATGTCAAGATTGGTCAGAATTGCATTTCTGTGATGTACCGCGGGGTAGGCAATGCCTACCTAACGGTCTTGTGTTGCGGTCAATCAACGCTGCAACCACCAAGAGAAGATCATGAATAACCGCGGCCTAGGTACATACCTACCTGGCGGTCTTGCCTGGCGTCAAAATCTAGAGGTGTTGTGTGTGAATTTGCACAGCCTAGGTACATACCTACCTAGCGGTCCCATCGTGCGGTCAAGTCCAGTAATGTTGCAAAAGCATTACCGCGGGGTAGGCAAGTTGCCTACCTAGCGGCACTTGCAGCGATCTTTTAAAAAGTATGATTCGTTTAGGTCAGCGACAGACGGAGTATTTGAGCCATTATAAATAGACATCAGAAGGCTTTCAAAAGGAGGTTAGAGACGGCGAAATTGGAAGCCGTACTTTCTTCCATCCTTGGAAGACACCGGAAAGCAAGAAGAAGACGAAGGATTCAAGACAAGATTAGAAGACAACAATGGGTTCTTTCTTCTCCTCTTCTATGTTTTTGCTTCTTCCATTGATGTGTAACTAAATCCATACTAGGAATTCAATGTGAACCTCTATGAATACTCTTTGTTATAATTGACTATATTTTCTTAATTCAAGTTTCGATTCATTCAATTTGTGATTATTTCTTCTTGTTGAGGCATGGTTAGTGCTAGATTAGAAGTTATGGTTTGATATGTTAAAGGTTGAGATGCGCGTGGGTTTCACCATTCTCAACCAATATGCAATTGAATGAATGAATTTATCGTAGCAGGATATCGCACGTTATTTTTGGTTCTCTTGTTCTTGTGCTTAATGGGTTCTCAATCATAGTCTACACGCAGGTTTTGCTAATGACTGTGATTGGGAATACTTGATTGTGTGCCTTGTGGGTTTTAGGTTATAGTTTACACGCAGGTTTTGCTAATGACTTAGCTGAGAACGCTTGGTGTATGGTTGATGTATTTTCTGCTATAGTTTACACGCAGGTTTTGCTAATGACTGCAGTAGAGAGTAATTGATTTATTCCAGGACCACACAGCACTAATTATACATAATTTAAGAACGAACCCTTAACTTGATTAACATTCTTTGTGAAAGTCAATTCGAAGCATTGAGTAAACGTAGTTAGGGATCATTGATGACCTAGTCCTCTCACCTCTTGATCACATTCTTATATTCTTGTTAACTGCTTTCTTAGTTTAATCTAGTTTTAATCTCAAATCAATCAAATCAATCTGAAATCTCTTGGTTACTGTTAATTGCTTAGCTTTAATTAGAATTAGTTTTAGTCGATAAATCACTTTTCCTTGTGGGAACGATCTTTACTTGTCGCTGTACTTATCTCACGATTCGTGCACTTGCGAGTTAGGTTTTTATAACACGATTTTACACATCAACAAGTTAAACCCCAACATGTGGTTTGTCTACGAAATAAGCCAATCAATATGAGAATCCTTATAATCTCCCCCATTGGCTATTTCGTGACAAAACCACCTCTCACATTGATTCTCACAACAAAATATAAACTACGGGATTTCAATGATAATCTACATTACAAAGAGATATATAAGAAAATAAACATCTTCAAGCCTTCAATCTCTTGTAGAATTATCAACCCTTCAAAACAAAAAAAATTACACTTTCCAAAGCAAGCGTATGTGAGATGATCAAGTGAAAATAACCAAGCATTTGCATTTAAGTAATTTAAGCCCAATGCAATGTATGTAAATGCAATGCTCCCCCTCAAAGGATTACTCCCCCTCAATCCATAAACTCCCCAATATGCACATTTGCTACTACAATTAGCAACTCCCCTTACCACATCCTACTCCCCCTTTTTATCAAGATATAGGCAAAGGAGTAGTCCCCAACCGGGTAACTCATAGCAAAGAGAGATAGTAGCATACAAGATAATGCATAATCAAATAAGCCACTTTATGCACTCAATTAATTGGAGAGAATCAAGGAGATTTATTTTATTGAAAATGTGTGAAATAAAAATGCTTTGCAAACAAGACATGTTGCATTCAAGTCCAAAATACAATGTGAAACAAATATAGGTGTGTTCAATATTAATCTAGAGGGGGGTGAATAGATTTTATCTGATTTTACCCAATTTTTCGTTAATGAGCAAGATTACGAAAATACCCTTTACTAGTCAATATAAAATAGCAAGTGTAATATGGTGCGGAAAAATAAAAGACACTTGATATTTACGTGGAAACCCTCACGGGAAAAACCACGGGCTATGTAAGTGAGCCACACTAGAACCTCGAATCCACTAAATGTGAAAATAGATTACAACCTAATCCCGGAAGTAATCACACACCTACCTAATCCCGGTATAAGTGGACCTAGTTCAATTGCTTGTGATTTAAGCAACCTAATCCCGGAAGCTACACAAGTCTTACAATCTCAAAGAAGAGATAACAAGCCTAAGTGAATATATGAATACTCAAAATGCAATAAGAGCAAGGCAACCCTATATGCTTATCTAGGATGATGATATTATCAATGAAATCAATCCTAGATATCAAAAACTAAATGACATATCATAAAGCTTAGCTAATCAAGATTAAGCAAACCTAGATAGCTATCACAATACAACACTCAATCATATTCATCACAAACAATCTCTATCTTGTATCTAGCATGTGAACATAAATCATACAAGTAAGTAAAGAGATTTCTTGACAAGAAAGAAACTAAACATATATGAAGTTAGTCAAAATCTTACCAAGCAAGTTGTGATGATGCAAAGCTATGCAAGAATGATCCTAGATGAACTTGATGAATCAAATGAAAAGCTTTGAGTGTTTAAAGGTGAGTTCTTGATGATATTTCTCTCAAGTGTTTCTCTTTTTGCTTTAGGGTTCATAGGAGTCAAGGAACTAACTCAGAGAAAAGAGAAAGCATGATATTTATATGCATCAAAAACAGAGCATGTGAAAAGACAAAATTGCCCCTGAAAGCGCTCAATCGGCGGTTTCATTCTGCGGTTGGAAACCGCAGAATCTGACCGCCGAATTGAACCCGAGAACGAAACCGACCTAAAATATCTAAAACGGCGGTTTCATTCAGCGGCCAGGCCACTGATCATAACCGCAGAATTCAACCCGAGAACAGGGGAGAAAACGGCGGTTTCATTCGGCGGTTTCGAAACCGCCGAGTAAACCGCAGAACACAACCCGAGAATAATAAATGCATCAGGTGTGAAACGGCGGTTTTCAAATCGGCGGCCAGACCGCCGATCTAACCGCAGAATCAGACCAGAGACCTCTGGTCCAAAACAGCGGTTTAATTCGGCGGCCAGGCCGCCGATCATAACCGCCGATTCACCAAATGTGGTGAATCCAAGGAGAAAGCCAAGGCTATCACCAAGAGCGGTCTTCGCGCAAAATCAAACACATAATCGTGCAAGCGCGGACGTTTCCGAACATATACGGGAAACGAATTACACGACACAAACAAACACACAACAAGATATAATCAAACAAAGTGCTAGTGTGTAATGTGACATGTGAAGAGAATGCACACAAATAAACATATGCAAAGTGAGTGTGTGCAACTAATCTCTTCAATAAAACATTAAGCACAAGTAATATACCTTTGGCGTGCTTGTCACCTTGAGGTCTTGAGGGCATTAAGCTTGATCCTTAAACACCTAAAACTACCCTTACAAGTCAAACCCCAACATGTGGTTTGTCTACGAAATAAGCCAATCAAAATGAGAATCCTTACAATCTCCCCCTTTGGCTATTTCGTGACAAAATCACCTCTCACATTGATCCTCACAACAAAATATAAACTACGGGATATCAAAGATAATCTACATTACAGAGAGAAAAAAAATCTTCAAGCCTTCCATCTCTTGTAGAATTATCAACCCTTCACAACAAAAATATTACACTTTCCAAAGCAAGTGAATGTGAGATGATCAAGTGAGAATAACTAAGCATTTGCATATTAAACTTTTAAACACATCATCATGTAATGAATGAGTATGCAATGCTCCCCCTCAAAGGGTTACTCCCCCTCAATTTGAAATCTCCCCAAATGCACAATTGCTACAACAATTAGCAACTCCCCTTACCACATCCTACTCCCCCTTTTTGTCATGATATAGGCAAAGGAGTAGTCCCCAACCGGGTCACTCATAGCAAAGAGAGATAGAAGCATACTAGATAATGCATAGTTAAATAAGCCACTATATGCACTCAATTAATTGGAGAGAATCAAGGAGATTTATTTTTATTGAAAATGTGTGAAATAAAAAATGCTTTGCAAACAAGACATGTTGCATTCAAGTCCAAAATACAATGGTATTTGGCAAAGCAAATGAAAAAGGTTTCCAATTAGAATTCAAACCAATTTTACCATTTGTCATGAGAGAAGCAAGGATATAGAGATTTCATTGATTTCAATTTTTAACAACAACTATATCCAACTTTATAAGCGAAACATGGCATGAGCGACTTTGCACCCTATTTGATTTTTCCGGGTATGAAACCCGTATGATAGTAACCATGTTCAACAAATAAAGAAAGAGAGACATTTGGATTGAAACATCCTTTGAATGGATACAAGATCCTTTATCATTTTTAGTCTCACTAGCTTTTTCACACATTGTTTTGCACTTAAGAACATGCAATCATCAATTCATGCTTTTTCAACTTAGCATGTCATTTGAATTTCATGCTTTTCATATGTCATTAGCAAGTCAATTAAGAATCATCATGTCATGGAAATAACTATAGGTCATTCAAATCATACTTCCTATGTAAATTTCCTAGTCCAAAAATGCATGTTTGAACATTAATATGACATGGATTGAAAACAAAGCAAGGTTCACACTTATTGAGATAAAAGCATATATACATATGTCCAACCAAGCTTACTTCAAGCAATTAACAGAGAAGCACAAGATCTTTCAAATATTTTGCATGCATCAAGTATACAAAAAGCTCTCTTTGCTTGAGTTCCCCATATGGGGTCAATATCAAAAACTCATCACTCCACAAGACATATTCCAATAGATCTACTAAGAGTTTTAAATCGAGTAGCATCTAGAGGTTTTGTAAACAAGTCGGCTAGTTGATCATTTGTACATACATGCTCAAGTACAATGCATTTATTTTCAACTAGTTCTCTAATGAAATGATGACGGATGTCAATATGCTTAGTTCTAGAGTGTTGAACCAGATTCTTGGAAATATTAATAGCACTCATGTTATCACAAAAGAGAGTGAGTGTACCTTGGTTGAATCCGTAGTCTACTAGCATTTGCTTCATCCATAGGAGTTGTGTGCAACCACTCCCCGCGACAATGTATTCGGCCTCCGCCGTGGACAAGGAAATTGAGTTTTGCTTCTTGCAAAACCAAGAAACAAGATTGTTTCCTAGGAAAAAGCAACCGCCCGATGTGCTTTTCCTATCATCACAATTTCCCGCCCAATCCGCGTCACTAAAGCCTACAAGACTAGCATTAGTGTCAAACGAGTACCAAATCCCATAATTAGAAGTCTCATTCACATATCGAATGATTCTCTTGACGGAAGAGAGATGGGACTCCTTGGGATCGGATTGGTACCTAGCACACACACCCACACTAAAGGATATGTCGGGCCTACTTGCGGTCAAATATAGCAAGCTTCCTATCATACCCCTATAAAGTGTTTGTTCTACACTTTTACCACTAGCATCTTTGCTTAGCTTCAAAGTGGTGCTCATGGGTGTGTCACAATGCTTGGCTTTTTCAAGACCAAACTTCTTCACTAGGTTTTTGGCATATTTGGCTTGGGTTATGAAGATCCCATCACTTAATTGCCTAATTTGCAAACCTAGGAAGTAACTAAGCTCACCAACAAGACTCATCTCAAATTCATGAGACATAACATCAACAAATTGTTGGACTTTGGTGTTGTTGGTGGAGCCAAACACTATATCATCAACATATATTTGAGCTATAAAAAGCTCATCATTGTCTTTCTTGATGAATAGTGTCTTGTCAACACTACCTCTAGTGTAGTCATTGTTGACAAGGAATTGAGTGAGGCGCTCATACCAAGCCCTCGGTGCTTGTTTCAACCCATAAAGAGCCTTCTTGAGGCGATACACATGGTTGGGGTGGTGTGCATCCACAAACCCCTTGGGTTGCTCAACAAACACTTCCTCTTGCAAGAAGCCATTGAGGAAGGCACTCTTAACGTCCATTTGGTGCAATTTGAACTTGTGCACACAAGAGATGGACAAGAGAAGCCTAATGGACTCTAGGCGGGCAACGGGAGCAAATGTCTCCTCAAAGTCGATACCCTCAATTTGAGAGTACCCTTGTGCAACAAGTCTTGCCTTGTTACGCACTATGTTGCCATCCTCATCGGATTTGTTCCTATATATCCATTTTGTGCCTATGACATTAGTGGTCTTAGGCCTAGGAACTAGAGTCCAAACCTCATTCCTTTCGAATTGGTTTAGCTCTTCTTGCATGGCAAGAACCCAAAACTCATCATTTAGAGCTTCATCAATCTTTTTGGGTTCTATTTGAGAGGTGTAGCAAGTAAAGCTAATAAGATTAGCTAATTGCTTTCTAGTCCTAACACCCTCATTCACATCTCCAATAACATCCTCTTTGTTATGGAGCCTTCTAACCCATGAAGCGGGTTCATTAGAGTCCAAGTTAGGAACTCTATCAATAGGTTGTGTGTCATTTTCAACAACATTAGACGTCCCCACATTAGGAGTCACAACAACCTTCTCCAAAGGAGAATCACCACTAAAAATAACCTCCTCCTCATGTTTACTAGTCTTGAGCCTTTCATCATCAAATACAACATTAGATGATTCCATAACACTTAGCGTTTTCTTATTGAAAACTCTATAGGCTCTACTATTCAAGGCATAGCCAATAAATATACCCTCATCACTCTTAGCATCAAATTTGCCAAGTTGATCTCGGTCATTTAAAATGTAGCATTTGCTTCCAAATGTGTGGAAGTAGCTAACATTTGGCCTCTTGCCTTTCCATAACTCATAGGAGGTATTTCTAGTACCGGGCCTTAGGAAAACTCTATTTCCTATATAGCAAGCCGTGTTGATGGCTTCGGCCCATAAATTCCTAGACACATTGTTGCTAAGCAACATTACTCGGGCCATCTCTTGTAGGACCCTATTTTTCCTCTCAACAACTCCATTTTGTTGAGGTGTCCTAGGAGCCGAAAACTCATGGGAGATACCTATACTATCACAATAGGTTTCAAATGAAGAATTCTCAAATTCTCTCCCATGATCACTTCTAATACGTTTTATGCTTTTAATGTTGGAATTCATTTCATTTTGAAGTTTAGTACAAAGCATTTTAAACTTATCAAAAGTTTCGGATTTTTCTCTAAGAAAATATGTCCATGTGAACCTAGAGAAATCATCTACACAAACAAAAATGTATCTCTTTCCACCCAAGCTCTCGGTTTGCATAGGACCCATAAGATCCATGTGGAGAAGCTCTAGGGGCTCCTTGGTGGAGAGATACTTGCCCTTTTTGTGCATGCTTTTAGTTTGTTTTCCTTGTTGACAAGGTCCACAAACACCATTGGCTTTCTTCCCAAGCTTAGGGAGGCCACGCACACATTCAAACTTTCCAAGGGTCCGTAGATCCCGAAAGTTCATGTGGCCAAGTCTTTCATGCCACAACTCAATTTGCTCATCCTTGGACACATTGTTTGAGACTATTCTAGCTTCAAGACAATAGCAATTGTCGCTAGATCTCATACCTTTCAATAAGGTTTGTCCATCGGGCTTTAGGATAGAGCAATTCTCTTTGCTAAGCAAGACGGAATATCCTTCATCACTAAGATGAGAAATGCTAATCAAATTGGCTTTCAAGCCATCAACAAGTAAAGCATTAGATAAGGAGGGCAATCCGGGAACGGAGATGGTTCCTTTCCCTATGACATTCTTTTTGGATCCATCACCAAATGTGACATTTCCTCCTTCCTCCATAACAAGAGTCTCGAAGAAACTCTTGTTTCCCGTCATGTGCCTAGAGCACCCACTATCAAGATACCAAAGATTAGAAGAATTTGCCTTTAAGGCAATTTGAGCAACATGGCAAACATTTTCATTCTTTCTAATCCATTTAAGAACAACATTTTCTTTCTTAATGGTCTTTGGTACATGGGCTCTAGATGTCCTAGGATCATGCAAATTAATCATATCATTCCTAGGAACATGCATCTTGGCTCTAGTCTTTCTCTTCTCAATCATGCTTCTAGTTTTACACATTTTAATATATCGAAAACAATTTGGTCTTATGTGACCATTAAAACCACAAAAGTGACAAATTGGAATGAATTGAGGAATCATACCTTGTCTTTGAGCTTGCATGGAAGTCTTCCTATGTCTTTGTGGTTGAGAGGGTTCAATCCATCTTCTTTGTTGAACCGGTCTATCTTGCTTCCAATATTGGATTTGCACGATTGGCTTCTTCCCTTTTTGAGCCAATTGATGAGGAAGGTTGGCTTGAGGTTGTCTCCTTGGTGCCACCTTCACTTGTGCACCTTTTGAGCTTTGTCCTAGATCTATTTTCTTCCTAGGAGTGTGCACCAGAGAGGCTTCTATGTTGCCCAAGCCCTTAACAAACACGGTCTTCTTAGAGGAGGAGGTCTCTTGACAATCTTCAAACCCAAGACCTCTCTTGTCACATGGACTCTTTCCAACACCAAGCATGTGATCTAATTTTTTGGTACTAGAGTCCATCCTAGTAAGTGACTTCTTAGCTTCAACAAGCTCCCTCTTCAAACCTTCTTCATTCCTCCTAGATAAAGCTAACTCCTCACTTAGCTTATCTTCTCTCTTCTTAAGTCTTTCCACTTCTTCACTTAAGTGGTCATTGTGAGATGAAAGCTCAAGATTTTCTTCTCTCGACATCTTGATCTTCTTAGTGGTTTTCATCTCTAAGCTTCTAAACTCCTTAAAATATTCAACTAACACTTCTTTCTCCACATATCCATTTGTGGAGTTAGCATCGGAGTCATCTTCACTAGAGTCACCTTCCCTTTGACTCTCTTCCTCTTTTTCACTACCACTTTTGCTCTTGTGAGAGGAGGCAAAAGCTAGGAAGTTAGCCATGATGTCTTCATCATCCGAAGACTCATCTTCTTCATTTGAGTCATCACTACTTCCACTCCAAGTGGCGGCCATCACTTTTCCCTTTTTCTTTTCCTTGTGATTTGCACAATCGGGAGCAAAGTGACCAATTCCACCACACTCAAAGCAACGGACCCCTTTCCTTTCGGTCCTCTCTTGCCTTGATTCAAACTTCTTGAAGGGACCCTTTTTCTTGTCTTGGCCTCTAAAACCAAATCCCTTCTTTCCAAACTTCATGACCTTATTGAATCTTTTCACAAATAAGGCCATGTCTTCATCCGAGTCATTCTTCATCTCCTTTTCATCCTTTGATGCTTTCAAAGCAATTCCCTTTTGCTTCTTAGGAGGAGTAGAGCTAGGAACCTTCCTAGACTCGTAGGCGAGAAGTCTTCCAATGACCTCGCTTGGCTTCATATCCTTATAACCACTATTTTCTTCTAAAGCCGTCACCTTAGACTCGAATCTATCGGGAAGAGATCTCATAATCTTCTGTTTGATTCTTCTATCCGAATACGGGTCTCCTAGTTGATGACTTTGATTCACAATGTCCATCAACTTCACTTGGAAGTCATTGAAGTGCTCAGTCTCAAAACTAGTTTGGAGGACTTGTAGTTTTGAATCCTTTACCACTTCGGTTCCTTCATGAGCCGTCTCTAGGATTTCCCATACCTCTTTGGCAATCCTAGTAATTTGAACCAACTTGTATTGGTTCTCATCCATGGCACATAGGATGGCATGCATTGCCTTCCTATTCCATTTAGAAGTCTCAAACTCTCCATTAGTCCATTGAGCCTTAGGTTTGAGAACTTCTTCACCACCACCCGTGGGAGTCATCATAGGAGGAGCATAGCCGTCTTCAATCACCATCCATGCCCTATCATGGATTTGGCATAAGTACGCCTCCATCTTCCCCTTCCATGAGGAGTAGTTATCGCCGGTGAGTAGTGGAGGACGCGTGCTAGAAGCACCCTCGTTGCCACCATTTCCATTCATTTTCTATATGAATGAAATGAGATGAATGCAAAATGTATGAATGAAACAAAGATCACACAAAATGCAAAACACACCAAAATGAGCAAGGATCACCTAAGTATGTCTAGGAACCCGCTCTGATACCAATTGAAACAAATATAGGTGTGTTCAATATTAATCTAGAGGGGGGGTGAATAGATTTTATCCGATTTTACCCAATTTTCGTTAATGAGCAAGATTACGAAAATACCCTTTACTAGTCAATATAAAATAGCAAGTGTAATATGGTGCAGAAAAATAAAAGACACTTGATATTTACGTCGAAACCCTCACGGGAAAAACCACGGGCTATGTAAGTAAGCCACACTAGAACCTCGAATCCACTAAATGTGAAAATAGATTACAACCTAATCCCGGAAGTAATCACACACCTACCTAATCCCGGTATAAGTGGACCTAGTTCAATTGCTTGTGATTTAAGCAACCTAATCCCGGAAGCTACACAAGTCTTACAATCTCAAAGAAGAGATAACAAGCCTAAGTGAATATATGAATACTCAAAATGCAATAAGAGCAAGGCAACCCTATATGCTTATCTAGGATGATGATATTATCAATGAAATCAATCCTAGATATCAAAAACTAAATGACATATCATAAAGCTTAGCTAATCAAGATTAAGCAAACCTAGATAGCTATCACAATACAACACTCAATCATATTCATCACAAACAATCTCTATCTTGTATCTAGCATGTGAACATAAATCATACAAGTAAGTAAAGAGATTTCTTGACAAGAAAGAAACTAAACATATATGAAGTTAGTCAAAATCTTACCAAGCAAGTTGTGATGATGCAAAGCTATGCAAGAATGATCCTAGATGAACTTGATGAATCAAATGAAAAGCTTTGAGTGTTTAAAGGTGAGTTCTTGATGATATTTCTCTCAAGTGTTTCTCTTTTTGCTTTAGGGTTCTTAGGAGTCAAGGAACTAACTCAGAGAAAAGAGAAAGCATGATATTTATATGCATCAAAAACAGAGCATGTGAAAAGACAAAATTGCCCCTGAAAGCGCTCAATCGGCGGTTTCATTCTGCGGTTGGAAACCGCAGAATCTGACCGCCGAATTGAACCCGAGAACGAAACCGACCTAAAATATCTAAAACGGCGGTTTCATTCAGCGGCCAGGCCACTGATCATAACCGCAGAATTCAACCCGAGAACAGGGGAGAAAACGGCGGTTTCATTCGACGGTTTCGAAACCGCCGAGTAAACCGCAGAACACAACCCGAGAATAATAAATGCATCAGGTGTGAAACGGCGGTTTTCAAATCGGCGGCCAGACCGCCGATCTAACCGCAGAATCAGACCAGAGACCTCTGGTCCAAAACGGCGGTTTAATTCGGCGGCCAGGCCGCCGATCATAACCGCCGATTCACCAAATGTGGTGAATCCAAGGAGAAAGCCAAGGCTATCACCAAGAGCGGTCTTCGCGCAAAATCAAGCACATAATCGTGCAAGCACGGACGTTTCCGAACATATACGGGAAACGAATTACACGACACAAACAAACACACAACAAGATATAATCAAACAAAGTGCTAGTGTGTAATGTGACATGTGAAGAGAATGCACACAAATAAACATATGCAAAGTGAGTGTGTGCAACTAATCTCTTCAATAAAACATTAAGCACAAGTAATATACCTTTGGCGTGCTTGTCACCTTGAGGTCTTGAGGGCATTAAGCTTGATCCTTAAACACCTAAAACTACCCTTACAAGTCAAACCCCAACATGTGGTTTGTCTACGAAATAAGCCAATCAAAATGAGAATCCTTACACAATGGTATTTGGCAAAACAAATGACAAAGGTTTCCAATAGAATTCAAACCAATTTTACCATTTGCCATGAGAGAAGCAAGAATATAGATATTTCATTGATTTCAATTTTAATAGCAACTATATCCAACTTTATAAGCGAAACATGGTATGAGTGACTTTGCACCCTATTTGATTTTTCCGGGTATGAAATGTAGGGAAAAATGTTTGCACGTGGCGGATGCGAGACTAAAATGAAGTTTAGTATATTTTAAAATTTTTCCCAAGTTTGAACCTTAACCCTTTAATTAATAAACATATACATCAAAAGATATCATACCTTTGTCGCGTGATCCGATTGACTTTGCGTCGATGGTAATCTGCAAGATCTTCCAATCCGATCACGAACGTGAATCACCTAGGAGCGTGGTCTCCCTTCTCTTTGAATTGTGTACCTGAGAATGGACAACAAAACTTTTCTGATGTTAGTCACAATAAATTCCAATATGTTGCTAAGAATGTCCCGGTCACTTTTGAATTCACAATCGTTAGATTGAAACTCGCGTGAACCTTATTCGAAATTGTGCACATGACCTCTTGATGTAAAGATCACTAGTGCACTATCGAAATAAGAACAATTCTCCTCTCACAACACCTCTTGGCCGAATTCTCTCACTAGTCTTAGAGTTGGATTTTATTTTTCTCTAGCAAAAGAAAAATCTCTCAATTGCAAAAAACTAGGGTTCTTGAAAATATATGAAGAATATATATATATATATATATCTATAGGCCGGCAATCAATTGCCAAAATATATATATATATGTACACTCATACTGCACGCACTTTTAATATATATATATATTATGTTTTTTTTGTTCAAAATACTGCATGCATTATCTTATATATTTATGTTGTGCACCGGCCATATATATATTATTGCCATAAATCATATATACATATATCTCGATCAAATAAATATTATATATATCTATAGAGCACAAATTCATCTTGCATTAAAACTCTATAGTACAAACCCTAATCCAACTCTTTAGTGTATTTATGACTATATAAAAGACTTCCTAATTTTACTAAACAAATAAAGTCTTTTATATTTAGTATAATACTAATAGTAGTATACTACTAGGAAACATATTTCCTAATCAGAAAAATATTTGATTTTTAATTAAATAATTAATTAACATATTAATTAATTTCCATTTAATTAAATAATAAAATAAAACAATATTATGGACTAAAAATTAGCCATTGCCGCCTATGACTAGAACTTGGGTCTACATATTGTCTTCTTATTTTATTTAATCCATTTGGACTTCAATAAAAAGCCCACATGTGAACTAGACCCATTCTTACTAAAAGAAACAAGCCCACATGTCTTTTATTAATATATTAATATAATTAAACAGCCTATTAAATAAATAATGTGCAAATTATATTCTAAATATATTAAATACAATTCTAAATGGACCCACAAATAGGCTGGTAGAATATATCAAGTGATTCATGCAAGTCCGTGCGGATTGGGGATCTTGGCGGGCCTATCTAAATTTAAGCTCCAATAGACATAACCCAATCACAATCAACAAATGATTCACTTAGGTTCAATCTATTAATTTTAGTTCATTCCACTAAAAAACTAAAATTGCACTCTTAAATAAAGATGGAATAAGTTAACGATACTCATTCATACCCTAGACAATCATATGGGAGATAGTGAATCCTCGTGAAGAATATCAGTAATCGCCAAGAGCTCATAGACCGCCTATAGCTCTCCAAGTTACCATATTTACTCATATGACCACACTTTGAACTTGGATATATATTATGACTTGTCCAGAAGTCATCTTTCAATAGACACTATTGAAAAATCAACGTTAAGATTTCATATCCAAAACCACAAAGCATCCATGTGATGATATTCTACTCACATTTAATAAATGGAGCCACGATGTCCATATCTATAAATGAAGTCCTCTATCGATTAACAAATGAATACCACCAAACTATTGAGGATAGACTATGCTATATAATCGTACTCATTGATAGCTCAAATGATAACACTTGCAACCATAAGTCCATCATTTATCTCAGGATTAAGATAGACTCTCCGATTGTCCTGATAATGAAAAGACTTTTATCTATTGACGGTTCTAGAAAAAGTATTTCATTGTGATCCAGTTCAATGCACCCAGTGCACTAGATTCTTTTACTCGAAGACCCTTCGATGATTTTAGACTCATCACAACACATTTGATCCCACTCAAATGCTAGTAAAAGAATTCTACAACTTTAACAAGATAAAGGTGCCCAACCTTTCACTTAAGTTGTGAACATTATTCAAGACTAACTAAAGAATTGTGTCTACCTCATACATATCCAGATGTACGAACAATTCTTCTTCTCTCATAGTCTTTTGACCTTATGATTATTTACTTTGACAATTATAATAATAAATACTATATAAGATTTTATTAACAAACAGAAATCACTTTATTAATATGAAAAGATTGTCAAGTACAACATTACACTCTTGCTATTGAGCATAACCCTAACAGTTTTGATATGGAATACATGCCAACAACAACCAAAAACCTAACAATATATTTGAGCTATAAAAAGCTCATCATTGTCTTTCTTGATGAAAAGTGTCTTGTCAATACTACCTCTTGTGTAGTCATTGTTGACAAGGAATTGAGTAAGGCGCTCATACCAAGCCCTCGGTGCTTGTTTCAACCCATAAACAGTCTTCTTGAGGCGATAGACATGGTTGGGGTGGTATGCATCCACAAACCCTTGGGTTGCTCAACAAACACTTCCTCTTGCAAGAAGTCATTGAGGAAGGCACTTTTTACGTCCATTTGGTGCAATTTGAACTTGTGCACACAAAAGATGGACAAGAGAAGCCTAATGGACTCTAAGCGGGCAACAGGAGCAAATGTCTCCTCAAAGTTGATACCCTCAATTTGAGAGTACCCTTGTGCAACAAGTCTTGCCTTGTTACGCACTATGTTGACATCCTCATTGGATTTGTTCCTATATATCCATTTTGTGCCTATGACATTAGTGGTCTTAGGCCTAGGAACTAGAGTCCAAACCTCATTCCTTTTGAATTGGTTTAGCTCTTCTTGCATGGCAAGAACCCAAAACTCATCATTTAGAGCTTCATAAATCTTTTTGGGTTCTATTTGAGAGGTGTAGCAAGTGAAGCTAATAAGATTAGCTATTTGCCTTCTAGTCCTAACACCCTCATTCACATCTCTAATAACATCATCTTTGTTATGGAGTCTTCTAACCCATGGAGCGGGTTCATTAGAGTTCAAGAGAGGAACTCTATCAAGAGGTTGAGTGACCTCTTTATCTAGGTTAGATGTCTCAACATTAGGAGTCACCACAACCTTCTCCAAAGGAGAGTCACCAACTCTAGTAATCTCCTCCTCATGGTCAATAGTTTTGAGCCTATCATCATCAAATACTACATTAGATGATTCCATAATGCTTCGAGTCTTCAAATTAAAAACTCTATATGCTCTACTATTTAAGGCATAGCCAATAAAGATACCCTCATCACTCTTGACATCAAATTTGCCAAGTTGATCTCGATCATTTAAAATGTAGCATTTGCTTCCAAATGTGTGGAAGTAGCAAACATTTGGCCTTTTACCTTTCCATAACTCATAAGAGGTATTCCTAGTTTCGGGCCTTAGGAAAAATCTATTTCCTATATAGCAAGCCGTGTTGACGGCTTTGGCAGATTCCTAGGCACATTGTTGCTAAGCAACATCACACGGGCCATCTCTTGAAGGACCCTATTTTTCCTCTCAAAAACTCCATTTTGTTGAGGTGTCCTAGGAGCCGAAAACTCATGGGTGAAATTCCCTTTAAAGCAATAGTGTTTCATACCTAGAGGGGGGGGGGGGGGGTGAATAGGTATAGTTCCAAATTCTTCCAATATTCAAAAATGCGGAATATAATAATCAAATGAATACTATAAATGATATAACAATTGTATAATATGAATCAATTCATGTAAGCATCATTATATAAAAGAATCAATACAAGTAAACATATGGAAGATAAGGAATATAAAGCGAAAATGTGACACGAAGTTTTTACGTGGTAAACCTCAAAGAGGAAACATCCACGGGTTGAATCCACAACCGCCGGCAAAGCAAATCCACTATATGAAAAGGACTTACACACTCAAAGCTATCAACACTATGATATCCACTCTAAGCTATCAAATCCTAAACACCTCTCAAGGCCTAGTGAATTACCTAGCCTACTCTCTATCCAAGATGTATCCCACACCTCTAGAGAGCAACTTCCTATCCAAGACTAAAGAGTCTCTAGGAAGATTTCCTTACTTAGCAATCTAGATCAAAAGATCCTAGTTAAGCTATCCTAGCTCAACCATCTGGAGTATTAAACTCCTTGCTAAGACTTCTAGCTTAGTTATCCGAATCACCTTGATTCTAACTAAGGCTTCTTGCTTGGCTATCTGGAAACCTTTCCTAGCCAAGTCTTCTTGCTCAAGTCAAAGGCTTCACTCACCTTGACAAGAGACTTCAACCTATTACAAGGCAAAAGATCCTAGTTAAGCTATCCTAGCTCAACCATCCGGAGTATTAAACTCCTTGCTAAGACTTCTAGCTTAGTTATCCGAATCACCTTGATTCTAACTAAGGCTTCTTGCTTGGCTATCCGGAAACCTTTCCTAGCCAAGTCTTCTTGCTCAAGTCAAAGGCTTCACTCACCTTGACAAGAGACTTCAACCTATTACAAGGCAATGATCTAAGTGAAGTGCACACAAGCAATATGATGCAATCACAAACAAATAGAGCAAGTAGATCAAATACACTCTATGAACATGCAACTAGAGAATCTAGAATAAAGCTATCACAACTCAATCACAAAATATATCTAGAAACCTAAGCATGTGAATTAACATCATTCATATTACTTTTCATCAATCAAATAAGAAAATTAAAGAGATGATCAATAATGAAAGTAAGAAGAAGATGAATCAGTTACGAACAAAATAAAGCTAGATAATCAATCAAGCTCTATAAACATGCTTACATACATTCTAGGATATGCTTTCAACAATCAATCACAAAAATACCTAGAAATCAAAGCATGCATATCAATAAGAACAAGGTATGAATATTCAATATATCACACTAAAAACCTAGTTCTTAGATCATGAAATTGAATCTAGAAGATAACATGAAGCACATCATACAATCAATTTCTAGAAGCAATTTCAAGCAAAATCAAGTCTAGCAAAAATATGTTCAAGAGAGATCACAAAGCTAAACTCAATTAACTAATCAATCATACAATCCTAGCATATGATCTAACATACTTCTCAACATATTTCAACAATCAAATAGTAAGAATCATAGAGATGATCAAATGAAATTGCAAGAGAAGAAGTTTCACATACAATCAATGGACCTCGGACTGAAAACAGAGTACTGTGAAAAATGAACGAAGTCAAATGGCTCTGAAAATGCTTGGGGATTGTAGCTCTTGTCGAGACCAACAATTTTGGCTTTTGAATCACTCGATTTCGAGTTCATATGAAGAAGTTATGATCAAAGTAAGTAAACCAAAATCAAGAACATTTCTATAGAATTTTCAGATTTGATGTTGTTCAAGTAGTTACAAATGGAGGGAAGAGAAGTCATTTGAAGGAAAAGGAAGAGGGGCATTTTTGTCCAAAAAACACAAGCCAAACCAGCCTTGTCCCAGTGTGGGGCGCGTGTGCCACACGGGACCAGAGGGCATGCTGGACCGTGTGGCACACGGCCTCCACACGTGGATGGCCATGACATGGCCTTTGGCCATGGTGCTCCTCTCGCGCACCACTCACGTTCTTCAGCCGTATTCTGGCATCTGAACTCCGATTTTGAATCCGTTTTCGGATTACGAATCGTGACTCCCTCATGCACAACGATGACTATGAAACTTTGACAAAAGATTGAGAATTCATCTCGGAAAACGACGACGAACACAACTCAACGAATGAGAACGAAAAGTAGCGTAGCTACATCGTTTGGACTCGAAATTAAATGAATGAGTAACTGAAATGACTGGAACTCAATAAGAAATCAAATAATACTATGTTTAAGTCCAGAACACAAGAAACACAAACAAATAAACACTATGTAACACAAGCATGCCATATCTAAGCGATAGTGAGAAAACATGCAATTCTACAAGATTGTCAACAATGAGATAAATGCATGTGCATGCTAAATGTGTGTGAAAGTGTTATACCAAATGTTTGAACAACGATGCAGGGACACACATGTATGAATTGTGTGTGTGCGCGCTAACGCCTTGCAAGAGGAAGAAGAATCTTGATACCTTAGCATCCAAGTATACGATGTTCCTCTTGAAGACGATATTTGCACAAGATGTTGCTTCTTCACCTTTGAGGCTCCTTTCTTCCAAGAAACACCTAAGCAACTACTAATACAAATATAGAGAGTTTTGCAAAGGAATCAAGCCAACGCAAATAAAGGATCTTACAATCTCCCCCTTTGGCTATTTCATGGCAAAACCTCATCCTCACCATACATTGATCACTCCAATAAACTCAATGTTGATAGCATTCTCTCATCCTCACATTACAAAGAGATCCCTAGACTAAAAAGTCTTCAAGTCGTCTTTGAACTTTAAAGTACCTATGAGAAAAGAAACAACCAACAAGAGAACTTCTTCCAAGGAAGAATGGTGAGTTAATATCACATAAACAAATAACAAAACTTCCCTTATCTTATACAAAAATGCATTATCTCAAGTGAATAAGTGTTATCACATAAAGCTCTCCCTTAGACCCTTAACACAATAAGGCAAGAATTCTTTTCTCCCCCTTAAGACAAGAATTCTCCCCTTTAAGACAAAGTCTCCAATAAGCACAAAGAGGTACAAAACTCATTTTCCACATTGAACATGGTGAAGTTTTCTCCCCATGATGAGATTTCTCCCCTTATAAAGATGGTGAGGTTTCTCCCCCTTTTTGTCAAGGAATAGACAAAGGGCACAAGAGATAAGGAACAAGATATTAAGCAAACAAATCGTATAGAAAGCGTAGTTGAATAAACTAAAGCCCCCCCTTAACATATGCTCCACATATTATCACCAAGTAGATTTGTTCACAAGGGATTCACACATTCACACATTCAAACAATAAGAGAAAATATTTCATCACTTTTCAAAGTCCAAGAGAGAATCATAGATTTTCAGTAATCTCTCAAAAATATTCTCACATTACTAATGAATCAAGCACATAAGCAAAATATGTGTGTGTGTGAATGCTTCTCACATATATAGAAGGAGTAATTGTGATATCAACATGCAAACAATTTCCACACCTATCCAATTAAAGCGTTTCCAAAAATAAGTCAAACCGATATTCATCTGTATTTTCGCTTTAAAAGAATAGTTATCAACATGTGAGCGTGTGTGTGCATGTGGCTCATTTTCCCGTTTCTATTTGTCAACCCGAGCTTTTCACAATTCTCAACTATACACCATTAAGCCTTTTTGATTTTTCATTTCTTTTAGGCTTAGAATCAAAGATTTTTTTTTTTTTTTTTACATGATTCTTTTCAACTCTTCTTTGATTTTTCTAACAAAAAATATATACACCTCTTGGCAGCTTTCACTCATCACAAAGGCGTAGCCCTTTCCAACATTGGGCGGCTTCACAACCAATGCGTGTAGCCCTTTCCAAGAGGGTGCTCGTTGAATACTATGTAGTGCCGAAGCAAAATGGATACATATCATAGGTCATTTATCATGTACTAAGCAAAAGGCTTCTAAATGCATCTATTATCTACATATAGTCAAACACATATACTCAAAACTAAAACATATAAGAGAAGCATTTGTGCACTTTTCAAAAACAAGATTTTCAAGCTCAAGTGCATGATCTAGAAACAATAAGAGTTATTAGCGTAAGATCATTACTTCTCAAGTGAGTAACTCTCAAAGATATTGATATACAAATAAAGTTTTGCTTATCAAGCTACCCACATTCACACAAGCACATCAATCAACACAAATCATGCCAATGGACATTCTAAGAGTTTTAAACCTCTCTTTGTCAAAAGGCTTGGTGAACAAGTCCGCAAGTTGATTTTTAGTAGGCATATGCTCTAGAGTTACAATAGAATGTTCAACAAGATCTCTAATGAAATGATGCCTAATATCAATGTGTTTTGTGCGTGAGTGTTGAACCGAATTTTTAAAGATGTTAACGGCACTTAAGTTATCACAATAAAGTGTCATTTTTCCTTGTTCTATCTCATAATCCTTAAGGATTTGTTTCATCCAAAGCAATTGTGTTCAACCATTACCGACCACAATCATACATATAATAACACACATCATGATAAGATCAATTGTGAACAATTTTCACCAAAAGATCTTAGACTAGCAAATGACAATGATGACCATATAAACATTATATTAGTTCTCAAGTATGACATGCTTCATGAAGTGATAAAAACAATGAGTTGCTAGATGAAATATAGATAGCAATGTGATATTAGATATACCTTCGCAAGCTATTTTCATCAAATGCAAGGCCTTCACCCTTTTTATGAGTCCTCTTGGCTTGTATGTCCTCATGACTGCAAGTTATAGGTATGTCAATTCCAAGAGACTAAAAGCTAAGCATTTCAACTCAAACAAACAAAAATGACTTTCACTAAAAAGCCTTAACAAGAATTATCACCATATAGATATCATGATATGCAACTTCTCAAAAGTTAATCAACAAATTTTGACTATCATAATAAAGAATGTGATATAGCCAAGTTCATGTCAAGTTGTATAGATACAAAGCAAAACAAGCTATGCTTCTTAGCAACAAGACATTAATCTCAAGGCTAACTCACACTCACATATGCAACTTACACTATTGGTAAGAGCACTCACCCTTGACAAACCTTGTCTTGGGTGAATTAACACAAACATCATCAAGATCCTTATTGCTAGCACCATGTGCATTGTCAATATTAACAAGGTTTCTATTCTTCACATTCCTGAAATTCTTAACATGCTTTGTGTCATTAAAATGCTTTCCATATTCAAAAGTTTTAGCATGCTTAAATTTAAGAGCAATCTCTCTATTCCTAGATGCATTTTCCATGCTGCAATATTCAATGAATTTATAGCACTTGGGCTTAATATGACCTACGGTATTGCAAAAATGACATATGAGAATAAAAGAAGAGATTTTACCTTCCGGGATGGGAGAAGCACAAGTAGGAGTTTCAAGGAGTACCTTGTTCTTCAATTTGTTCTTGGTCTTGGAACGTCTCTTCTTAGGAGCTTTCTTTTCAACTATGACCTCACTTGTAGGAGGTGATGCTTCTATGAGCTTCTTCTTAACTACCGCGTCACTTGAGTCTCCTAGAGTCAAACTAGAGATGATCGTATCCCTTTCAAGAACAATCCCTTCAACTTCTCTAAGTTTCTTGGCAATAGCATTCTTTTCACCCAAGAGCCTCCGAGTTGTTGAAATACACTCATCCACTTGTATCTTAACCAAATCATTCTTCTCATCTACCTCACTTAAGCACACTTGATGATTTGTATCAACCTTGTTGTCCAATGAATCTTGACTAACATCATCTAGAGACAAGTAAGAAGCTATGAAGCCAACAAAGTTGCTCACTAGCTCTTCTTTACTTGAAGACTCATCACTTGAGCTTTTCTCATCACTAGAGTTATCATAATTGACCCATTTGTTCTTGGGTGTACAAACACATAAATCATCACGATTATTTCTCAAGGCAATATCATAACTAGAAGATAAATCATTAGGACTATGAATATGATCATGTGAAACAACCTTTTTCAACCAAATCTTCTTGACATTCTTCTTCACATGATTATCAATATCATGCACAACATTCAAAGAGTTATCATTAGAAACATCTTTAGAAGAATGACTAGGAACATTTTTCACATCATGCTTGGATTTGGCTTTTAGAGCATATTGTGCAACTTTACATTTAGGTGTGTTTTTTCTAACCCACACACTCTTCACAACATGCTTCTCACTCTTAGCTTTTTCATGCTTTGACTCAATGTTAGATTTTTTAACTTGCACCTTGACCTCATTGGTCACATTCTCAAAAATATCAAACAAAGCATTATCAACTTTCTTATGCATAGTAGAGTGAGGCACAACACAAGATTTAACAAGCAAGTCATCAACAAGTTTCTTCTCAACATGCTTTTCCAAGGTCTTCCTAAGTCTAGTTCTAAATCCATACATGAATGATTGCCTATGACCATTCAAAGACATATCATGAAAAGCATTATCAAATTCGCATTTCCGAATGTATTCAAAACACCTAGGTCGAATATGTCCTACCATATTACAATGATGACAAATAGGTATGAATTTGAGAAATTTACCATTTGCATTTGCTTTCAAAGCATTTGGTCTTCTCCCAATTTTACCTCTTTGAAGAGTGACCCTTGATGCTTCACCTCTTCCATTTGAGGTTGATGTTTTTTGAGTTTGGTCTTGTTGAGTTCTTTCATTGAACTTCCTTGTTGATGTAGAGGCACCTCCGGTAGTTTTCATTTCTTTACCTTGAGTGAGAGTACCTACATTTGGTTCAATACTTGCTTTGACAAAAATAGATTTGTTAGATGAAGGAGTCTCCTTCTCATTGATATAACCCAAACCTCTTTTGTCACTAGGATGCTTACCACTTTTGTAAGGATTCCCGGTTTTTGATTGGCTTATTTCGTGAGCAAACCACATATTGGGGTTGTTTGTAAAGGGTAGCTTAAGTGATAGGTGTTCATGCTCAATGACCCTTCTCAAGACCTCAAGGTGGACAAGCACTCAAAGGTATATGTTGTGCTTACTTTCTTATTGAAGAGATTTAGTTGCACACACTCACTTGTAATGTTTGCATATGTATGCTTTACTTTTGTGTGCATTCTCTTCAAATGACACTTTACACACTAGCATATTGTTTGTCATATCTTGGTGTGTGTTTTGTGTCGTGTAATTCGTTTCCCGAATATGTTCGGAAACGTCCGCGCTTGCACGATAATGTGCTTGGTTTTGCGCGAAGACCGCTCATGGAGAATGCCCTTGGCTTCTCCTTGGTTTCACCATTCTTGGTGAATCGGCGGTTACTATCGGCGGCTTGGCCGCCGAATCGAAACCGCCGATCAAGACCTGATGCATTTATTTCTCGGGTCTGATTATGCGGTTTGATCGGCGGTTACGAAACCGCCGAATGAAACCGCCGTTTTCTCCCCTGTTCTCGGGTTGAATTCTGTGGTTATGATCGGCGGTCTGGCCGCCGAATGAAACCGCCGAATTAGATATTTTAGGTCGGTTTCTTTATCGGGCTTAATTCTGCGGTTTGATCGGCGGTTACGAAACCGCCGAATGAAACCGTCGATTGAGCGTTTCAAGGGCAAAATTGTCTTTTCACATGCCCTGTTCTTGATGGATATAAATATCACACTTTCTCATTTCTCTAACTTAGTTCTCTGACTCAAAAGAACCCTAAACTTGAAAGAGAGATTTTTGAGAGAAAATCAAATCAAGAACTCATTTTTATAAACTCAAATTATACACATATGCATCAAAGATCATCTAAGCATTTTCTAGCATAGTTAGTTTGCTTAGTTGAGTGAGTATTGGTCATCACACATCCCTTGGTATGTTCTTCACTTTTATCATTGATATTTAGTGATTTATTTATCAAGACATCTCTTTTGTTATTTGAATAAACTTAGATTAATATCTTATATTCAAAATAGAGATTTGTTGTGATGACATGATTGAGTGTTGTTTTGTGATAGCTATCTAGGTTTTTATAATCTATTGTTAGCTAAGCTATTTGACATGTCATTTAGCTATTGATATCTAGGATTGTTTTTATTGACATATTATCATCCTAGATAAGCATATAGGGTTGCCTAGCTCTTATTGCTTTTATTGAGTATTGTTGAATATTCACATAGGTTGTATTATCTCTTCATTGAGAATTTAAGTCTTGTTGGCTAAGGTTGCTTAGGCCACAAGCAAGATGAACTAGAGCCATTTTTAAAGGCCCGCGTGGTAGAAGTGGGGGGTTACAGACCGGAGTGTTAGACGAGATCTACATAGGTTGTAAACTTCATTTCAATTAGTGGATTTCGAGGTTCAAGTGTGGCGCACTAAATAGCCCGTGGTTTTTTCCCAGTGGTTGGGTTTTCCACGTATACATCAAGTGTCTTTTATAATTCCGCACCATATTACACTTGTTGTTTTTATATTGACTATTAGGGGCATTTTCGGTATATTGACCTTAAACGAAAATTGGGTGAAAATTAGTTAAAATCTATTCACCCCCCCCCCCCCCCCCCCCTCTAGATTGATATATTAGAACACACCGTACATTAATTTGTTGTGAACTTTCAACTTTTAATGAGGAAATCAACTTGATTAGAAATAGATGACATCTTGTTAATCATCATATTAGCCTCATTAAGTTTATCATTAAGCATCGTAATTTTAATGGCATATTTTTTCGCAATGTCATCACTAAACCTAACATCTTCATGTGATTTATTAAGCCATTGTTCATACTTTTTCTCTTGAGTTAAGTGCTCACTAAGTTTGACTCTAAGAATGTTTTCTAGCCTTTTAGCACTAACAAGAGTATTATCCCTTTGCTCAATTTCTTGCTTCAAGATACCAAGTCTATCATTGTTATCTTTCAAGTTCATTTCAAGACTTAGAATCTTGTCTTTAAGATCATTAAAATCTTTTGAGCATATTTTATGATTCTCTAACTTCTTATTGAGAGACATATTGACTTTGGATAAGCATTCATTTTCAAGAGTAAGATCATTAATCTTTTTCTCATACAAGTCAATATGTTTAACAAAAAAAGTTACATAGGAACACACTTCCTTAATCATGATTATCACAAATAAAACACAAACACTACAAATAAAGGATCTATTTAAGTGCGTCTAGACACCCGCTTTGATACCAATTGAAATTACCTTTAAAGCAATAGTGTATGTAAGGATTCCCATTATTGATTGGCTTATTTCGTGGATAAACCACAAGTTGGGGTTTGAATTGTAAGGGTAGTTTAGGTGATTGAAGACCAACATCGAAGGCCCTTTTCAAGACCTCAAGGTGACAAGCACTCCAAAGGTATATTTCTAGTGCTTAGTTTTCATTGAAGAGATTTAGAAGCACACACACACTTAGCATACTTGCATGTGTGTGCATACTCTTCACATGTCACATTACACACTAGCACTTTGATTAATTAAATCTTGTTGTGTGTTTATGTGTCTTGTAATTCGTTTCCCGAATATGTTCGGAAATGTTCGAGCTTGCACAATTATGTGCTTGGTTTTGCGTGAAGATCGCCTTTGGAGAATGCCCTTGGCTTCTCCTTTGGTTTCACCATCATTGGTGAAATGGCGGTTTGATCGGCGGCCCTGACCGCCGAATGGAAACCGCCGTTTGATTCCAAAGATCTCTGGATTGGATCTGCGGTTACGATCGGCGGCCCGGCCGCTGAATCGAAACCGCCGAATTAGACCTGATGCATTTATTATTCTCGGTCTTTGTTCGACGGTTTAATTGGTGGCCTGGCCGCCGAATGAAACCGCCGAATTAGATATTTTAGGTCGGTTTCTTTTTGGGTTTTGATCGGCGGTTTCGTTGACCGCCGAATATGGTCGCGGAATGATCCCCTGCTTCTCAGGTTCAATTCGGCGGTTACATTCTGCGGCCACGACAGCAGAATGAAACCGTCGATCGGTGATTTCAAGGGCAAAATTGTCTTTTCACTTGCCCTGTTCTTGATGCCTATAAATATCACACTTTCTCATTTCTCTAACTTAGTTCTCCGACTCTAAAGAACCCTAAACTTAAAAGATAGATATTTGAGAGAAAATCAAATCAAGAACTCATTTTTATACACTCGAACCATATACATGTGCATCAAAGATCATCTAAGCATTTTCTAGCATAGTTAGTTTGCTTATTTGAATGGGTTTTGTTCAACACACATCCTTTGGTATGTTCTTCACAAATCTCATCTAAGTTTAGTGTTTTATTTATCAAAGAAATCTCTTATATTATTTGTATGCTCTTAGAATATATTATAGATACAAAATAGAGATTGTTGTGTTGACATGATTGAGTGTTGTATTTTGATAGCAACATCTAGGTTATTTAATCTATGATTTGCTAAGCTATTTGACATGTCATTTAGCCATTGATATCTAGGGTTGCATTTATTGCCATCTAATCATCCTAGATAAGCATATAGAGTTGCCTAGCTCTCATTGCATTTGTTGAGTTTTATATATATTCACATAGGTTGTAATCTCTTCATTGAGAAGTAAGTCTTGCGTGTAGCTTCCGGGATTAGTTTGCTTAGATCGCAAGCAATTAAAGTCTTGTGTGATAGACCGGGATTAGGTCGGACACCGGGATTAGGTGGTCACACAAGCAAATTGGACTAGAGCCACTTTTAAAGGCCCGCGTGGTAGAAGTGGGGGGTTATAGACCGAAGTGTTAGATGAGGTCTACATAGGTTGTAAACTCCATTTCAATTAGTGGATTTCGAGGTTCGAGTGTGGCGCACTATACAGCCCGTGGTTTTTCCCGTGAGGGTTTCCACGTAAATATCAAGTGTCATTTATAATTTCGCACCATATTACACTTGTTATTGTTATTAACCTGATTGGGGTATTTTCGTAATATTGACTAAACACGAAAATTGGGTAATATTGTTAAAATCTATTCACCCCCCCCCCCCCCTCCCCCCTCTAGATTAATATATTGTTAACACACCCAAGCTCGTACACATTATTTGTGTACACTTTCGATTGGTATCAGAGCGGGTTCCTAGATATACTTAGGTGATCCTTGCTCAATTTTTGGTGTGTTTTGCATTGTGTGTGATTGTTTGATTTCTTTATAGATTTTGCATTCATCTCATTTGCATTCATCCCAACACTATGAGTGATTTTGGGATGAGCAAAGAGGGAGCGTCGAGTGTGAGGCCACCGTTGCTCACTGGCAATAATTACTCCTCATGGAAGGGGAAGATGGAAGCGTACTTATGCCAAATCCATGATAGAGCATGGATGGCGGTTGAAGACGGATACGCTCCACCCATGATAACTCCTATTGGAGGAGGAGAAGATGTTCTCAAGCCTAAGGCGCAATGGAACGCCCAAGAGTTTGAAATATCTAAGTGGAATAGGAAGGCGATGCATGCCATCCTACGTGCCATGGATGAGAACCAATTCAAGTTGGTTCAAATTACTAGGATCGCTAAAGAGGCGTGGGAAATCCTAGAGACGGCTCATGAAGGAACCGAAGTGGTCAAGGATTCAAAACTACAAGTTCTCCAAACTAGTTTTGAGACCATTAGGATGAAAGAGCATGAGCACTTCAATGACTTCCAAGTTAGGCTAATGGACATTGTAAATCAAAGCCATCAACTTGGAGACCCGTATTCGGATAGGAGAATCAAGCAGAAGATTATGAGATCTCTACCCGAAAGGTTTGAACCTAAAGTGACAGCTTTAGAAGAAAATGACTCCTACAAGGATATGAAGCCGAGTGAAGTCATTGGTAGACTTCTAGCCAATGAATCAAGAAAGGCTATCACTTCACCTCCTAAGAAGAAAAAGAATCTAGCCTTGAAAACATCCAAGGTGGAAAAGGAGGAAGATGACTCAAATGAAGATATGGCACTCATTGTCAAGGGATTCAAGAAGTTCTTGAATCTACAAAAGAGTGGTTATGGCTCAAAGGGGGATAACTTCAAGAAGAAGAAGAAGATCACTATCAAGAATGTCAAGCCAAACCATGAGATATCTTCAAGAGAGAAGATTCAATGCTACGAATGTAGAGGATTTGGGCATATCTCCCTCGAATGTGCTAACTTGAGGGATGGAAGAGAAGGAAAGGAAATGGATGCCACTTCAAATGACTCTTTAAGTGATGAAGAGGTTGTGGCTAAATATTTGGCACTTGCTAGCTCTCACAAGCGGGACAACAAAGTGAAAATTGTCGAAGAAAGTCCCACGAGCTTGAATGATTGTGAGAATAATTATTTTGCCTTTCCGATCTCTTACAATGAAGAAGAGAGTGAGAGTCAAGAAGCAAATGACTCTAGTGAAGATGACTCTTCATCTAACTCCACATATGCATATGTGGAGAAAAAGGTTCTAGATGAATTTCTCATTGAGTGTAAGAACATAGAAAAGAAGAACAAGGAAAAGACTCAAAGATTGAGAGAAGAGAATCTAGATCTTTTAGCTCATATTGACCACTTAAGTGAACAAGTGGAAAGATCCAAGAAGATTGAAGACAAGCTAAGAGATGAGCTAGCTTTGTCTAAGAGGAATGAAGAGGGTTTGAAGAGAGAGCTTGAAGAAGCTAGAGCCTCAATGGCTAAGTCATCCTTAAGCACCGAGAAGCTTGACCGTATGTTGGGAGTTGGAAAAAGGCCAAGTGACAAGAGAGGTCTTGGCTACTTTGATGACAAGGAAGCTTCCTCCTCAAGCGAGATAACCTTTGTCAAAAGCGTGGACTTCAAGAAGTCTCCTCCTCTTCAACACCCTAGGAAAAAGATAGACCTAGGAGAGTGTTCAAGAAGTGCCCAAGTGAAGGTGGCACTAAATGGTCAAGCTCAAGCTCAACCTTAAAAGGCTCCTCTTGCTAACTTCCCTCAAGCTCAAATTCATCAAGGGAAGAGATCAATCATGCAAAATCAACCGAGAAAGCAATTATCAACAACAAAGAAGGAGAGATCCTATCCAACTACCAAGACAACCACAAAGACATGGGAAGGCTCCTATGCATGCACAAGGACATGGTATGATTCCTAACTTTATCCCTACATGTCATCATTGTGGTATTGATGGTCATATTAGACCAAATTGCTTTCACTACATTAGATTGTGTAGAATTAGAAGCATGATTGAGAAAAAGAAGGCTAGAGCTAGAATGCATGTTCATAGGAAAAATGAGAACCATTTACATGATCCTATGATTTCTAGTACTCTAGAACCTTTTGTCCACTAGGAAGAAACATATATCACCTAGGTGGATAAGAAAAGATGAACCCGCTTGCTACGAGACAAACATGTCTCACATAGGTTCAACCGAGTCCAATGGACTTGGTAGGTCTATAGGACCTCATGACCTTCATTGATGAAGGGTGGTTTTTGACCCCATATGGGGAACTCAAGCAAAGAGAGTTTTTGCATACTTGATGCATGCAAAATATGTTAAAGATCTTATGCTTCTTTGTTGATTGCTTGAGTAAGCTTGGTTGCACATATGTATATATGTTTTCTATTCAATAAGTGTGAACCTTGCTTTGTTTTCAATCCATGTCATATTTATGTTCAAACATGCATTTTTGGACTAGATAATCTACATAAGGAAGTATGATTTGAATGACCTATAGTTATTTCCATGACATGATGATTCTTAAATTGACATGCTAAATGCCATATGAAAAGCATGAAATTCAAATGACATGCTAAAATGAAAAAGCATGAATTAATGATTGCATAATTCTTAAATGCAAAACTTTTGTGAAAAAAGCTTATGAGACTCAATTGATTAAAGGATCTTGTATCCGGTCAAAGGATTTTACAATCCAAATGTCTCTCTTTCTTTATTTGTTGAACATGGCTACCATCATACGGGTTTCATATCCGGAAAAATCAAATAGGGTGCAAAGTCGCTCATGCCATGTTTTGCTTATAAAGTTGGATATAGTGTTTATCAAATTGAAAAATCAATAAATTCTCTATATCTTTGCTTCTCTCATGACATTGGTGAAATTGGTTTGAATTCTTATTAGAAACCTTTGTCATTTGCTTTGCCAAATACCATTGTATTTTGGACTTGAATGCTACATGTCTTGTATGCAAAACATTTTTTGATTCACACATTTTAATCAAAATAAATCTCCGTGTTTCTCTTCAATTAATTGATTAGCATAAAGTGGCTTATTTGATTATGCATTATCTTGTATGCTACTATCTCTCTTTGCTATGAGTGACCTTGTTGGGGACTACTCCTTTGCCTATACCATGACAAAAAGGGGGAGTAGAATGTGGTAAGGAGAGATGCTAAATTGTAGTAGCAATTGTGCATATTGGGGAGAGTACATATTGAGGGGGAGTAACCCGTTGAGGGGGAGCATTGCATTCACTTACATTGCATGATGTTGTGCTTAAAAGGTTTAATATGCAAATGCTTATTTTATTTTCACTTGATCGACTCATATACACTTGCTTTGGAAGTGTAATCTAATTGTTTTGAAGGTTTGGTAATTCTACAAGAGATTGAAGACTTGAAGTTTTATTTTCTTATCTCTTTGTTCTTTGTAATGTAGAATATCCTGTAGCTTCAATTATGCTGTGAGGATCAATGTGAGTGGTGGTTTTGTCACGAGATAGCCAAAGGGGGAGATTGTAAGGATTCCTATTATTGATTGGCTTATTTCGTGGACAAACCACAAGTTAGGGTTTGAATTGTAAAGGTAGTTTAGGTGATTGAAGACCAACATCGAAGGCCCTTTTCAAGACCTCAAGGTGACAAGCACTCCAAAGGTATATTTCTAGTGCTTAGTTTTCATTGAAGAGATTTAGAAGCACACACACACTTAGCATACTTGCATGTGTGTGCATACTCTTCACATGTCACATTACACACTAGCACTTTGATTGATTATATCTTGTTGTGTGTTTATGTGTCTTGTAATTCGTTTCCCGAATACGTTCGAAAACGTCCGCGCTTGCACGATTATGTGCTTGGTTTTACGCGAAGATCGCCTTCAGAGAATGCCCTTGGCTTCTCCTTTGGTTTCACCATCATTGGTGAAACGGCGGTTTGATCGGCTGCCCTGATCGCCGAATAGAAACCGCCGTTTGATTCCAAAGATCTCTGGATTGGATCTACGGTTATGATCGGCGGACCAGCCGCTGAATCGAAACCGCCGAATTATACCTGATGCATTTATTATTCTCGGTCTTTGTTCGGCGGTTTAATCGGCGGCCTGGCCACCGAATGAAACCGCCGAATTAGATATTTTAGGTCGGTTTCTTTTTGAGTTTTGATCAGCGGTTTAGTTGACCGCCGAATATGGTCGCCGAATGATCCCCTGCTTCTCGGGTTCAATTCGGCGGATTTCAAGGGCAAAATTATCTTTTCACTTGCCCTGTTCTTGATGCCTATAAATATCACACTTTCTCATTTCTCAAACTTAGTTCTCTGACTCTAAAGAACCCTAAACTTAAAAGAGAGATATTTGAGAGAAAATCAAATCAAGAACTCATTTTTATACACTCAAACCATATACATGTGCATCAAAGATCATCTAAGCATTTTCTAGCATAGTTAGTTTGCTTATTTGAATAGGTTTTGTTCAACACACATCCTTTGGTATGTTCTTCACTAATCTCATCTAAGTTTAGTGTTTTATTTATCAAAGAAATCCCTTATATTATTTGTATGCTCTTAGAATATATTCTAGATACAAAATAGAGATTGTTGTGTTGACATGATTGAGTGTTGTATTTTGATAGCAACATCTAGGTTATTTAATCTATGATTTGCTAAGCTATTTGACATGTCATTTAGCTATTGATATCTAGGGTTGCATTTATTGCCATCTAATCATCCTAGATAAGCATATAAAGTTGCCTAGCTCTCATTGCATTTGTTGAGTTTTATATATATTCACATAGGTTGTAATCTCTTCATTGAGAAGTAAGTCTTGCATGTAGCTTCCGGGATTAGGTTGCTTAGATCGCAAGCAATTGACGTCTTGTGTGATAGACCAGGATTAGTCGGACACCGGGATTAGGTGGTCACACAAGCAAATTGGACTAGAGCCACTTTTAAAGGCCCGCGTGGTAGAAGTGGGGGGTTATAGACCGAAGTGTTAGACGAGGTCTACATAGGTTGTAAACTCCATTTCAATTAGTGGATTTCGAGGTTCGAGTGTGGCGCACTATACAGCCCGTGGTTTTTCCCGTGAGGGTTTCCACGTAAATATCAAGTGTCATTTATAATTCCGCACCATATTACACTTGTTATTATTATTGACTAGATTGGGGTATTTTCGTAATATTGACTAAATACGAAAATTGGGTAATATTGTTAAAATCTATTCACCCCCCCCCCCCCCCCCCCCTCTAGATTAATATATTGTTAACACACCCGAGCTCGAACACATTATTTGTGTACACTTTCAGTGTTTTATACCTAGAAGGGGGGGGGGGTGAATAGGTATAGTTCCAAATTCTTCCAATATTCAAAAATACGGAATATAAGAATCAAATGAATACTAGAAATGATATAACAATTGTATAATATGAATCAATTCATGTAAGCATCATTATACAAAAGAATCAATACAATTAAACATATGGAAGATAAGGAATATAAAGTGAAAATGTGACACGAAGTTTTTACGTGGTAAACCTCAAAGAGGAAACATCCATGGGTTGAATCCACAACCACTGACAAAGCAAATCCACTATATGAAAAGGACTTACACACTCAAAGCTATCAACATTATGATATCCACTCTAAGCTATCAAATCCTAAACACCTCTCAAGGACTAGTGAATTACCTAGCCTACTCTCTATCCAAGATGTATCCCACACCTCTAGAGAGCAACTTCCTATCCAAGACTAAAGAGTCTCTAGGAAGATTTCCTTACTTAGCAATCTAGATCAAAAGATCCTAGTTAAGCTATCCTAGCTCAACCATCCGGAGTATTAAACTCCTTGCTAAGACTTCTCGCTTAATTATCCGAATCACCTTGATTCTAACTAAGGCTTCTTGCTTGGCTATCCGGAAACCTTTCCTAGCCAAGTCTTCTTGCTCAAGTCAAAGGCTTCACTCACCTTGACAAGAGACTTTAACCTATTACAAGGCAATGATCTAAGTGAAGTGCACACAAGCAATATGATGCAATCACAAACAAATAGAGCAAGTAGATCAAATACACTCTATGAACATGCAACTAGAGAATCTAGAATAAAGCTATCACAACTCAATCACAAAATATATCTAGAAACCTAAGCATGTGAATTAACATCATTCATATTACTTTTCATCAATCAAATAAGACAATTAAAGAGATGATCAATAATGAAAGTAAGAAGAAGATGAATCACTTACAAACAAAATAAAGCTAGATAATCAATCAAGCTCTATAAACATGCTTACATACATTCTAGGATATGCTTTCAACAATCAATCACAAAAATACCTAGAAATCAAAGCATGCATATCAATAAGAACAAGGTATGAATATTCAATATATCACACTAAAAACCTAGTTCTTAGATCATGAAATTGAATCTAGAAGATAACATGAAGCACATCATACAATCAATTTCTAAAAGCAATTTCAAGCAAAATCAAGTCTAGCAAAAATATGTTCAAGAGAGATCACAAAGCTAAACTCAATTAACTAATCAATTATACAATCCTAGCATATGATCTAACATACTTCTCAACATATTTCAACAATCAAATAGTAAGAATCATAGAGATGATCAAATGAAATTGCAAGAGAAGAAGTTTCACATACAATCAATGGACCTCGGACTGAAAACAGAGTACTGTGAAAAATGACGAAGTAAAATGGCTCTGAAAATGCTTGGAGTTTGTAGCTCTTGTCGAGATCAACAATTTTGGCTTTTGAATCACTCGATTTCGAGTTCGTATGAAGAAGTTATGATCAAAGTAAGTAAACCAAAATCAAGAACATTTCTACAGAATTTTCAGATTTGATGTTGTTCAAGTAGTTACAAATGGAGGGAAGAGAAGTCATTTGAAGGAAAAGGAAGAGGGACATTTTTGTCCAAAAAATACAAGCCAAACCAGCCTTGTCCCCGTGTGGGGCGCGTGTGCCACACGGGAACAGAGGGCATGCTAGACCGTGTGGCACACAGCCTCCACACGTGGATGGCCATGCCATGGCCTTTGGCCATGGTGCTCCTCTTGTGCACCACTCATGTTCTTCAGCCGTATTCGGGCATCCGAACTCCGATTTCAAATTCTTTTTTGGATTATGAATTGTGACTCCCTCACGCACAACGAAGACTATGAAACTTTGACAAAAGGTTGAGAATTCATCTCAGAAAAAGATGACGAACACAACTCAACAAATGAGAACGAAAAGTAGAGTAGCTACATCGTTTGGTCTCGAAATTAAATGAATGAGTAACCGAAATGACTGGAACTCAATAAGGAATCAAATAAGACCATGTTCAAGTCTAGAACACAAGAAACATAAACAAATAAACACTATGCAACACAAGCATGCCATATCTAAGCGATAGTGAGAAAACATGCAATTCTACAAGATTGTCAACAATGAGATAAATGCATGTGCATGCTAAATGTGTGTGAAAGTGTTTTACCAAATGTTTGAACAATGATGTAGGGACACACATGTATGAATTGTGTGTGTGTGCACTAACGCCTTGCAAGAGGAAGAAGAATCTTGATACCTTAGCATCCAAGTATGCGATGTTCCTCTTGAAGACGATATTTGCACAAGATGTTGCTTCTTCACCTTTGAGGCTCCTTTCTTCCAAGAAACACCTAAGCAACTACTAATACAAATATAGAGAGTTTTGCAATGAAATCAAGCCAACACAAATAAAGGATCTTACAATGGGAGATACCTATACTATCACAATAGGTTTCAAAAGAAGTATTCTCAAATTCCCTCCCCTGATCACTTCTAATCCGTTTTATGCTTTTAATATTAGAATTCATTTCATTTTGAAGTTTAGTACAAAGCATTTTAAACTTATCAAAAGTTTCAGATTTTTCTCTAAGAAAATATGTCCTTGTGAACCTAGAGAAATCATCTATACAAACAAAAATGTATCTCTTTCCACTCAAGCTCTCGGTTTGTATAGGACCCATAAGATCCATGTGGAGAAGCTCTAGGGGCTCCTTGGTGGAGAGATACTTGCTCTTTTTGTGCATGCTTTTAGTTTGTTTTCCTTGTTTACAAGGTCCACAAACACCATTGGCTTTCTTCCCAAGCTTAGGGAGGCCACACACACATTCAAACTTTCCAAGGGTTCGTAGATCCCGAAATTTCATGTGGCCAAGTCTTTCATGCCACAACTCAATTTGCTCATCCTTGGACACATTGTTTGAGACTATTCTAGCTTCAAGACAATAGCAATTGTCGCTAGATCTCATACCTTTCAACAAGGTTTGTCCATCGGGCTTTAGGATAGAGCAATTATCTTTGCTAAACAAGACGGAATATCCTTCATCACTTAGATGAGAAATGCTAATCAAATTGGCTTTCAAGCCATCAACAAATAAAGCATTGGATAAGGAAGGAACGAAAATGGTTCCTTTCCCTATGACTCTCTTTTTGGATCCATCACCAAAGGTGACACATCCTCTTTCCTCCATAACAAGAGTCTCGAAGAAACTCTTGTTTCTCGTCATGTGCCTAGAGCACCCACTATCCAAGTACCACATGTTAGAAGAATTGGCCTTTAAGGCAATTTGAGCAACATGACAAACATTTTCATTCTTTCTAACCCATTTAAGAACAACATTTTCTTTCTTAATGGTCTTTGGTACATGGGCTCTAGATGTCCTAGGATCATGCAAATTAATCTTCTCATTCCTAGGAACATGCATCATGGCTCTATTCTTTCTCTTTTCAATCATGCTTCTAGTTTTGCACATTTTAATATAACGAAAGCACCTTGGTCTAATATAACCATCAAAACCACAAAAATGACAAATAGGAATGAAATAAGGAGTCATACCTTGTCCTTGTGCTTGCATGGGAGCTTTCCCTTGTCTTTGTGGTTGAGAAGGTTCAATTCTTCTCCTTTGTTGAACCGGTCTATCTTGCTTTCAATGTTGGACTTGCATGATTGGCTTCTTCCCTTTTTGAGCCAAATGATGAGGAATGTTGGCTTGAGGTTGCCTTCTTGACACCACCTTCACTTGTGCATTCTTAGAATATTGTCCTAGATCTATCTTCTTCTTAGGATTGTGCACCGGTGAAGCTTCTATGTTGCCCAAGCCCTTAACAAACACGGTCTTCTTAGAGGAGGAGGTCTCTTGACTATCTTCAAACCCAAGACCTCTCTTGTCACATGGACTCTTTCCAACACCAAGTACGTGATCTAACTTTTTGGTGCTAGAGTCTATCCTAGTAAGTGACTTTTTAGCTTCATTAAGCTCCTTCTTCAAACCTTCTTCATTCCTCTTAGATAAAGCTAACTCCTCTCTTAGTTTATCTTCTCTCTTCTTAAGTCTCTCCACTTCTTCACTTAAGTGGTCATTGTGAGATGAAAGCTCAAGATTTTCTTCTCTTATCATCTTGATCTTCTTAGTGGTTTTCATTTCTAAGCCTCTAAACTCCTTAAGGTATTCAACTAACACCTCTTTCTCCACATATCCATTTGTGGAGTTAGAATCGGAGTCATCTTCACTAAAGTCACATTCCCTTTGACTCTCTTTCTCTTTTTCACTACCACTTTTGCTCTTGTGAGATGAGGCAAAAGTTAGGAAGTTAGCCATGATGTCTTCATCATTCGAAGACTCATCTTTTTCATTAGAGTCATCACTACTTCCACTCCAAGTGGCGGCCATCACTTTTCCCTTCTTCTTTTCCTTGTGATTTGCATATTCGGAAGCAAAGTGACCTATCCCGCCACTCTCAAAGCAACGGACCCCTTTCCTTTTGGTCTTCTCTTGCCTTGGTTCAAACTTCTTGAAAGGACCCTTTTTCTTCAAGTCTTGGCCTCTCAAACCAAATCCCTTCTTCCCAAACTTCATAACCTTATTGAATCTTTTCACAAATAATGCCATGTCTTCATCCGAGTCATTTTTCACCTCCTTTTCATCCTTAGATGCTTTCAAAGCAATTCCCTTTTGCTTTTTAGGAGGAGTGGAGCTAGGAGCCTTCTTAGACTCGTAGGCGAGAAGTCTTCCAATGACCTTGCTTGGCTTCATATCCTTATATCCACTATTTTCTTCTAAAGCCATCACCTTAGACTCAAACCTATCGGGTAGGGATCTCATAATCTTTTGTTTAATCCTCCTATCCGAATAAGGATCACCAAGTTGATGACTTTGATTGACTATGTCCATCAACTTGATCTCAAAGTCGTTGAAGCACTCATTCTCCTCCATCTTGAGCATCTCAAATTGAGTTTGGAGAACTTAGAGCTTGGAGTCCTTCACAACTTCGGTTCCCTCATGTGTAACTTCTAGGATTGTCCATGCCTTCTTAGCAATCCTAGTATTTTGAATCAACTTGTAATGATTCTCATCCATTGCACATAGGATGGTATGCATTGCCTTCCTATTCCATTTTGAACCCTCAAACTCTTGTGCACTCCATTGTGCCTTAGGCTTCAAAACTTCTTCTTCTCCACCCGTGGGAGTCATCATGGGAAGATCATATCCATTTTCAACTGCCATCCACGCACAGTCATGAATTTGGCATATGTAGGATTCCATCTTCCCCTTCAATGAGGAGTAATTCAAGCCGGTGAGAAGAGGAGGACCCGTGCTAGAAGCTCCCTCATTGTTGCCACCGTTTCCACTCATTGTGTTTATGAATGAAATGAAATGAAATGAATGTAAAATGTATGAATGAACAAAGATCACATAAATGCAAAACACACCAAAATGAGCAAGGATCACCTAAGTATATCTAAGAACCCGCTCTGATACCAATTGAAACAAATTACGGTGTGTTCAATATTAATCTAGAGGGGGGTGAATAGATTTTACCCGATTTTACCCAATTTTCGTTAATAGGCAAGATTACGAAAATACCCCTAATAGTCAATACAAATATAGCAAGTGTAATATAGTGCGGAAATATTAAATGACACTTGATATTTACGTGGAAACCTTCACAGGAAAAACCATGGGCTATTAAGTGAGCCACACTCGAACCTTGAATCCACTAAATGTGAGAAAGATTGTAACCTAATTTCGGAAGTAATCACACACCTACCTAATCCCGGTATGAGTAAACTTAGTCCAACTACTTGTCGTTTACGCAACCTAATCCCGGAAGCTACACAAGTCTTACTTCTCAAAGAAGAGATAACAAGCCTATGTGAATATATGAATACTCAAAATGCAATAAGAGCAAGGCAACCCTATATGCTTATCTAGGATGATGATGTATCAATGAAATCAATCCTAGATATCAAAAGCTAAATGACATATCATAAAGCTTAGCTAATCAAGATTAAGCAAAACCTAGATAGCTATCACAATACAACACTCAATCATATTCATCACAAACAATCTCTATCTTGTATTTAGCATGTGAACATAAAACATACAAGTAAATAAAGAGATTTCTTGATAAGAAAGAAACTAAAATTAGATGAAGTTAGTCAAAATCTTACCAAGCAAGTTGTGATGATGCAAAGCTATGCATGAATGATCCTAGATGAA
This sequence comes from Acer campestre, assembly GCA_954870605.1. Lineage (NCBI taxonomy): Eukaryota > Viridiplantae > Streptophyta > Magnoliopsida > Sapindales > Sapindaceae > Acer > Acer campestre. The sequence continues at coordinate 40,764,723 of OX940803.1, forward strand.
CTTGATGAATCAAATGAAAAGCTTTGAGTGTTTAAAGGTGAGTTCTTGATGATTTTTCTCTCAAGTGTTTCTCTTTTTGCTTTAGGGTTCTAAGGAGTCAAAGAACTAACTCAGAAATGAGAAAGCATGATATTTATAGACATTAAGAACAGGGCATGTGAAAAGACAAGTTTGCCCTTGAAAATGCACGATCGGCGATTTCATTCGGCGGCCAGGCCATCGATCACAACCGCCGAATTGGTCCCGAGAGAAACAGGGAGAAACGGTGGTTTCATTCGACGGTTTCGAAACCGCCAATATAATTGCAAAATAAACCCGAGAGATTGAAATCAATCAGGTATGAACGGCGGTTTCAAATCGGTGGTCGGGGCCGCCGATCTAACCGCAGAATCAGACCAGAGACCTCTGGTCCAAAACAGCGGTTTCATTCGGCGGCCAGGGCCGCCGATCTAACCGTCGATTCACCAAAAGTGGTGAATTCAAAGAGAAGCCAAGGCACTCTCCGAGAGCGGTCTTCGCACAACACCAAGCACACTTATGTGCAAGCGTGGACGTTTCCGAACATCTATGAAAAATGAATTACAAGACACAAACACGCAACAAGATACAATTCATAAAAGTGTATGTGTGAAAGTGACATGTGAACAGAATGCACACATATTAAAATATGCTAAGTGAGTGTGTGCTACTAAATCTCTTCAATGAAAAACTAAGCACAAGAGATATACCTTTAGTGTGCTTGTCACCTTGAGGTCTTGAGGGCATAAAGCTTGATCCTTAAACATCTAAAACTACCCTTACAAGTCAAACCCCAACATGTGGTTTGTCTACGAAATAAGCCAATCAATATGAGAATCCTTACAAGTTCCATGCAATTAGAGAAGCTGAGAAAAATGGCGATGTTCAATTGATGCATTGCAAGTCTGAAGAGCAATTGGCAGACATATTCACAAAGGGTCTTCCCTGTGGCAAGTTCAATGTTTTAAGAACTAAGCTTGGAGTCTTTAAGAAAAGTTTCAAGGAGGAGTGTTAAACTAATGAAACTTTTCTAGATACTTTTTAGCTTATGGTTATGGTAATTTAGTTTCATTTGAATTAGTTGTACTATTTAGTTCTATTTTTAATTTGCTTAAAACGTGTTAGTTTAGCTTTAGATAGTAATGATGTTTTTTGGTGGCTGTGCTAGTTTCTTGTAGTAGTGGTTAAGGTTTGGCTGCGCCAGTTTATTGTTGCACATTGTCCATTGGATGACAATGATGGTGCGATCTAATGGTTGCAATTTGCCCGTGTATTTTGTATATAAATTTTTATGTCAGTAAAAATATATGGATGAATAGATGGAAAAATTGAATGAATTGTAGCAAAATATTGAGTGAACTCTTTGGTTGCAACCGAGAGTATGTTTTTCATGTTTATTGATGGCTATTGATGTTTATTGATGGTATTTATGGTTGTTTAATAGTTTGATTGTCTAACAATTAATAATGTTTAAGTGGTTAAAGATGGATGATTGCCATTTAATAATTTGAGATTTTAATTTTTTATTAAGATCGGAGAGAAGAGGGCTAGTGTGGTGCAAGTAAAATACGGGTTGGATAGTCAAAAGTTTTTTTAGTTATAATAAAACAGGGTAGTTTGGTAATTGTATTGATTTATTTTTATTTTTATAAAGTTTACCCGACTATAACCTGGGTCAGTCCTACTTTTTGTCTGCCTCTGATTGATATTGTTGTAACATGAACATAACAAAAAATAAATTACTTTTACATGGGTTTAACTTATATATAGATTATTTATCAATCAATGTTATGAAGTGATGTAAATTTTAATTTTTAAATATTTAAATATTCTTCATTTTATATTAAAAATACTTAGATATTTAATGTTATTGTTAAAATAAATATATTTGCTAAACAGTAAATAAAATATGTTAGTTCCTCAAAGTTTAATTGGCTTATTTCGCTGACAAACCACATGTGGGGTTTGATGTAAGGGTAGCTTAGGCATTTGATTGTTGGTGCTCATGCACAACAAAGGCCTTCTCAAGACCTCAAGAGAAGAAGCGCAACAAAGGTAAAATACTTGTGCTTACTTGCTTTGAAGATATCTAGTTGCACACACACACACAACTCATGCATATCTATATTCCTTGTTTGTTGTGTGTTTCTTGTTTGTACATTCTTGTGTTTAACTCTTCATGCATTTGTTCATTGCCATGCCTTTAAGTAGCTTAAGATTGCATTTTTATCACTTAAGCCTTGCATGGTACAGAAGACCGCTGTCGATACCGTTGTCGGAATCCACAGTGGTAGCCACATCGGTGAGATGCTTTGTTTTGCAGCTCTCCTGACCGCTGTGGTTTTCCACAGTGGTAGGCACAACAATTTATGTCCAATGCATATCGTTGTCGTAACCGCTGTGGAAGCCACTGCGGTTGGCACAACGATTTATATACCTGATGCGTATTTTAGTCCACCGCTGTGGATATTGCTACGGCTTTGACAGGGGTACCCGCAACGGTTTGCCCTATTTTTTTCAAAATGGCGTTGCATCATCTTAGGCTCCTATATATATTGTTATATCTTTAGGTCGTCCAATTAACTCAAAAAATCATATTTTTAATTGAAAGCATTTTCAAAAAGAGCTTTTTCATCAAGAACTCATCTTTGATCATCTTTGATCACTCAAATCATATTTCATATGCATAAATCATCATCTAAGCATCATCTATGATATCTAGGATGTGCTAGTGCATAGTTCTTCATTAACACACATGCTTTGGTAAGTTGAACACTAATTTCATCTAATCTTAGTGTTTTTACTTAGCTATTTATCTCATTGATAACTTGTATGCTCTTAGATTAATTTCTATTAACAAGATTGAGATTATGTGTTGAATGTTTGAGTGTTGTATTTTGATAGCTATACCTATGACTGTCCTATCTTATATAACTATGCTTTATGCCATGACATATACCAATTAATATCTATGATTGATTTAATTGCCATCTTATAATCCTAGATAAGCATTTAGTATAACCTAGCATTAATTGTATATTTGGATATCCATGCATATTCACTTAGGTTGATTAATCTCTTCAATGAGAAGTAAGTCTTGTGACTACCGGTGAGTAGTGCAAGCAAATTGGTCTAGGGTTGCTATTAAAGGCCTGCGGGTAGTAGATGTGAGTTAGTGACCGTGTAGGGTTTGACGTGGTCAACCTAAGTTGTTGACACCTTTACAAATAGTGATTTCGAGGATCATGTGTGGCGCACATAACAGCCCGTGGTTTTTCCTAATTGAAGGTATCCCTATAAAAATCAAGTGTTATTTAAATTCCACACTTTACACTTGATTTATTGCTTTGACTAGATTGAGGTATTTTCGTAATATTGACTAATCGCAAAAATTAGTAATAATCGTTTAAAATTATTCACCCCCCTTACACCGCATTGTAATTAGTTTCAATTGGTATCAGAGCGGGTTCCTAGATATACTTAGGTGATCCTTGTTTATTTTTGTGTGTTTTGTATTTTGTGTGTTTTTTGTTCATTCGTACATTTGCATTCATTTCATTCATTCATAAACACTATGAGTGGAAATGGTGGTGGCAACGAGGGTACTTCTAGCACGAGAACCACCCCCCCTCTATCTGTTGCAAAATTTTGTTTCAATGTGGATGGTTCTTCCAGAGGTAATCCGGGAAACGCAGGTATTGGTGGTGTGCTTTGTGACAGTTGTGGCAAGATTTTATGTCTATTTTCGTTTTCAGTGGGGGTTATGGATGCTACATCTATTGAGATTCTTGCCATACACAGAGCGTGCCAACTGGTTGTTGACAAACAGGTCTTGTTTGGTCGCAATATCACCATTATCAGTGATTCGAAATTGATGAAATAAAGGTATATAGCACTTTTTCAAAATGGATTTGTGTAACTACAACCACTTTAATAACTCATGTTTTAATAGCACCAAAAATCGAATTTGGACAAAAATACCACTCAGCTTCTTTTCTTTTCTTTTCTTTGATGTGTCCTTCATCTTTTTTTTTTCTCAAACCTCCATTAATGGTGCTTCAATGGAGGTGCCACCACCGACCGGCGAGTTGATCGACAAAACCACCGGTAAAACATTTGTCATGCACCACCGGTTGTAACGGAAGTATCCATTTTCAGTTTCGAGTTGTATGGAGATAGAAACGAAGCCAAACCCGAATCATCTCCGAACCTTCATCGTTTGATTTGTGACGATCCGTCGCTAATCCGAAAAAACTGATGGCACCAATGAACTCGACGTCGTCCAATCTTCCAGATCCGACTATCTCCAGAGTGAACCGGCGCTGTCGTTGGCACTGTCACCATTGATGGAGGTCGAATAGAATAAGTCTCTAACAAACTTGAATTAAGTCTCGAAACGCATTAATAAGTCTCGAAAACTCATAAATAAGTCTCGAACAAACTTAAAATAAGTCTTGAATTTAACCTAATAAGTCTCGAAACTGTAAATAAGTCTCGAATTTTCGAGAAAAAAAAATACAAAGGAAAAGAGTAAATGGAGGTATTTTGGTCTCATCACCTATTTTGGTGCTATTAAAACAAGACTTATTAATGTGGTGCTATTTGTACAAGCCCTCCCCCAAAAAGTGCTATTTAATTTTTGAACCCATTCGAAATTTATGGTGTCCTAGTGTAACGATGACGATTTTGGTAATTTAGATTTAGTTAATTTTGTGTATGATATTAGACATTTTCTTTTATCTTGGGATGGGCTTGAGATAAAGTCTATGCACAGGGAGGCAAATTCGTTAGCGGATTGTTTGGCTAAAAATGGCTCCAGCGGTTGTGGGGATAGATTAGAATGGGGCAGTATTGAGTAGTTTTGTTGATTTTATGCTTATTGTGTTCCTGCTTCTGTTTTGTTTGCTTACATCGGGCTCTGTTCTTAGCTGGTATTTGTGTTTTTTGTGGGGGTTATGCCCTTTGTTTGCCATGCTTCTGTACTTTGGATTATTGGTTCTATTAATAAAACTGCCGGTTCAAAAAAATAGATAAGGTATAAATAAAAAGGCAAATAGTCAATGTGAAGGCATTCATTTTTTTCAAATTAGAAATGCATAAATAGTTAATGTGAAAGCATCTAGTGCCACTTGGAAATTGGCATGGAACATGCATGTTAGCATGGAACAGGCATCCAAAGACTTGTTGAATTCCAATCCACCCGAAACACCACTGTTGACGGTGAATTTTGGATTGCCACGCACAACAATTATATCTTAATTAAACCAATAAAAAGAGAAATAAATCAATGCATGCAAGACGAGTTTTACGTGGAAAAACCCTAGAATGGGAAAAAAACCACGGGGCCCTAGAGGGCAGAAGAATAACACTATTGATTATTGTAGCTTTACATACTTAGATCTCTTATACAATTGCCTTTCTCTCACCAATTTCGAACCCCTTTCCATAGGACATACGGTTCTATTTATACTAGGTGGGCTAGGGTTTTTCCTTGTTCATACCGTGTTAGTAGGGGAGTTCCTATTTTTATTTGTACGAGGAATCTGGTGTGGTAGATTGTTTTAGGATTTGTTTCCTGTTTGGACTTCTCTATTAAGAACAGTTTGTGTCCTATTTGGGGTGAAATACATCTTCATGCCTTGTTTCTGGTCGAGTCCTTGTTGTAGGAGGTATACTGGAATAAGGTTGCTTCTTGAAGGTGTAAACCTAGATGAGCAAATTAAGTTGGCGAGCACAATTTCTATCTTCTAGGTCGGCCTACTTTGGCGAGCACGTTTCTGATTTAAATTGATTCTAGATGATGTGGCTGGTTGGTGAGTTTTCTAGCCAATGTTTCCCTTCGTTGACTGGTCAAAGGGTGACGTGGTCATACTTTGATCCGCTCTTTATGTATATTCCACTGCCATGTCTCTTGGCCGAATATATACATACAACAATACCCCCATGAATACTTCGAGCAGAACAAAATATGTTGGGCCCCCTGACTTCTTTGATTCTGCGAGTAGTATTCATACTTGTGCTTTTCGGTTCTTTGTAGGCTCTTTTCCTTCTCTTTTTTTTTTATATATTTTTTTATTTCATTTTATTTTTCAGATGCGTGCCAGTCTTAATGCTTGAAGCTTCCCCGACAAGCCTTTCATTCAGCCATAAGATTTCAAACGTTTGGGTTCTGACGTGATATGGTTAAATGACGGCGTGCCTATCGGGTGTCCCTTTGATGCCACGCATTCTTTGCTTGGTGGATACTTTCCGTCACTGCCTTATTCACAGACGGTTCACTTTATCAGCGCCGCTTACACTTATTATTTTCTTCAATTTTGAATCTCCCCTTTATAAGGCTGGGACTGTTACACTGCCCATCACTTCCTTCTATTTTGCTTCGTTTCTTCTTCTCTCTTTACAAAAAACTTTTCTAAGATCTTTTGAGCTTCCGATTCCCTGTGTCAGGTTTTCGGCGATTCTTCTTCTTCCTCCGTCATAGTCTCCTGGGTTATTCTAAGTTCTTGTTTCTCTGCACATTGGGGTCCCGACATTTTTCTTCTTGTTCGCTTTGAAGTGTGATTCTGCTGCAACCCCTTTTTTTCCTTTTGGGAGCATTTCCGATGAGTTTTTATGGATCCTTATTGAAGCTCTTTTCTTTTTAATCCAATGATGCAAGCTCTTGAGCTTGGTAACAAAGAGGTTACAGATAAAATTGAGTCGTACTTGTATAATTTTGACCCTAATTCCCCTATTCCAATTTCTCTTTATATTCCCACGACTTTTGAGGCCAGTGCGCCTGATTTTGCTTTTTCTTCGTCTGTTAGTACTGATTCTTTGGACATGGCAAGGACTCCAAGAACCAGTGGTGGCAGGCGACGAGGTCTTAGAGTCCCTAGAGAGTCCCTGTTAGGTGCTCAGACGGTGATTGATTTGGATGTTTAGGATCATCAGCGTGACAGTTTACGTTTTGCTTTCGACCGCTCGAGCGCCTTTGATACCGAGGTAAATGTGGTCGGCTATCAAGAACTTTGAAGGTTCAGGAAAAGGTACGATATTCCTGATTCTATTCTACTCATACCTTTGGGTGAGCGGGCCGCGTGGGACCCATTGAGCAATGCCGTTGCAATTTATGGATAAATGTTGGGCTGTGGGGTTACTTTTCCCCTTCAGCCATTCATAGCCAGGTTCATGGTTGATGCCAAGCATGCTCCTACTCAGCTCGCGCCGAATAGCTAAAGGATCTTGATATGTTTGTGCTTGATGTGGAAGACGATGGGTCATAGGTCACCGACCCCTTGCGAGATCCGTCATTTTTATGTCTTAAGGCAGTCAGGCCATAGTGGTACTTATTACCTTCAGTCTACTACCGTGGAGAATTGGATCCCTGAGGGCTTAACTAATCCAGGTCAAGTAGAGATCTCTAGTGATGAAAAGAAGAAGGGTTTTATCTGGGGGTTCCCTGCCTCGAACAAGAGATGGAAGAACAGCTGGTTCTTTGTGAGTGGTGAGTGGGGAAGGAACACACCTACGGATGCTCGCCATAATCTTCTGGCAAGGAAGGTTTCGAGACACTTTACGTCTCCTGATTCTTAGTCGAAAACCCTTCCTGTTTTGTCTAATGATGAGATAAATAATGTGGTAGATGCCGCTGTTATCGAGTTGGCCAAAAGAGGTCAAGTGTATCTTCTTGATGAAGATAAGATGATTGCTTGCCACATCTTTCTGCGTTTGTCTGCTAGGCGACACCGCTTTAAGTTTTCCTTTTGATTCCTTCCTTTCAAACTTTCTATTGATCTGTGTTTAGTGACATTTTGTTTTCTTTTGTAGTGAGTGACTTCGACGTCGTTTGTGAAGAGCAGGCCCGCACAGCAAAAAATTCTGAAGCTGCTAGTCAAAGGCATGCTGCGGCGTTATCTAAAGAGGAAGTTGCACCACCGGAGGGTGACGACTCTCAGGATAGCGAAGAGGGGGGTGATGTTCCCACTCCTATCGTGGAAATTGTTCAGCCTCGTGGAAACGATGTGGTTGTCCAAGCGCCTACCCCCAGTCATAAAGGAAAAGATAAGGTTGGGGCTTCTGGGGTGAATGAAGAGGTTCCCATTTTTTATGCTAATGTGCATGAAACCCCTGAGGACCCTTCAAGCGATCTGACCCCAAGGAATGGTCGGGGAAAGCGTCAGGCTGAAAGTACCCCCGAGCATGTTGTTCATCTAGCGAAGCGGGCTTCAAGGGTGGTTCAATACTTGCTCTTGTCTAATGAGGAAGGCAACGGCGAGCCTGTGTGTGTTGAGGTCCCTCATGCTGGTGAAGTTAGTTTAGGGGTTCCTCCTAGATCTGATCAGGCTACGAATCCGACTTCTCATTAGGAGGGGGTTTGCAATACGAGGGCCACGTTTCCTTCATCCGCTCCCTTCGCTTCTTCGAGCACTAGTGTGCAGGGTCCTGCTGCTGCTGCTGATAAATCTGGGCCATCAGTCCCTTCGATAAGTGCTGGTGATCAAAACACCGCTGCACAAGCCGTTGTTCCTGGGCCCTCATCTGCCTATACTATGGGTCCGGGAGGTTCCCGTGAAGAGCCTCCTACAGCTTCGGCCGGCCAAGGCGAGGGATCTGGTGTTGTTTCCTTGTCTGACTTTTCCTCAATTGAGCTCCTATCTCATTTTATAGACAATGATGTCTATATCAGCAAGGGTTGGGAGCACGTGAAGAATAAATCGTGCAACAAGAAGATTGAATTCTTTTTCAACTGTCATTCTCTGGTAAGTTCTCCAACCGCCCCCTCCCCCTCTTTTTTTGTTTGCTGCGTCTTGTCTTTTAACTGTGTTTTTGTTCAGATGATATCTGAAATGGCAGATAATTATAGATGCGGGAATGCGGTTTCGAAGGAGAATAAGAGCTTGCGAGACCAGATCTCCCGTTCGGCGGCTGACAAGCTTTCAGCTTAGGAGTCTCATGCCCAACAACTTACTCAGTTGAGGGAGTTTACTAATGGGTTCTTAGCTGCTCAACTGGCCGTTGAAGAGAAACTATTTGCAGCTGAAGAAGAAATTAAGCTGTTGAGGGAGCAACTTTCTAGGAGCCAAGATGCACTTGCTGCTCATATGGAGGCGGAAAGGCTGGCGGAAGAAGCTAGGGACAAGGCTGAGCGGGAGTTCGAAGACCTGCGAAACTAGCAAGCTTCACGAGACTCCATTTTTAGCGACCTAAAGGCCGTTTTAAAGGTTGAAGCTGTTGACCGTTTTAAGAGGTCTCCCGCCTATGATGCGTTTCTCCTTTACGAGTTCGAGCGGGGTATGCGGCAATCGAAGAAGTTCTTCGCTATGAAGGATCATTCTAATGAAAAGGCCTTGAAGCGTTTCGATAAGTCCCTTAAACTATACATGGACAGTGTTGTTGGCTCGATCAAGGAGCAAATAAAGCTGTGGAAGGCCCATTGTCGTTATACGCAGACAGAACCTCATCCTATGCATCTCGAAGTTCCCACCAACTGTGCTTTCAACACTTACTACTTTGGTTGGAAGGGGAGTTTTACTTTTTCCGGTAATGAGCCTGATTTGGGTCCAGTTTTCGGTCGAGATTATGAGTCTTTCATGCCTGAAGGGGATGAAGAGATCGTTTGGCCATCGGAGGATGAGATAGATGATGAAGAAGATGATGGGGATGATCAGCCAGCGAGCGTTTGATTTTTACTGATGTATTCGTTCATTCATCTAATGTTTTTGTAAATGTACTCGATATTTATTTATATCAGTTTTTATCTTTTGATCTGTGTTCAACTCCCTTCACTTTTTGTTCATTGAATTTCATTCATAAGTTTCTCTTTTGTTCAGCTGCTGTTGCTGAGTTTCTGGCTCAAGCTTAAAGTCTATTATTACTTAGCTATTATTGCTTAATTTTTGTTTCGCATAGTGTTTGTCAGGACGTGTCCGACCATACACCAGGGTTTTTGTAAGCATACTGTTGGGACATCTCCCTCTTTTCTCACTGTTTTGATGGTAGTTTGTTCGACCCCCATCACTTCTTTTCAGGACGTGTTTCCTACGTGCTGTTTGTTGAATGCATTTTTCGCATTTCGAGGGGTTATGCCTCATTAATGATGGCAACTGCCATTTTTGTGACATCTTTTTCTAGCTCAAAATGTTTATAACATGTTTGATCTCAGCCTACTGTGATGAGAGGTATCCCCCCCCCCCCCCCCCCCCCCCAATTTTTGTTCTTTCCTAGTGCTGTTGAGTTTAAATAACTCGTTTTGTGTGTACCGGCAAACAATGGTTTATTGGGGATACGAATTCTAGTAATAAATTACTTTTTATTGACTATCTCCTGCAATCTTGACATCAAAAAATGAAAAAACTCTAATAAGATAAAATGAGGAAAGAAAAAATAACAAAAAGACTTCCGGGATAAGGTATCATGGGTAGTAGATTTTCAGATATTGGGCATTGCATGGTCGGGGGAGCTCGCCGGCTCCTCTTAGGGCAATGTGATACATGTTAGGATTATGCTCAATAGCAAGAGTGTAATATTTTAATTAATAATCTTTTTCATATTAATAAAGTGATTTCTGGTTTAAACAAATCTTATAGCATTTATAGTTTAATAATTGTCAAAGTAAATAATCATAAGGTCTAAAGACTATGAGAAAAGAAGAATTGTTCGTACATCTGGATATGTATGTGGTAGACACAATTCTTTAGTTAGTCTTGAATATTGTTCACAACTTAAGTTAAAGGTTGGGCACCTTTATCTTGTTAAAGTTGTAGAATTCTTTTGCTAGCATTTGAGTGGGATCAAATGAGATATGATGAGTCTAAAATCATCGGAGTGTCTTCGAGCAAAAGAATCTAGTGCACTGGGTGCATTGAACTGGATCACAATGAAATACTTTATCTATAACCGTCAGTAGATAAAAGTAATTTCATTATCAGGACAATCAGAGAGTCTATCTTAATCCTGAGATAAATGATAGACTTATGGTTGCAAGTGACATCATTTGAGTTATCAATGAGTACGATTATATCGCATAGTCTATCCTCGATAATTTGGTGATATTCATTTGTTAATCGATAGAGGATTTCATTTATAGATATTGACATCATGGCTCCATTTATCAAATGAGAGTATAATATCATCATATGGATGTTTTGAGGTAATTGGATATTAAATCTCAACGTTGAGTTTTCAATAGTGTCTATTGAAAACATGGCTTCTGGACAAGTCAAAATATCCAAGTTCAAAACGTGGTCATATGAGTAAATATGGTAACTTGGAGAGTTATAGGCGGTCTATGAACTCTTGGCGATTACTGATATTAATCACGAGGATACACTATCTCCAATATGATTGTCTAGGGTATGAATGAGGAAACATCTTCCTTTTCTGTCTTTATTTAAGAGTTCAATTTTAGCTCTTTAGTGGAATGAGTTAAAATTAATGGATCGGACCTAAGTGAATCATTTGTTGATTGTGATTAGGTTATGTCTATTGAAGCTTAAATTTAGATAGCCCGCCAAGATCCCCAATCCACACGGACTTGCATGGATCACTTGATATATTCTACCGGACCAATTTAGGGTCCATCTAGAATTGCATTTAATATATTAAGAATATAATTTGCACATTATTTATGTAATGGGCTGCTCAATTATATTTATATATTAATGGATGACATGTGGGCTTGTTTCTTTTAGTAAGAATGGGTCTAGTTCACATGTGGGCTTTTTATTTAAAGTCCTATGGATTAAATGAAATAAGAAAATAATATTTGGCCCAATATATATATATGGGGCGGCAAGGTGATTAATTAACCTTAAATATTATTTTGTTTTCATTGTTTAATTAAATAAGAATTAATTAATTGTTTAATTAAGAAACAAATATTTTCTGATTAGGAAATATGATTCCTATTGGTATACTATTGGTAGTAGTATACTTAAATTGAAAGACTTGTTTGACAAGGAAATAAATAATTAATTTTATTTATTTAATCAAATAAGAAGTCTTTTTATTTTAGTCAAATAAAAGAATAAAAGGTTTATGAGTTTGATTAGGGTTTGGAAGTCTTAAACAAAATAGGAATTAGGGTGCAATACAAACTCCTTTTTGTTGGAGGATTGCGGCAACCTTAACCTATTTTTGGCTAGAGATTTCGGCCACCCTAGTAAGAAAGGAAGAAAGAAATTTTGCCACATATATAAGGGCACTTATAATTTTCGGCCACACATAAGTTTTTTGGGTGCAGAATTTTTATTTTCTTCTTCTTCTCAACTCATAGATAGAGAGATTTTATTCTACTAAAACAAAAACAGACATAGATTATTCTTTGACGGTATACTATTTGCTTATTCATCAATAGGCTTGTGTATACTACATCGATCAAGGTTCACACGAGTTTCGATCATAAGATTGAGAACTCAAAAGTGACCGGAATAATCTTAGGTTTCTTTTGATTGTTTTTGTGACTAACGAATAAGAGAAAAGTTTGTTTAATCCAATCACAGGCTTGCAATTCAAAGAAAAGGGAGACCACGCTCCTAGGTGATCCACGTTCGTGCTAGGATTGAAGATCTTGCGGATTACCATCGACGTAAGTCAATCGGATCACGCGACAAAAGGTATTCTTCTTTTGTTATATATTATATATCTTTAATTGATTAAAAGGGTTTAAGGTTCATAAAAGGAAAAAATTTTAAAAGCTACTAAACTATTTTTTTTAGTCTCGCTTCCGCTGCGTGTACTTTTACGGTATATTTTTCCCTACAATTGGTATCAGAGCCTAGGTTGAACCCTTTTAATTAATTAACGTATATATACGTGGATCGATTTCTTTTTATTGTGATTATGCATGTTTAGAAAGAGATGGCACTCTAGGTATTCGCATATATAATTACATGTGATATATGGATTTATATATGTTTTATGTGGATTGTTATTGCTCGATTTTGGTCCTAGATTTTCTATGTAATTTTGGTTTTGGAATTGTAACAAGAAGGGTGGTCTATCATCGCCATAATTCCTTCTTGGTAGTTGCTATATATATATATATTTTGTATTATATTTAGCTGCAGTTTTTTTTAATGTATTAAAAAATTATAGTGCAGTATTTTTTTTACTGCAGTGATTAAAAAAAAAAAAAAATTCTGCAGTATTTTTATTTGTTTAAATTAAATTGTAACACGTTCTACATCGAAGAATCGAAGACGTGAAGCAACCGGAACGGAGAACCAGCACCGTGCGCACCTTAGGAGTGGATTGGGCTGCGCATGGCAAGCCCAAACCTTGGTGGGCTGCGCACGGCAGCCTTGCAAAGCCTTATGGGCTGCGCATGGCAGCCCCTTATGTGGGGTTGTGGGCCGTGCAATCCCAAGGGAGGAGGCCGAAGGATGAGCGTATGGTTGATGGGCCACTTGAAGATCTTGTATTCCAAATTCATTGTAATTTACTTGTTTTTCTAGGATGGGCCAAAATTGTTGCTATTTAATTTATGCTTAAATATTACAATATTTGTTATTGTATGATAACATGACATATAGAATAGGAGTGCCACTCATATATCTCTTTTGGTATGAACATGCATTGAATGATTTAGGTATCTAAATTGGCATCTAGATAACTTGGTAAATCATTCTATGGGATTTAATCACACGCCTTAAATAATTGAGTGGGAGAAGGTGTTTTTGTAACACCTATGGCCTCCAAGGTTAGTTGAGCTTAATTATTTATTGGTAATCCCCCCAAGGGGCGTCCATGAATGGAATTTAGCAATATACTTCCTTACAAGGATAGACTAGACAATGGACTCAAACGAGATCTACTCCCCAAGGAGGGATTTTCGTGAGAGAAAGTTGAGGGTCGATATCTTGGTAACACACTCAATGTAATTTTATTGATATCCTCCCAAGAGTTCTTGTCAGTAAAATTGCAAGGCTAAAATTGAAAACGCTGGTTGTTATGTTACAATTAGGTGGGACCTAGTCTAACTAGTAAATGGTGCGAACTCCCAAAGGAGGCGTAACATTTATGGGTGTTAGATCACCGTTGAATTTTTATGATTGAGTTATTCATTTAATTCAAGATAAATATTTAAAGTGCTTTATAATGATTATTTACTTATATATGTTTTGTTTTTATTCAGAAATCATGACCCCATCACTTATGAACATCCTGAAAGATAACACCTTAACTGGAGATAATTATGTAACATGGAAAAGGAAAATTGGGTTGTTGCTGCAAAGTGAAAAACATAAGTTTGTTCTAACTACTCCTAAACCACCTGCTCCTAATATTGAATCAAGCATAATGCAAAGAGATGAGTATGAGCAGTGGAAGACTTCAGATGATATGGCCAAATGTTATATTATGGCCACTATCTCCGACGTGTTGCAACAGCAGCATGAAGGAATAGAGTCTGCTGCTGATATAATGATGTCTCTAGAGGAGATGTTTGCTATGAAGTCCAGGACGACTAAGAGAGAGGCAGTGACTGCTTTTATGAATCTTAGGATGAAACCTGGACAGGCTGTGAAGGATCACATGATGAAAGTCATAGCACATCTCAACATTGCTGAACTGCATGGCGCTGAGATAGATGGTGAGACAAAAATTGATATGGTTGTCAATTCATTGTCAGATTCCTTTGATCAGTTCAAATTGGACTACACTTTGAACAAGAAGGAATACACCTTACAGAGCCTGATGCAAGATGTTCAAAGTGCTGAAAAGATCCTTGTGAAAGGCAAAGGTCAAGAGATTCATATGGTTGGTAAAGTTGCTACTGTTAAGGCCCGTCAAAAGGTCATGAAACAACAGAAGAAAAAGCAACTTGGGCCTACCAAGAAGGAGACCAAGAAAGTAACCAAGATCAAAGGGAAATGCTTCCTTTGTGGTGAAAAGGGACATTGGAAGAGAAATTGCCCAAAGTCCCAGAACAAGAAGGAATAAGGTAATTTGAATTATCTTGAAACATGTTTTTTGGCTGATTCTACAGATTCTTGGATCATAGACTCAGGAGCCACTAATCATGTTTGTTATTCCTTGCAGGGGTTCCAAGAAAGGAGAAGGCCGAATAAGAATGAGATCAATTTGCGCTTGGGCAACGGAACGTTAGTGTCTGCAAGTGCAGTGGGAGATATTAGAGTTTGTTTGGATTCTAGAAGGCATTTAGATTTAATAGACGTTTATTATGTACCTCAATTCAAGAGGAATTTAATTTCAGTTTCTTGTTTGAATAAATTTGGATATTCGGTTACTTTTAATAAAGTTTTTATTATTAGTAAGAATGACAAAGTTATTTGCAAAGGTACATTGGAAAACGGTCTATACTTTTTGCATAGAAATATCTCTCACTCGTTAGACACAAAAATAACGGAACCTAATCATAAAAGAGTTAAATTATCAAAAGATGAAACCTATCTATGGCATTTACGCCTAGGTCATATTAACCTTAATAGGATTAAATGATTGGTAAGTGACGGACCTTTGAGTGACTTAAAGGTTGATGATCTACCAACTTGTGAATCTTGTTTGGAAGGTAAAATGACCAAAAGGACGTTCTCTGCCAAAGGTGCCAGAGCTACTGAATGTTTAGGATTGATACACACTGATGTATGTGGACCTATGAGCATTCAAGCTAGAGGTGGATATGAGTACTTCATCACTTTCACAGATGATTACTCAAGATTTGGCTATGTGTACCTCATACGACATAAGTCGGATGCTTTTGACATGTTCAAAGCATTTAAAGCTGAAGTGGAAAATCAGCTTGAGAAACACATAAAAATCTTGAGATCTGATCGTGGTGGAGAATATCTATCTGGTGAGTTTCAGCAATATCTTATTGATAATGGGATAGTTTCTCAGTTTTCTGCACCAGGTACACCTCAACAAAATGGGGTAGCAGAAAGGAGAAATAGAACTCTTTTGGATATGGTTAGGTCTATGTTGAATTATTCAACACTTCCTATTTCTTTCTGGGGATATGCTTTACAAACTGCAATATACATTCTAAACGATGTACCATCTAAGTCTGTTCCTAAAACACTGCATGAGTTGTGGACTGGGCGCAAGCCTAGTTTACAACACTTAAGGATATTTGGTTGTCCTGCACATGTGTTAAAGGGAAAGACAAAGAAGATGGAGTCCCGTTCAGAAACATGTATATTTGTAGGGTATCCAAAAGAAACTAAAGGATATTATTTTTATAGTCCTTCAGATCTTAAAGTATTTGTTTCGACAAATGCTAAATTTCTGGAAAAGGACTATATGAATGATTTTGTGCCTAGAAGTAGAATTGTCCTGAATGAGATGTCAGGAGATACAATTCCACGAGAGGTTACACAACCCAACCCAATTGAAAGTTCTGATCCAACACAAGGTCAACAACCTACCATTCCTCGTCGTAGTGGGAGGGTTAGAACACAACCTGAAAGATACATCGGTCTGGGAGAATCAGTGGAGAATCTCCCGGACGACGATGATCCCTACACGTACAAGGAAGCTATGGAGGATGTTGATAGTCGCCATTGGCAAAAGGCAATGCAATCTGAGATTGAATCTATGTTCGATAACAAAGTCTGGTCCCTTGTAGACTTACCTAAAGGGATAAAACCCATTGGGTGCAAGTGGGTATACAAGAGGAAAAGAGGTATGGATGGAAAGGTGGAAACCTTTAAAGCTAGATTGGTAGCTAAAGGGTATACACAGAAAGAAGGTATCGATTACGAGGAAACATTCTCTCCTGTGGCCATGCTTAAATCCATTAGGATACTCTTATCAATTGCAGCATCTTTAGATCTAGAGATTTGGCAAATGGACGTCAAGACAGCTTTCCTTAATGGAAGTCTTGACGAGAGCATCTACATGATGCAACCAGAGGGATTCATTGAAAAGGGCCAAATGGAAAAGGTATGCAAGTTGCAGAAATCCATATATGGATTAAAGCAAGCATCCAGATCCTGGAACATAAGGTTCGATCAAGCTGTCAAAGGTTTTGGATTTATTCAGAATCTTGACGAACCTTGTGTATACAAAAGGATTAAGGGCGACAAGTTGGTTTTCCTGATTCTTTATGTTGATGATATACTACTCATCGGAAACGATGTAGGTGTATTGACATCAGTAAAAGAATGGTTAGCAAAACAATTTGATATGAAGGACTTAGGAGAAGCAAGTTTTATTCTAGGTATCCAAGTTATAAGGGATAGAAAGAATAGAACGATTGCATTATCCCAAGCTTCATACATAGACAAGATCTTGTCTAGGTTTTCCATGCAGGATTCCAAGAAAGGTATGTTACCTTTCAGACATGGAATCAAGCTTTTTAAGGAACAAGTTCCTAAGAATGAGCATGAAGAGCAATTCATGAGTAGAGTTCCATATGCCTCGGCAGTTGGAAGTCTCATGTATGCAATGCTCTGTACTAGACCAGATATTTGTTTTGCTGTTGGCATAGTTAGCAGGTTTCAATCGAAACCTGATCCTGATCATTGGACGGCAGTCAAGCATATTTTCAAGTATCTTAAGAGAATGAGAGATAATATGCTTGTATACTCTGGAGGGGATTTAATTCCCGTTGGGTATACAGATTCTGATTTTCAATCAAATTCTGACTCCAGAAAATCCACATCAGGGGCTGTGTTTACTATTGGAGGAGGAGCAGTTATATGGAGGAGCATCAAGCAATCTTGTATTGTTGATTCCACCATGGAAGCTGAGTATGTTGCTGCATGTGAGGCTGCCAAAGAGGCTGTTTGGCTCCGCCAATTCTTGATTGACTTGGAAGTGGTTCCTAGTGCGAATAAGCAGATCACTATCTAATGTGACAACAGTGGAGCAGTGGCTAATTCGAAAGAACCAAGAAGTCACAAGAGAGGTAAACACATTGAAAGAAAATATCATCTTTTAAGGGAGATTGTTCAAAGAGGTGACGTGATGATTACCAAAATCGCGTCAGCAGAAAATCTAGCAGATCCCTTCACAAAGGCTCTACCTCAGAAGAGTTTCGATGGGCACCTAGAGAATATGGGCTTGAGAGATATGACACATTTGCTATAGCGCAAGTGGGAGATTGTTAGGATTTTGCTCAATAGCAAGAGTGTAATATTGTAATTAATAATCTTTTTCATATTAATAAAGTGATTTCTGGTTTAAACAAATCTTATAGCATTTATAGTTTAATAATTGTCAAAGTAAATAATCATAAGGTCTAAAGACTATGAGAAAAGAAGAATTGTTTGTACATCTGGATATGTATGTGGTAGACACAATTCTTTAGTTAGTCTTGAATATTGTTCACAACTTAAGTTAAAGGTTGGGCACCTTTATCTTGTTAAAGTTGTAGAATTCTTTTGCTAGCATTTGAGTGGGATCAAATGAGATATGATGAGTCTAAAATCATCAGAGTGTCTTCGAGCAAAAGAATCTAGTGCACTGGGTGCATTGAACTGGATCACAATGAAATACTTTATCTATAACTGTCAGTAGATAAAAGTAATTTCATTATCAGGACAATCGGAGAGTCTATCTTAATCCTGAGATAAATGATAGACTTATGGTTGCAAGTGATATCATTTGAGTTATCAATGAGTACGATTATATCGCATAGTCTATCCTCGATAATTTGGTGATATTCATTTGTTAATCGATAGAGGATTTCATTTATAGATATTGACATCGTGGCTCCATTTATCAAATGAGAGTATAATATCATCATATGGATGTTTTGAGGTAATTGGATATTAAATCTCAACGTTGAGTTTTCAATAGTGTCTATTGAAAACATGGCTTCTGGACAAGTCAAAATATCCAAGTTCAAAACGTGGTCATATGAGTAAATATGGTAACTTGGAGAGTTATAGGCGGTCTATGAACTCTTGGCGATTACTGATATTAATCACGAGGATACACTATCTCCAATATGATTGTCTATGGTATGAATGAGGAAACATCTTCCTTTTCTGTCTTTATTTAAGAGTTCAATTTTAGCTCTTTAGTGGAATGAGTTAAAATTAATGGATCGGACCTAAGTGAATCATTTGTTGATTGTGATTAGGTTATGTCTATTGAAGCTTAAATTTAGATAGCCCGCCAAGATCCCCAATCCACACGGACTTGCATGGATCACTTGATATATTCTACCGGACCAATTTAGGGTCCATCTAGAATTGCATTTAATATATTAAGAATATAATTTGCACATTATTTATGTAATGGGCTGCTCAATTATATTTATATATTAATGGATGACATGTGGGCTTGTTTCTTTTAGTAAGAATGGGTCTAGTTCACATGTGGGCTTTTTATTTAAAGTCCTATGGATTAAATGAAATAAGAAAATAATATTTGGCCCAATATATATATGGGGCGGCAAGGTGATTAATTAACCTTAAATATTATTTTGTTTTCATTGTTTAATTAAATAAGAATTAATTAATTGTTTAATTAAGAAACAAATATTTTCTGATTAGGAAATATGATTCCTATTGGTATACTATTGGTAGTAGTATACTTAAATTGAAAGACTTGTTTGACAAGGAAATAAATAATTAATTTTATTTATTTAATCAAATAAGAAGTCTTTTTATTTTAGTCAAATAAAAGAATAAAAGGTTTATGAGTTTGATTAGGGTTTGGAAGTCTTAAACAAAATAGGAATTAGGGTGCAATACAAACTCCTTTTTGTTGGAGGATTGCGGCAACCTTAACCTATTTTTGGCTAGAGATTTCGGCCACCCTAGTAAGAAAGGAAGAAAGAAATTTTGCCACATATATAAGGGCACTTATAATTTTCGGCCACACATAAGTTTTTTGGGTGCAGAATTTTTATTTTCTTCTTCTTCTCAACTCATAGATAGAGAGATTTTATTCTACTAAAACAAAAAGAGACATAGATTATTCTTTGACGGTATACTATTTGCTTATTCATCAATAGGCTTGTGTATACTACATCGATCAAGGTTCACGCGAGTTTCGATCATAAGATTGAGAACTCAAAAGTGACCGGAATAATCTTAGGTTTCTTTTGATTGTTTTTGTGACTAACGAATAAGAGAAAAGTTTGTTTAATCCAATCACAGGCTTGCAATTCAAAGAAAAGGGAGACCACGCTCCTAGGTGATCCACGTTCGTGCTAGGATTGAAGATCTTGCGGATTACCATCGACGTAAGTCAATCGGATCACGCGACAAAAGGTATTCTTCTTTTGTTATATATTATATATCTTTAATTGATTAAAAGGGTTTAAGGTTCATAAAAGGAAAAAATTTTAAAAGCTACTAAACTATTTTTTTTAGTCTCGCTTCCGCTGCGTGTACTTTTACGGTATGTTTTTCCCTACAATACACCCCATGGCCAGCTATGCCTGTGATGTGGTATGGTCCTTCCCATTTGTCCGCGAGTGATCCTACAGATCTGTCTTTGGTTCCTAGGGCCACCCTTTTTAGTACTGAGTCCCCGAGTGCGAATCTTCTAACTCGTACATATGAATTATAATACCTGGCTACCCTCTATTGATAGGCATCGTTCCTTATCTAAGCATGTTCCCTTCTTTCTTCTAAATTGTCTAAACCATACTTTAACATATCAATGCTAAGTTCAGGCCGGAAGAGTTGTACCCTCGGTGAGGAGAACGCTATTTGTACTGGGATAACTGCTTCAGTTCTGAAAGCCATGGAATAGGGCGTTTCTCCCGTTGAGCTTCTTTCCGTGGTCCGGTACGCCCATAGCACCTGTGGTAATTTTTCTGCCCAACTTCCTTTCTTGATAGTGAGTTTGGCCTTCAAGTTATGCTTAATGATCTTGTTTACCGCCTCAGTTTGTCCGTTTGTCTGTGGCTGAGCCGGAGAGGCATAGTAATTGTTGATTTCATATTTCTTACACAATTCTCTGAATTTTTTGTTGTTGAACTGTGTTCCGTTGTCAGTAATGATGGTGTTTGGTATTCCGAAACTGTACAAGATGTTCTTCTTCACAAAACTGGTAGTATTTGCTTCTATTATATGCACCAGTGGCTCGGCTTCCACCCACTTCGTGAAATAGTCTACTGCCACAATGGCGTGTTTTACTCCTCCAGGTGCTGTGGGCATTGGACCGATCAAATCGATTCCCCACATGGCGAATAGCCATGGGGAGGTGATACTTTGTAAGCGCTCAAGTGGCTGGCGGATGTTGTTTGCAATCTTTTGGCGTGCTTCACACCTTGTCGCTATTCTCTTTGTATCAGCGAACATTGTTGGCCAGTAGAATCCCTGCCTTAGTGCCTTGTGGGCTAAGCTAAAGCTTCCAGCATGGTTCCCACAGCTTTCGCTGTGTATGTCTTTTAGGATTCCTTTCGCTTCTTTGGGTCCAACACATCTTTGTAAAACTTTCGAATACCCTTTTCTGTATAGCTCACCGCTGAGGACTGAATATCTCGTCGCTCTGTATCTTAGCCATTTAGCTTCTAGTGAGTCACTTGGGAGGATGTCATTGATCAGGTATTCTTTTATTGGAGTCATCCAGTTGTTCGATTCGTTCATGATTATTCCCACTTTGACCTGTTCAGTTATGCTTGGTTGGAGTAGGTGTGCCATGGGGACGGTTCGAGGCCAGTGTTAATCGTGGCTAAGGCCAATTTGGCTAGAGTGTCTGCCTGTTCTTTTTCTTCTCTTGGATTTTGCACGATCTTGTATTCTTTGCATCGTCCCAACAATTCTTTTGCCAGCTTCAGGTAAGCGATCATGTTTTCGTCTCTTGCTTGGTATTCATCAAGTACCTGGTTGACGATGACTTGGGATTCGCTGAAAATTTCTACTTCATCGGCTCCTAAGGCTGTGCACACCCTTAATCCTACTATTAGCGCTTCGTACTCGGCTTGGTTGTTGGTAGCTTTAAAATCAAAACGTAGGGCACATTCTACTAAGTCTCCTTCTGGGGTTGTGACCACTATCCCTACCCCATTACCGTGTGTATTTGATGAACCATCGACACAAAGTTTCCAACGGAAATTTTTCTCTATTTACTCTATCATCATCTTTGCTACCTTGGTATCTAGCTCAGTGAATTTTGCCACAAAATCTGCTACTGATTGGCCTTTAATTGATGTTCTTGGGATGTATTCTATGTCAAATTCACTCATTTCAATAGCCCATTTCGTGAGTCTGCCTGACACTTCTGGTTTCCGTAAGATCAGTTTGAGCGGACAGTTCGTGTACACACCAATTTTGGGTGCTTGGAAATATGGCCTCAACTTTCTTGCTGCTGTTATTAGGGCGAGCACCTTCTTCTCGGCTGGTGAGTACCTTGTTTCAGCGGGTAACAATGCTTTGCTTGTATAGTACACCAGTTTCTGGATCCCATCTTCTTGTCTTATTAGTACAGAGCTAGTGGCCGTCTCTATGACGAATAGGTATAGGTATAACATTTCTCCTGTGATCGGTTTTGACAACAGTGGTGCTCGGCCGAGATATTCTTTAAGGGCAAGAAAGGCTTGTTCACAATCTTTATTCCATTCAATTCCCAGCGGTTTGGAAGTTTTGTATTATGAACATGAATATTTAGTTGAATTCAGTGTTGAATTGAGAAATATATGTTAGGATTGCGAAGCCTGAAATCGTCCCAGGAATAGAAATCCAGAGAAGACTGCGGCATGAACCGTAGAAAATTACAGAGGTTTGATCGTGGCGTAGACCACGGTCAAGGAAGGAAGGAACAACCGCAGTATTCTGAGCAGTGCTTCATAGAGGTTTATCCTAGGACCTCTGCCATTTTTTAGTGTCAGCAAAACAATAGCATGATAATTGATACAGCACATCAGCCATCTCTGAGGCAGTACATGATTTATCCTGATTCTCCTCCTGTGTTCAGCATAACCTACCAGCCTCTTCACTGCAAAGTAAAAAAGTTGAACAAAAATTGATTTTTTTAATATAACTAAAACAATTGTTTCACGTTGTTCTATTTTTTTGTAGAGATTTTCATATTGTTAGGTTTATTTTTTGGATGTTTCACATTCAATTTTCATATGTATAACGTTCAACTTAAAACAACTCTTTTGCACAAAACATCTCAAACAGGTCCTAAACAACTTGCAGGAATGAAAGTCGTTAAATGACTTCAATAACTACTTTCAAAATATCAAATTTAGAGGCTTAATAAAGAGTAAAAACATATGCAAGATAAAAGTTGTGAATACAACACCAAAAGCCCAAATTTTTAAGGCCAACTTACAATTTTAAAAAGGCCACCACACAGATTACTTCTAATAAAATAAAATTTTCGAGTAAGCTATTTGTTTTTTTTTTTAATTTCTCTAACGATATTACTTTTCTTACAACCTTGTGAAGTTATTCCTCCTGTCTCTGTCCTGTCTGATTTCTAATTTCTCCGCCGTGAGTTCCATTAATTGAAAGGAAGTTATTTGATTAATTCCTCTTCACATCTATCGTTCTCTCTCTCTCTCTCTCTCTCTCTCTCTCATTCTCGCAATGATAAAAAGTATAAACAATTTGCAAAAGCGCTTCCTGAGAAATTTCCAGAAGCCACAACAAAGCCTCTTTCTCTTTGTAAGGTACGATCGCCGAACCCTAGCTTTCGTTTAGAGCAGGAAAATTTCGAGATTTGAAGTCGCTTTCCCACTTTAGAATTACTAGATCTATGACTTTTTTCCGCTCTAGGTCTCTTCTATTGATTGTAGATTTTAGGTTCACTGATTATATTCGGCTTCTTAACTGTGAATTTTATAGATTTTGTTGTTAAATTGATTATCGCTTATTGATTTAGTTGTTAAATTGATTATCGCTTATTGATTTAGTTATAAGCATTTCGAGCATTGTCACGTTAATTTAATGTATTAAACTGAACAATTTCTCAATTATATTGTCACTTTACACTAACCTTTTTATTCAAATGATTTTCTTCATGCACACAGTATAAGGACATTCTCTGTCCGAATGTCACTAATGGGAAGTAGTTTACGATTGTTATTGTTTGCTCACGTTTTTCATTTGATAGGTACAAGATGTTTCTAAATCTATAAATAGGAAGCGATGATAAAAGTTCTTTCTATTGATTCCTATAAATTGATTTAGTTGTTTCTAAATCAAAGTTCTTTCTATTGATAAATTGATTTTCTCTCTCTTATTTTGTTGATTGTGAATAATTCTTATTATCTTGCACATTTTTTCTTGGCTATATATATATATAGATATAGCATTGCTTTGATTGTTTTTTGCCTTTTGGGAAGGCTATATGTGATTAATATGTTGTCATTTCATTTTTTTATGTCAACAATTGTTGTAACAGGGATATGCAGATTGTCTTGGTAGGTTTTTGTTTATGTTATTCTGTTCGGTTGGGGTGATTATTTTCCTTTGTTTCTTGTTTGTTGTATAAGATTTTCGTATGCAATTGTTGATTGTAGTACTTAAGTGTTTGCAGTTGGATGTTGAAATTCGTTCTTGTAGGTTGTTTCTAGAGCAGGAATTCAGTATTCTCCTGCAGAGCGTTGGGAGAAAAAACGAGTGAATTCTGTAGGGAGAGATTACCAACAACTGAGCTTTGATGATGACAATGTACATGAGGAACCGCTTTGGTAAAGTCTCGTCAAGTAAGCTATCTGGTATTGCTGTTGTTAATGGACATATACATAATTTCAAACTCTATCTATCATAATCATAGTTTGTGGAATGGTGTAAAATCTTTATTTATATCTGTTACCGTTGTTTCATCTTGGTTTTCAGGGGCTTGAAATTTGTATTTACATTTCTAGTTGAGCAGCCTAGTCAACTGAAGTACCGAGAGTGGCCTAGCTATCATAGCACGGTAAATGGTATCGTTAATTTAAGGTTTTTGTCATTGTTTTAAACCTATGATTTCTATGGATTTGAGCTGATTACTGCAATCAAATTAATAATTATATATATATACAAATGTTTCGTACTGCAAGTTTGAGTTATCTATGTATATGTATGATGTGCCATTTCTAGTTGAAGTTAGGGTTAAATTATGAGGTGACTGCTATTTTGTGTTAGTAATTCTAGGTGTTCCTTGTTTCTATTGTGCTGCTGAAGACTGCTACTCTCACTCTTGTTCTTGTAGCACTGCTCATTGTTGTGCTACCATCAAGTTTATCTGTGATGGATGACACTGGTTATGACGGTATGTTTTCATAAATACGCAATCTGTTTATAGTCAGTTTTGAAGGTATTTATGTTGTTATTGTGAGCATAGTAGCATATAGTGTTATGATCACCTACTTTAAGTGATTCTTACTTAGATCATCGGTTTATTGTAGTGCTCTTGAATTTTTCTTAGTTGGATTCATTTAATTCAATTTGGTATTTCTATCACCCAAGTCAATTTATTATTGGTTTATATTAAAATCTTGAAATCGAACTCTGTCACTCTCTTATGCTTCTGCCTTTCAATTTCCTGCTTCTACTTTTCTTTGGCTTGAACCTAGTATGCCTCTCCCTCTCTCTAATTCTCTGTTTTTCTCCTCTGTTTGCCATCCTCTGTTTTGTTGGGTTGCTGTGCAGTTTTTTTATATATATTTTTTGTGGTTCTTTTACAGGGTCATTTTAGTATGACCAACCAATGAAGCTCGCACAATGGGTGGGGTTGTAGGAAGTACAATTGCATAGCCTAAAAGTTGTATTAGGTTATTATAGTTAGCATGAGCTTGTATATGAAATGGAAACGGAGTTGGAATGTAGGAATATAGTATAATTCAAAAGTTTGGTTTATTTGTAATTTTGTCTAAAATTGAAAATATTGTATTGCAAGTTGGTTATTTCAGAATATATTGATTTTGGGATTTTTGTCTGTAAGAGCATCTCCAACGTAAATATGTATTTTTGAGTTTCTAAATAGTGCCACATCAGCATTTTTATTCATTATGGACCCACTTTTGAAGAAAAATTAAAGAAATGCATATTCATCTCTTCAATGCAATTATCTAAAATCAAATATGTATCTATTTTATGACCAATCATAATAAAACAATTATTCTATTCTCTCCTCTTTTATTATATAATTAAATGAGCTTTAATATTATTGGTGGAGAGAGTTAGAAATCATATTCAGCACTTCCAAGAGAGTTTCTAGAATTAGAAATTTAACTCTATATTCTCTAACTTTTTTTTTTTTTTTTGGCCATATCATCTCTATATCGAAGTTAGATAATTGCATTGGAGAGAATTGTTTTATCTTTTTGACTATCTATCATAGGTGACACTCAATTTCCTCCAAATGCATATTTGGATTGGAGACGCTCTAATCATCATACAAATATGATTTCATGAAAGTAGTCTTGTACAACTCTCATTACAAGTTGTTTAAAACTTGTAACAACAAACGATTTAAGTTGTAGAATTATATGTTTTTAACAACATGCACCATAAGTTGAACAACTTATTAATTAATAACTTCTTAATAGATAACTTGTACATGTATGCTGTTGAGAGATTCCACAATAAGTAATACATGTTGAGAAGGATACTTTTTGTTGCAGTGGCCAATGATCAAGAAAACCAGAGGAGTTGTGTAATTTTTGTTATATCATAATAAGTAGTGTTGAATAAGTCCTTCATGAAGGCATTGGTGAAGAATATCTACCGAAACTGGACTGGGTATGACACAAGCTCTTCGTCCTTCACTGGCTAGGATTATATGCTTCGAATTTGAATGGTAAGATCCTCTAAGATTTTTTTGAACTTTATAATATACTTTTAGAAGATTTGATGAGCAATATATTCTTAACAGATTTAATGGCCTTGATATTATTTTCCACCAAGTTTCTTAGTTATCCAATAAATTAAATGAGAGAAACTAGTAATAATTAAAAAAAATGTCTGTCGATAATATCGAGAAGATGATGCATTTACCGGAACACTTGGCAAAGGATTATATCATAATATAATATCATGATTATTGATTGCAAACAATTCAATATAAACATGAATGACTCGGAGAAATTTAAGTGTCA
Source organism: Acer campestre (assembly GCA_954870605.1). NCBI lineage: Eukaryota > Viridiplantae > Streptophyta > Magnoliopsida > Sapindales > Sapindaceae > Acer > Acer campestre. The sequence continues at coordinate 40,791,682 of OX940803.1, forward strand.
AGGATCAAAGCTAAAGAAAACAGTACGTAACTTCCAACAAAAACGATTACTATCTTACATCATGGCCTCTGAGTACCGGCCTGAAATGTTGCTCTGATTTTTATGAGGCTACTTAATACATTTCTTATGGTGATCCTATTCTCGGGTAAATTTGTGGTACAATTCATCGCTAAACTTAAGATAGATGATACACATTGTTCCCTTGCTGAAAAATAGCCATCCTCCCTTTGTAGTAAATCACTATCTGCAACATCCACGATTGAATGATTTAATGAGTCACCAACCCAATGTCTCAAGCTCATTTCTCCGATAAAAGTTTCATCTGTCGGCTTTTTCCTTGTAAATGTCTCCATCATCATAATACCGTAGCTATAAACATCACCTTTTTGAGATACCTTTCCTTCACTTCCATACTCTGTGAATTGACTTGATCCATTTCAATATTGGAAATATTTATATCAAAAATAAAGAAACTATAAAATGAATAACAAAATCTATTGGAAATTTACCTGGTGCCATATAACCAATTGTAGCAAGGGTTTGTGTCTGTGTCATAGAATCTTCTTCACCTAACAACTTTGTAATGCCAAAATCACTCAAGTGTCCTACCATGCTTTGGTCTAGGAGTACATTGCTTGGCTTGATGTCACAATGAACTACAGGGACTGAATAACCAAAGTGAAGATACTCCAAAGCTGATGCCACATCAATCAATATATTCAACCTCTGTAATATGTCCAAAAAGTATTCATCAGAATATAAGCACTTTTCAAGGCTCCCATTAGGCATGTACTCTAGCACCAACGCTTTAAGATCTTCATTTGTACAACTGCTGATAATCTTAACAAGGTTTCGATGACGAATACCACTAAGCACTTCACATTCAACATTGAAACTCCTAAGTGCTCTTTCCATTTGCAAGTGGAACACCTTTACTGCAATTTCCATCCCATCTAAAAGTCTCCCTCTGAAAACCGAACCAAAGCTCCCTCTGCCAAGTAGATTGCTGTCACTAAATCCATTTGTTGCTTGAATAAGTTCTGGATAAGAAATTCTTCTCCATATTGCTCGTTGTGGCACATCAACATCATTATTATTAGCTAGTTGTGAGCTCCTCCTCGTTCGATAAACTCTCATCACAATGATCAAAGTCAAGCAAACAATAAGTGTTAGTGGCAAAGTAATGGCTAAGACAACCGTGATCCTAGATTTTGGATGAGTGGTTATTTTGCAGGAGGGGACTTGCAGTCTTGGCAAACCACAGAGTGCAAGGTTCATCATAAAAGATTTAGCAGAGAAATTTGCAAAAGGTCCTTTTGTTGGAATTTCCCCTTCTAATCGATTGAAAGACAAGTTAAGATATTTGAGGTATGATAGTGCTTCCAAAGATTCAGGAATAACTCCAGAAAGATTATTATTGGACAAATCCAAAGACTCCAAGCTTGTTAAGCCCCCAAATGATTTAGGAATTGCGCCTTGTAAGCTATTATATTCTAAGGAGAGAAGTTGTAGATTTTGTAGGCTTCCAATTGTGGTTGGGATGCCACCAGTTAAATGATTATGTGACAAATCTACACTTATGACAACCTTCAAATTTCCAAATTCTAATGGAAGAGTTCCAATTAGAGAGTTTGATGACAAGTTAATTTGCAAGATGTCTTTAAGTTTCCAAAGAGACGAGGGTATAACAGAAGATAACTCATTGGAGCCTAACGAGAGGAGTCTTAGATTAGTTAGATTACCAAAACATGCAGGTATGGCTCCAGAAAGCTTATTACCTTGCATGTACAAATCAACCAGATTATTTAATTGGCAGAGATCATTTGGGATGGATCCTTCTAGATTGTTATTTCGAATGGAAAATCCTTGAAGTTGCTGCAAGTTTCCAAGTGTAACAGGAATTGATCCGGCCAATTCATTTTTGCCCAAGAATAGAGCCATCAAGTTTTTCAGACTACTAATTTCTTGGGGAATGTTTCCAGTGATGTCGCAATCTTCCATAGCAAATATTTCAAAAAAAATAGAAAGGTTTCCTATAGAAGTTGGAAGGAAACCATTTAGAGGATTACTTGATAAAGACAATGCTCCTAAATTCTTGCAATTTGTGAAAGAGGTAAGGAAGCTCAAATCTGGAGTAGAAGATGTGAAGAAATTGTTCATTAAGCCGAACCACTCGAGATTTTTTAAACTATTACCTATTGTGCTTGGAATAAAGCCTGAGAATGAATTTTGTCCAATCTCTAGAATTCGGAGCTTCGAAGCATTGGTGATGAAGCTGGGAAATCTTCCGCTTAAATTATTAGACGCAAGATCTAACTCCTCAATATTTGGAAGCCCAAAGCCAATAATTGATGGAAGGCTTCCCGAGAGTGAGTTATTGCCAAGCCCAAGAATTATCAATGTTGAAATGTTGAAAATTGTAGCTGGAATGTGGCCAACTAGGTTGTTGCTTTCAAGCCCCAAGGCCTCTAGATTAGGAAGATTACCAATTTCATAAGGTATCTCACCTGCATGTGAATTGTGAAGCAAATTTTATTGAATCTACCGCAAAAAATAAAATTCTACTGAATATAGTTGATTGATTCAATAAGTTACCTACCAATTATATTGTTAACGCCTAGAGCTAGTCCTTCTAACTTGGTCAAGTTTCCGATATTCCTCGGTATGTATCCTCTGAACTGATTATTGATTAGATCAAAAAGGGTAAGCTCTTTGCATTGCCACAAATTGTATGGGATTGTACCTGTGATTTGATTGTCAGACAACAACAGTTTTTCAAGGACAGCTGCTTGACGATGATGTGAACACATGTTGTGAGGGAGGTCACCTGTCAAACTATTATTTCTAAAATCAATTAGCCACAACGAAGAAATGTTGAAAAGAAGTGAAGGAATCTGCCCTGTTAATAGGACATTGTCTTCTAGTGATAGTATCTCCAATTCTACAAGATTCCCCAGCTCCTGTGGAATCTCTCCTACAAAAAATACAACATCATTAAATCCTCTTATTCATTCACTGAAAAGCTAATTATTAGTCTATAATTACCTTGAAGTTTGTTCGAACCAATTGATAGAGTCTTCAGCTTAGTCAAGTTGCCGATTTCTTTTGGTATGCCTCCTCTGAAATTGTTGAATGTCAAGTTCAAAAATTGCAGCTGCTTGCACTCTAATATAAAGGATGGCAATTCTCCCTCAAACAAGTTTTCAGACAAATCAAGTGACGTCAAATTAGGTCCACCGCCAGACACATTGACCATTGACGAGAGCCGATTGTGTTTGAGTCTAAGCTCTTGCAATGAAGATATGTTGAAGATGGAGGACGGTACATTACCTGAAAGCTGGTTATAATTGAAATTAATGTATTTCAATCGACGTAAACGAGCCAACTCGTAAGGAAGAGAGCCGTAAAAGTTGTCGCCATTGATGGCTAGCAAAGCAAGGAAAGAAAGATTTCCTAGTTGAGGTGGAATGGTCCCTGTTAGACCAAGATAAGAAATATTCAAGGCCTTGACTCTATGGTGACGAACACCACAGGTGACACCAATCCAATTACAGACGGAGGTACTCGTGGACCAATTTTTAGCCAACAAAGTATCTGGATCATGAGTTATACGAGCTTTCAGAGCAAGAAGAGCATTTTTATCAGTGGTAATGTTTTTGGTTGATAATGATGAGCTAGAAGTAAGGGAATGAAGTAAGAAGAAAACTATGAACAAACGAAGAGTTTGATATGTTTCCATGAGAGATGAATTCTCCTAATTAATTTGATGACAAACAAGTAGATATGTATAGGTATAAAAAGTAATGCAAAGTAGTGACTTCACATTCCATTTTCACAGTACGATTCCATGTCCACAACAAACGTACACCACAAGTCTTGGGTTGGATTTTGAGTATAGGGTAAGATAATTATGAAACAAATAACTGAAGACCGGTGTTGACTCACAAATAAATTTGTTAGCTTTAAAATGTGAAATCACTTTGCTGCTTTTTGGTTTTTAGAAATTTGAAAGCAAGAATATTGACTAAGAAATATGCCGTCTTGACTGGAACAATTATGATCAGTCAATGCAGAGGAGGACGACTTGTTGTTAGTGGTGGTGGTGGTGGAAATTAATTGTTCCAGTCAATACGGCAGATTGAACACTAATTGTCTGTTTTGAGTTTGCGTTGAACACTGTATATATATAGAAATTTTCCAATGATGACTTTTTAAATTGCACACTTTACACACATTTGATGAAATTTAATGGAATATATTGAATCTTGATTTGATATTTTGTATGGATGATAAAAACTTTGAATTACATTTGTGGAAAAAAAAAAAAAAAAAATTGGGTCCAAGAACTAATTTTTTCCGACATTTTTGAAGATAAAACATTTAAAAATAGGGAAATATAAGAAAAAATTGTTCTCAAATCCAAAAAATTTCCAAATTTTTACCAAATGTGTATTTCAATTTTCTTAAGATGCATACAAAAAATCTCATCGAAAAACATTCGATTACATGTAATTTCGTCAAAGGTGCTTAAAGTATATATTTTAAAAAGTCCTCATTGGAAAATTTATAATATATATATAATCCAGGTTTTGGTAATCAGTAATCAAAATGGATGGTAAGCTTAAGCTAATTAAATTTTCGTTAAAAAAAATTTATCTTTTTAAGAAAGAGGAATATATAAGAGAAAATTAAGACTCCAAAACTGGAAGAAATTTTGAAGGCAGTAATTGGCTTACGTACGTAGAAATCATTAGCTTAAAACAACTGCCTGGATGCTGCTGGGACACGTTTGGGGCAATTGTATAATTATTTTGGGGTCAAAATCGATTTTTAAAAAACATCTATGAATACTATTCTAGGGTTTCTAGTCTCATTCTCATTCTCTGGTAAAGAAAAGAAAAAAGAGAAAGAAGAGTAGAGGAAGAAGAAGAAAGAGACGGAAAGAGAAGATCAGAGAGGAAGAAGAGGAATTTCGAAGCTCGTACCTCGTAACCACTATTTGCTAATAATTTTTATTTTTATTTTTATTCTGGTAAATAACACCTATACACTCCATTTAATTATTTAAAGCAAAACCCATGACTAAGAGAAATCAGAGAATGAATTATGTTAGAACTTTTGTAATGAGTTATGTTTTCAATTTTTAATAAATATACATATATATATTATTTTAATTGTTGTGTCCTGCCGTATCTATATCCTATTTTTTAAAGATTTATTATATCCCTATATCGTACCGTGTCGTGTCCTTGTATCCTTATCCGTACCCGTAGTTCTTAGCTTAAGACCATAACCTACTAAGAGTTGAACGAAAAAATGGGATACACCGTTGACTTGGTGAGTGGGTGACGGGGTGAGAAGGAAGGAAACTTTTATTATCAGGATATCCTTATCATTGGACTGAATATAATATTCTTGGATACTGCTTTCATTGGTGGGTTGTCTGAACCTAGCAGGAAATCGGGGGTAAGAGTGTCATTTCTCAATAAAACAAGAAGCCACATGTAATTGAAGTAGATCTTGGTACAATGGTAAACTTGACCTCCAATGCGTTAGTGTAGACTTCACCTCAGCTTCTTTAATATATATATATATATATATAGTCTTTTTATTGTCAATTCGAACTGATATAAAATATATCAGTTCCTTGTACGTGGGCCATTGGATTTAAAAGATATTTTGACAAGTGCATGCATCCAAGTGAAAACATTTAAATCCAATGACCCATATGTAAGGAACTAATATATTTTATATCAGTTTGAACTAACAATAGAAAAACTGTATTCATATATATATGGAGGAATTGCACAAACATCCATCGAGGTTTGATAAAAGTACACGAATATGACAGTTTTGGCTATATACACACCAACTTCCCTTAACATTTGAATATCGTTATCCAAACATCTCCTACCATTAGATGGATCCGTTAGTCAATGGTCAAAATTGTAAAAAAAGTCTAAAATACCCTTTATTTTAATTTTAAATAAACTAAATAATTAAAAAATAAGATAAAAAATATTTAAAAAAATATTTTAGAAAACATGAATATATCTTAAATCTGAAACTTGAAAAAAAAATTCATCTTTACAAATAAAAAAATATTTTTTAAAACAATTTAATAATTAATAAATTTTAAATTTTAGATTTACAAAAAAACAAAAAAAAAAAAACTAAATTTATTTAAGATCAAGGGGGAATTGCAAAAATATATATATTTTTTTTTTTTGAAGATGAATTTTTTTTCTAAGTTTCAGATTTAAGATACATTCATGTTTTCTAAAATATTTTTTAATATTTTTTTTATCGTATTTTAAAACTTTTAGTTTATTTAAAATAAAAATATAGGGTATTTTAGACTTTTTACATGTTTGACCATTGACTAACAGATCCATATAACAGTAAGGGATGTTTGTACAATAATTTTCAAATGTTGAGGGAAGTTTGTGTGTAAATGACCAAAACTGTCATATCCATGCAATTTTATTAAACCTCAGGGGATGTTTGTGCAATTCCCCATATATATATATATATATATTACAATAATTCTGAGTTTAGGGGAGGGGATAGAACTCAAACACATAATATGATGTAGGTGTGAGGGGCATATACTGAGAAAACCTGATCATCAATAATTTTGAGTTTGGGGGAGGGGACAGAACTCGAACACAAAATATAGTGTAGGTATGAGAGGCATACACTAAGAAAACCTGATCATCTTGTCTCCACTTAACAGTTTTTCGAAGAGTTGCGTTCATCAGCAGGAGTAAAAAGCCTCTTTTAATGGTGACCACCCTTTTTCCAAAGGCAAAACAAAGTCTTTGATGAAATAACCCAATGGTATTAAGGGCAAAGAACATTCAATTTTAATTTAAATCAATAATCTTAAATTATACTCACAAATATAAAACTTACAATTACAGACTTAAATTCACAAGCCTCCAAAAGAAAAATTATATCCATAAACGAAAATTAAGCACTATTTTAAATTTTCCGGTCATTCATTTTAAGTAATTTAAAAGAAAGAAAAAAGAACAATCACTACAAGAAAAAAAGCCTATTGGGACGCTTTTTTTTTTTTTTTTTCGTCCCAATAGGATGTTTATTGGGACGAAAAAATTAATCGTCCCTAAAAAATGCAAAGTTGATAAAACCTTTAGGGATGAACAAATTTGTCCCAATAGAATGCCTCTTGGGAAGAAATAAATTTTTTGTCCCTAAAAATTACAAATCTATCAAGACCTTTAGGGACAAAATAATTTTGTCCCAATAGACATTCAATTGGGACGAAATAAATTATTCGTCTCAATAGATTGTCTTTCAGGACAAATTTTGTCCAATGTGGTAAGACCTTTAGGTACGAATTTTTTTTTGTCCCAATATAACGTCTATTGGGACAAAATACATAATTCGTCCCAATAGACTGTCTATGGGGACAAATTTTGTTTCGTCCCAATAGGTTTTCTTTTTATTTAAAATTATAATAATTAATTAATTTTGTTGAAAATTCTTAATTTTTTCTTAAGTTTTTCCTTAAAGATAGATTAATAATTAAATTACCATATAAATTAGAAAATGATGCAATATGGATCATTGTGTTCGTCCAAAGTGGTTCTCTATCGAAATGAATTTTGCTTTTTTTGTTTTTTTTCCAATAAGTTCTTCATAAGGATCAATAACTATTAGTCTTGAAAGATTTTCTATTATTTAAAAAAAAAAAAAGGAACTGAACCGTCGGAACCGGAACATGAACCGAATCCGCTGGTTCCAAATCGAAAATCGAAACTGGTGGTTCCATATCGAAAATTGGAACCGCTAGTTCCGAATCAAGAACCGGAACCTGGGTCATGTTTAATTCCGAGTACGATTAACAATTGACCCTTTGATATGACAATATATGATTTGAACAAAATAGTTTAATTAAATGTTATGATAAACGTTTTTTAATATCAATTTGCTTATCATATAAAAATAAAATTTAAATTAGTAGAATCAATCTACAAATAAAATTTTGATTGAAAAAAAAAATCTATAAAAATTTAATAACCAGTAGAGGTTATATATAAAAACTATGCTTTGTTCTCAAATTCAAAGTAGCAACAAGGTGGATAAGGCTTGTCTCACTCTGACCCTGAGTGACAGGTTCAACCCCCACCCATCACCACGATCACAACAATTAATTGTGATTTGAGCATGGTGGGCGGGCGTGGGTGGGCCTTCATTTGAAACCATTTTTTTTTTATTTCGTCCCTATATATTATCAATTGGGATGAACAAAAATCGTCCCTATAGGTAATTTTTAGGGACAAATTTCAATTTCGTCCCAAAGAACCTATTGCGACCCACCTGAGGCAACGTAATTTGGGATGAATTTTTTTCATCCCAGTAGGTCTATAGGGATGAATTTCGGGCTATTGGGATGAAAAAAAAAAAAAAAAACGTCTCAATAGCCCTATTTTCTTGTAGTTAATATTTAGTATAGGTTCCGAAATGCTACATCTAGGGGTGGGCACGGTTCTGTTTAACCGAACTAAACCGAAAATATTTCGGTTTACACAAAATAAAACCGGTTTAAACCGATTAAGAGATGGTAACCAAACCGAACCGAACTGATTTTAATCGGTTCGATTCGGTTCGGTTCGGTTCAATTCGGTTTTGGGTCTAATGGGCTTGATGGGTTTAATGAGTTTTTAACCTTGGATAGCAGATTTCAACTTTTGAGTCTTCTAACTAGAAAAGCCAACTCCAGTGAATCAGTATTATATCGATTAGGGCAAGCAAACACAGATATTTAATTGTACCCAGATGACAAACAAAGGATTTTTTTCCTCGCACTAACCACCATAGAACAAGTACACATTTTTATTTTCTATGAAAAATGACAAGTATAAGCGTATAACTAGTGGTGGCAATGTGGGCTGGCACAGCCCACATGTGCCGGGCCGAATGAGCCCATTTATGAAAACGGGCTTGGCCTGGCACGGTATAGGAACTTGCTGTGCCAGGCCGGGCCGGCCCGTTTTCATAAACAGGAGGCCTGCACGTGCCGGACATGTGTGGGGCTGGGTCGGCATGTGCCAATTTTTTTTTTTTTTTTTAAATTTAGATATTTTAATTCAAAATATTAAATATATATTTTGTTTAAATAATTTATGTTATTTTAATTGTAATTTGTCTATTTTATTTATTATTTTAGTGTAATTAAAAAAAATTAGATAGATTTATTATTAAAATAAATAAAGATAAATAAAGATAAAATATTAAAGAAAATAAAAAATACATGAAATTATGAAATTATGAAATGAAAAATTATTTATTTATTTCGGATTTTCATTATTACATGGTTGCCTACTTGCCTCATTAAATACCTTTCCAAGGAAAACCCAGTGGGATAAAAACTTGGTAAGGGAAAAAGAGTGCAATCTCTACTCTCTAAGTCTGTAGCATACTGCATACACGGAGTCGTAACGGGCCCGTCTATGTTCCGTTGTAGTTATGTCCGGGTTATAGTTATAGTGTCGACCTGTCCGTGTCCAGCCATGCATTTGCTCATATGCCTTTTCAAATTACCGGTTCCCGACTTAGAAATATAGCTGGTAAATAAGAGTTTACAAAACTTACAATGATATTTTGTTGTGACCCTACCATCTGGGTTTGATATTTCTTCTTTGTCAAAACACTGCCATATGTTTGAATTTGAAATGTGACTGGGATGACGTGATGTCGGTGTTATGCAGGAACCAGAAGGTCCCGCTACCGTTTCCGTCGGAAGTTGAGGATGATTATGATCCATTTCCTACAATATAGTAATATACTAAGCATTTAAATTTAATAATAAATATAGTAATATACTACTTATTACTATATTACTTATTACTTAGCATTTAAATTTAATCATAAATATACTAAGCATAAAACTATTAAAATTTATAACAAAGCATAAAAATATTAATTCATAAATATACTAAGCATAAAGCCATAAATATTAAATATACATAAAACATAAGAATAAATATCAAAATTAATAACTAAGCATATATATATATTATATATAAATATAAAATTTAAAAACTAAAACATAAAATTAATTAATAACATTTAAAGGAAAAGCATACATTTGAGCTTTGGTGCCTTGGTGAGTTGGTGGAGAGATTAGAGAATAATATTAGTAATATAGTATTATAAATTTAAAATAGTAGATTAGTAGATAGTAGTACTAGAACTAGTGACTAGTGTAGAGAATTGAGAGATTGAGAGATTGAGAGATTGAGAGAAAGTGAAAGTGTATGGAAATTGGAATGGGTGGGGGTATTTATAGAAAAATTTGAAATGGGGTAAAAATATAAAATAGAAGAGATGAGGGAGCAAAATGAAATTTGTAAGGTGTTTTAAAAATGTGACCGTTTGCTGATGTCAGCAACGGTCAAAATTAAAAAAAAATAATAAAAAAAAAATACTTCAGGTTCAGGCCCCAACGGTAAAAAAAAAAAAAAAATTAAATAAAATTAAACGTTTGGCCTGGCGAGCCAAGCCCGCCGGCCCGACAGGCCATAAAACCAGACCCAGCCCGAGCCAGTCTGGGGGTCGTGCTTGGCCTGGCCCGCGCTACAAGCAAGCTGTGCCAGGAACGGCGCGCCAGTCTGGGCGGGCCGGCCGTGCCGGGCCCTCCAGGCCCGGCACATTTTGACACCACTACGTATAACAAAATAAATGGACTTCACTCCTGAAATTCGTGTACTTGGATCACAAATTGACAAAAAGAGCCAACCAATCATCAGGGCCTGCTAAACCTCTAGGCAACTGAGGTAGTTGTCTAAGGTCCCACCTAAAATCAATGCCCCATATTTTCATTATTAATATATATTTTTTAATTATTAATATCTAATATTTTTCTTTCTATTTATTATTCAAAAAATATCTCTTTAAACTTATAAATCACTGTTCATTCATATTTTCAAGTCAAAAATTCATATTTTCAATTAAACTACATTTAAGTGGACTTAAATACTCATTAAAGTTTTCCTAAAAAAAATTATACATTAATGTTATTCTTTTTCTTTAAATAGTTAATTTTTTTTAATTATATATTCACACTAAAATCTTTTATTTTATATCTTCCAAACTCTCTTATTGTTTCTCTATGTACTCTTTCATAAACATTCTAGGTTTAATTGTTCCAAAATCTATTACTTTAATTTTATTTATTTATTTATTTATTTTATTTTCAACTGTAACAGAATTATTTGTTTTATTTTAAGCTTTGATAACTGATAATCGGATGATTGACATGTCTAGTAGAAAATACGAATCCGGATACGAAAACTTATAATAATAATTTTAAAAAAAAGAATAGAAAAATTATTTGAATCGCAAAAAGGGGCTCTTGATAAATTTGTAAGCAATAGCAAAAAATAAAAAGGGCTATGGAATCACAAGGCCTCATTTTAAATTTTTACCTAAAGCCCCGGTTACCCTTGAGCTGCCCTTGCCAATCATTACGGGAAAAGGTATCTACTTCAACAAATCACTAGCAAATGCAAGCAAGAATTGAAATCAAACTGAAGTTTTGATTTGAAAAACTTCAAATCAAAGTTGAAGTTTGAAAAACCAAACTGTTGAATATCGAAATAGAAAAACCCAAGTCCTCTTCCAAGCAAAGTTGAAGTTTTGCATTGAAAAACTGGCCATGAATTTTTATCAAAAAAAATCACAGAGAAAATAAACGAAGATTACAAAGAGAAAGACTAAGTCGCTGGAAAGAGATCGGAGGGCGAGGCGTTGTTAAAGAACGAGATCGGAGCTCTTAAGAGTTGAGAGTTGAGCTCTTGGCAGTCGGCTAAGGTCTGAGAAAGAAAAATAGAAAACTAGAAAGGGTTAGGAACTTAGGGTTTTATATTTTTACTTACATAGTCGGTTCATTTCGGTTCAAACCAGTTTTGGTTATTAAACCGAAAAAATTTCGGTTTTTAAATTTTTAAACCGAATTTAATCTATAAATCGTACTGAACATCCTTTTTATTGATTTGGTTCAGTTCGATTTGGTTCAGTTCGGTTCGGTTCCGAACTTTGTGCCCACCCCTAGCTACATCTATTCCCCAGAACCAAGCATACCATGAACAAGTGATTCTCATAACTAGCAATAACCGTAACTCCACATAATTGTCCTTTATCTATAGAGTAACTTTCTAGTGCAGTATTTCCTGTGTAGGATTTCCCGTACTAGATTGTCGATGGCTACCGGTACTTATTGGATTATCACTGGTTGTAATCTAATAACTACCAATAACAATCAACAATTCCATATGGCAATTCCTACACTTGAAAATTTTCGTTATTTATGTATAATATAGACTATTTGCACCTATTAGTAAAGAAACTTATTGACTCATAATAAAATTATGGAATTCTACGAGCTTCTAATAGACATGTATAATATATTCCTTCATTAAAATTATATTTATTTTTATTTCAATCAAGTCTCTTTACAAAGCTCCCAAGGGCGTAGCTCAATTGGTAGATGAACGAGGTTGGAACTTGAACAAATGACTCTCAAGGCAGTGGCTCGAATCCAATCAATAGCAAATGATTTAAAAAAAATACCCGGTCTAAATAAGTGGATAGGTAGATATTACCCTGCGTTTTATCTTAGTAGCAAAATATTTAACAAATAGCTTTAATTACACGAACAACCCTTTCTATTAGTGATCAACGGTTAGATTTAATGGTTGACTTTAATGTTCAAAGGTAACATAGTTATTTTACATATCAAATGAAACTTATAATTTAGGGTAAATTGCAATAACTTACCATGAGTTTCTCACTTATGGCATAATATTCAACTTTTATCCTTAATTACATAGACATCCCCTACCATTAGTCCATCTCCATTAAACTTAACAGTCATTTTCTTATAGTTATTTAAATCAATAATATCCTTAATTACATAGACATCCCTTGCTGGATGGGTGAAGGGTAAAATAGTCATTTTCTTATCAAGTTTATTTAAATTAATAATATAATAAATTTGAAAGTCTTTTCTCTTTTTCCGGAAATGGTAAATAAAAAAATAAAATAATAAAATAAGAATTTATTATTAAATATATAAAATGAACCAAAAAAAAAGAAAGGAAGGGAAAGGGGAAACCGACGAAGATACTCCGATGCGAAGAAGGAGGCCGGTGGACTGATGGCCTCATTGGAAGGAGGAGGTGCAATGGAGGTATTGTGACCTCTAAACCCAAAACCCCAATCTAGACTCTGCATTTTCTGGTCACAAAAGCACTTCTTTTTCTCTCTTTGTATTCAGAATTCACATTTACTCCATAACTGCAACTTCACAACTTTACAATTTTAAAATTCATGCTTTAACAAATCGGTCATCAAGAAGCCAGATTCGAATTCGACTTGAATGTTTAGGAAGAAATCCGGAAAGGGAAGCTGAGGATTTTCAAAGAAGATGAAGATGGGTGATTTTTGGATGATGGAGATGGTTTTGAAATCTAAAAATTGTTGTTTGAGATATGAGAAAATGAGAGAAAATTTTGGGTGATGAAGTCAACTGATTTTTGGATGGAGGAGATGGTTTTGAAATCTGAAAAATTGTTGTTTGGGATATGAGAAAATGTGAGAAAATTTTGGGTGTTGGTGTTTGAAATCTGAAAAATTGGTGTTTGAGAAATTACAAAATGAGAGAAAATTTTGGATGATGAAGTTGAGATTGGATGATGGAGATGAGTTTTGAAATTTGAAAAATTGTTGTTTGGGATGTGAGAAAATGAAAAGAAGGAATTAATTTGTACGAAAAAAAAAAAAAACCTTTCTGTAGAAACAAAATTATGTAGATTCGTTATTCTTGGCTTCTTGATTTTTTTTTTTCAATTATTTCTTTGATTTTTTTAAGAGTTTATTTATTATTTTATTATTTAATAGTTTAAGATTATTTTAAGAGTACCATGGGACAATTAAAACTTTTTCAAACAAAGTATGGGGCAACAACTTTTCCTAATATAATGTAAGGGCAATTTCGAACTTTACTACGCAACATCAAGTCAAACGTTAAGTCTAATAGAAGTTGAATAACAGTAGGGGATCCTTGTGTAATTAAGGGTAAAAGTTGAATATTATACCATAATTAAAAACTTCAAGGTAAGTCGGTACAATTTACCCTATAATTTAAAACAATCTCAATTATTTTTATAATTACATATCAACATACAAAAAATAATAATAAAAAGAACCCATATTTATCCATAATCATATTTCAATCCCGAATAAAAATAAAATTTTTAAAAAATTTCATACACATCTGATGGAGTAGATTAGATGGAACATTAGTTCAAATTAAACCTTTTTTTAAAAAAAAAATGGTTAGTTCAAATCTGATGGAGCACCCCTCCAAAGAAAACGGCTTGGTTTTGGGCGAGGGAGGAGACCGATGGTCTGGAGCTCATTGGCAGATTCGAAGTATTAGAGGGCAGCGTCGAGGAGCGGGTTCAAAAAATAAATGGCACTTTTTTAAGGTGGGTTTTCAAGACTATCACCGTTTTAATAAGTTATGTTTAAAAGACACCTATTATGGTGAACGGACAAAAATGCCCCCAAAAGCACTTCCACGTCAGCTATTTTGAAAAGCCATGTTTTATTTTGCCTCTCACTATTCATTTAACTTTTCATTTGACAGCAAGTTTTCACTTTCTCACTCTTCACTTTCACTTTCACTTTGACAGCGACTATTCCGAGACTCTAAGCAATCGGAATTCTGCAGTACACGGCGACGTTTAGTCCTCCATTTCGATTTCGTTTTCGGTCCAAAACAAGGTATGTAATTTCAACGATTTGATTTCCAATACCAATTTGATTGTGTTTGTTGGGTTATACATTTGTTTTGTATTTTTGCATCGTTAATATCAAGTTTGTAGTGTTTTTAGTTTATACATGGTTTTGGTCACTAGGGTTAGATCGGGGAAGAAGATGAACAGTGAATAGGGTTAGTAAAAGTCTCGGACAGTGTTGCAAAAGTCTCGGAAAGTGTTGCAAAAGTATCGGAAAGATTTACAAAAGTCTCGGACAGTGAGACAAAAGTCTCGAAAACTGTTGTCCAAAACTTTCGTCCGAGACTTTTGTAACACTTTCCGAGACTATTGTATCACACTTCGAGACTTTTTAAAAAGAGTTCCGAGACTTTTCTAATGCCTTCCGAGACTTTTTTATATTGTTCCGAGACTTTTCAAATGCGTTCCGAGACTTTTATTCGAAACTTTTTTATATTGTTCCGAGACTTTTTTTCTGGGAAAAATTGCTTGACCTTTTTTATATTGTGAATTGCAGATGAGGAATTTGAGTAAACTGAGGGCTAGCTTAAAAATCCCTTAGGACAACTTGTGGTATAAAGTCAAGATTACTCACCACAACCTCATGCAAAACCTGATCGTAATTGATAAGGAACTTGATGGAGTCATCGAAAATAGGGCTGAAGTGTAACAAACGTATCAGCAGTCATGTTTTGGCCATTGGCAACAGATGCAGCGAGGAATGGCGTTTTCTGGTGGTATTGTGCATCGGATGCTATTGTGTGAGTTACACCACGACGAACCTAGTGTTGAGATGAGGTTTTTGTTGGGTCCGCATACCATTCAGTTTTCTAAGGTCGAGTTTTGTTTGATCACCGGGTTGAAGTTCGGAGCCATTTCGGACACAGAGCTATATAAGGATGTCCCGAATGGCATACACCACAGGTATTTCCATGGTCGAGAGGAGGTCACTTTTTTAGAACTTGAAGCAAAGATTGAACAGGGTTAATGGGATCAACCCATGGATGGAGTGAAGCTTTGTCTGCTGTACATGTTGTATTGTGTTTTGATCGATACGGAAGAGAGGAAATGCGACCCTATATGGCAGTTGCGCCTTGTTGATGACTTGGATGCGTTCAATGCATTCCTGTGGGGTTCGCATGTGTACAAATACACTATATTTGGGTTGAAAAGGCAATCGTCAAGTGGCCGAAGAGATAAAATATTTTCGGGTTAGGATACGTGCTATTGGTGAGCCTTTGGAATTATAATTACCACAAATTATTGAGTTGTTATGTTTTCCAACTAATCAATAATATTTCCATTGGTTGTGTTGTAGGTTTTTGCCTATGAAGTTATTCCAACTCTTTCCATGAGATTCGCGACTGTTAGGCAACTTGAACAACCTTTCCCGTGCATTTTGAAGTGGGAGTTGACCAACCGACCGATGGGCGATAAACTGGACAAAATTTTCATCGCAAAGGTGATTATCTAGGTAGTACATGTCCGAATGTAATTGTTATTACAAGTTTCTGATGTCACGAAAGTTTTTATGCTAAAATTTTAGGTGTTCGCGGAGTCAGAGCTGATCCTCATAGAAGTAGAGAGAGGTTTATGGTACTACCAGGGGATTGACGAGGTAAGCAATCTGTACCCTGATGAGGCTTCGATGGCCGATATGCTAGGCACGGGAGATCTGTCACCATCTCCTTCAGATGATTCGGAGTTGAGAGAGGCAGACACAATCAGACAGACTAGGTCCAGTTCTCGTGCATCCCAGTAGTAGACAACTAACGATGATGGTCCGAGTACTGTCCATGTTGCAGATAAAAGTGTCCCTTTTGCACTGAGTAGTGTCCTTGCTGCAGATGCAACTACACCTGCCAAGCGTACCCGTTTGAGATTCGCATCCTCTAGGAGGAGGAGGGGAGTCACGAGGCAGAGCGACGATCTCCAGTACGAGAGGTATATAAATTGTTATTGCATAAGGTCAATTTGAGATAAGAAGCTGCATTATAAATCTGACGTGTGATGATTTTATCCTTTAGGCAGTATCAGACCATTTGGAACGTCGGTTTACCGATGTCATTAGTGTGGTAGAAGCATTACAGGAGGAGATCCGAAAAAGTGAAAGTGAAAGTGAAAGAAAGGAGAGTAACAGGGTCAGAGAGGAGCAACACAAGGAGTTGGTCCGTATGATACAGACACTTCAGGGAACATCGACTCAGATGCATAAGGATGACCCTATCACTTATGAGGCTCCAGGGGTGACGCCCCAACAGGGCTTAGGTAGACAGAGAGATAGTGCAAAGACCTCTCATAAGGATACTGCAGCGTTGCCCCATATGGATTCAGTACCTCCTCCCCAGCAGGACAGTGCAGCTGTTCATGGTATAGAGGCCTCTCAGCAGGGTACTGCAGCGTTTCCCCGTATGGATTCAGTACCTCTTCCCCAACAGGACAGTGTAGATGTACATGGTACAGAGACCTCAGTAGGGTACTATAGCATTGCCTCGTATGGATGCAATACCTCTCCCCAGCAGGACACTGTTGTAGGCGCTTTAGATGTTGGTGCACAGAGCCAGCAGGACACTACAGGCGCTTCAGCTGTTGGTGCATAGAGTCAGCAAGACATTGCAGGCGCGTCAGCTGTTGGTGTACAGAGTGAGCAGGACATTGTAGGCGCTTCAGTTGTTGGTACATAGAGTCAGCAGGACATTATTGCCACCGCTTCAGATCAAGCAGCAGACCCTAGATTGTAGGTGGCCCAACTAGTGCATGAACGCAAACGCGGTTCACAAACGATTACTCTATACACTGACCCATGTAGGTGAAAAAAGTCTAGGACTGAGGCGACCCATAAATTTTGCCAAGTTGAACTAGTTCACTCGGAACACCTAGACGCATACCTATAGTTCAAGCAGAAGAGAATGGAAATGTATGACATATAACATTTTTGGTAATATTCTCCTAGATTTGTTAAAACTACTTCTTAATTTTGATAGCTCCTATTTCTACACGTTGTGTAGTCCCTTATTTTCATCTTTTATACTTGTTTCCTGGGTAAAACCGGGTATTTAACGTTGCACATAAGTGTTTTAGGTTATTTTTCATCACAGGGGCTAAAGTGTAAAAATGTAGGAATCTTTAGGCAAAAGTGCAATTTTTGAAAGACAAATTCTGTTCCCTAATTCGGCGATTAAGGGCCGCCGTTTAGGGCACTGAATTGAGGATAGAAGGTCACCATTTTGCAATTTGACAGCCTAGGACCACAGAATTAGGGCGCATAATTTAGGGGAGCTGAAACTGAAAATTTCCTACATAATGCTCAACTTTCGGGGGTCATATCTCCATCCTCAGAATAAACCAATTTTTATAATACCTATTGTTGGAAAGCCCCAGAAGTCTTCTTTCCAACGGTGATTAAAGAACACGATTCCGATGTTCATGGAGAAAGTTATGCCCGTTTTCGTAACGGTGCGCACTGTTGGAAACCCACCCGTAAAATGCTCAAATTTTTAGCCACTTTTGTAAGGGCATTCTCATCCTTTCATCACATTTCTGCCCTAAGCCTCCTTCACACTATAAATATCCCCTTTCTCTGTTTTTTCACAGAATCCCTTCTCTCCCTCTCTCTCTCTCTCTCTTTTCTGCCCCACACCACATTTCTTCCATTTTCTTTATCTTCTTCACCTTCTCCACCAAATAAGGAGAGATCCAAGCTCCCATTTAGATATCCAAGCTCCCATGGGAGCTCACCACACACCTCCACCACCTCATTTAGATATCTACCATCAATCTTGGAGTTGATTACAAGGAGCAAGGAGTGGTCTTTGGACCAATTTCGAGCTAGGAAAGCATGGAGTATCTTGGAGGAGTTGTCTTCAAGGGTTGCTTCTATTTACTCTTTTCCTTGTATATCTTATTTTCCTTAGTGTGTATTACCAATTTGAGGATATTGTAAACCTACACTTATTGCAATATATGTATGATTGTTCTTATATTCTTTGAGTTTTGTTCTACTATTTACTTATCTATGATTAAATCTCTATTGTGATATTCATATGTGTGATGTGTCTAAATTGATATGTGTCCATGAATGGGATTAGGAGTAGTGTAATTTAATTTAGGAGTAGAGTAATTTAGCATCTCATGATTGTTGATTGATTGATGGATGATCCAAAATACCATGTTTAGAATGATTTGAGTATTGAGTATTAGCTCTAAAGAGTGGGAGAAGTTTGATTGATGCATGTACTTGCTAAATTAGACTTTCGTTCAATATTCTTGTGCTTAATAGGTCTTTGTTTTCAAAGGCACAATTGCTCACCCATGGCTTGGGTTGGGTGATGAATTGATTTAGGGATAATTCTCAAATCAAGAGAATGAACCCCTAACTTAAATTGAATGGTCTTAATGTAAAACAATCAACTTGTTGCATGTAGTTGTTTGGTAAGCTTGTTTCCATTTTTAGCCATCATAGGGAGATTGATAAAACTGAATTCTTATCTAGAGTAAAGACAAACCGAATTCCTCTTGTGCTCGTATAGTTATAGAGGTATTTCATTGATTAATACTTTCACTCGGTTAGCCACCTTGTGGATGATATTTAGGTTGTGTGTTATATATCGTGTGGTTCGCATTAACGTGTCCAACGTGATATCCTCTACATTTGACCAGTAAGTTGAGAGAACACTAGGTTGGCGTGTAGAGCTCGTATGTGTGTCCCACAGTCCTTAATGAATCCAAGCATTTATGAATGGATATAATCTCTAAGACATCGAGAGAGATTATAGATTAATTAAGGGGACATGAGCATATAACATACGTGTTGTATGAGTATCTCGTATTCTTAATGTTTTTACTTGGTTGCCATCCCATATTTGGTTAGCCATTGTGAATGAATTATTGGCTGTAGTATGACCCACATGGTTGCGCATTACATGCCCAACAAAATAACCACTGTATATGACCAAACAGTTGAGAGATCACTAGGCAGACATACAGAGCTTGTATGTGTGTCCCAAAGTACTTAATGGATCCATGCATGGTGTGGATGTGATTTCTAAGACTCGAGAGAGATTAGAGATCAATTAAGGGGACATGAGCCTATGATATACTTGCACATTTGAGGGACTAAATGAGTTTAGAGCTTAATTAAGAGGATTGTTACAGTTGAGTCGTTTTCTTAGTGGAACCACATTTCATGCCATCTCTCCATTCCATTTTATCCATGTATATATTATGTTAGTTAATTTATATATTTATAGTGTTATTTACACTTTTCCACACCAGCAACACACGAGTTCTCTCGGCGTGTTGTAATAATAGCTAGAACCGGTGACGGTCGACGGATCCCACCTTCCTGCGGAACGATACCCTCACTTGCCGCTGTACTAGTCTCTGTGACTCGCACGCTAGCGAGGTTGAACTTAAATGTTCATCTTTTGACCGACACCACAACGACGTGTTATCAAATTTTAATGTTTATTCTTCTTCAATGATACAGGTGCGTTGTGGATGGAGGGAATGGGTTTTGGTTCCTTTTGTTAGCATATGGACACATATTTATAGATCATGCGGAACCGCCAGCGTGCATTTCCTGAGGTCTACAATTAGAGCGTAGAGATTATTGATACACAATTCTATGTAAGTTCATTGTTAATTGTTATACGGTTATATTAGTAATTATTATATGGTTACAAACGTGTCGTGAAATTCCCTTAACCACTTATAGTGTAGAATATATCTAGAGGGGGGGGGGGGGGGGGGGGTGAATAGGTATAAGCACAAAATCTTCCCAATTCAAAAAATGTGGATTACAAGAATGAAATGTACACTTGATATGATTTAACAATTGTATAGTATGAGTCAATATATGTGAAAATCAATATACAAGAGATACAATCAATACATGATATGGAAGATAATGAAAAGTAAAGCGAAAATAGACACAATTGTTTTTACGTGGTAAAACCTTAAAGAGGAAACATCCATGGGTTGATACCACAACCACCAGCAAAGCAATCCACTATATGAAAAGGACTTACACACTCAAGGCTATCAACACAATGATATCCACCCTAAGCTATCACCTCCTAATCTACCCTCGGGCTAGTGAACCACTTAGCCTACTCCCTATCCAAGGTGTGTCCTACACCTCTAGGAAGCAACTTCCTATCCAAGGCTCTCAAGCCTCTAGGAAGATTTCATTGCTTAGCTATCTAGATCACAATGATCCTAGTCAAGCTTCCCTAGCTCAACCATCTGGAGTATCACATTCCTAGCTAAGACTTTTGCTTAGCTATCCGGAACACTTTCCTACCCAAATTTTCTTGCTCAAATTAAGGCTTCACTCACCTTAACAAAAGACTTCAACCTTTCCACAAGGCAATGATCTAAGTGATGCAAATTATGCAAACACATGCAAATAGAGCATGTAGATCAAACACACACTATGAAGAATTAGATTTGCACAAATCAAGCTCACAAGTAAATGTAACTAATTCTTATGAACATGTGATTAGAAATCTAGATTAGACATTCAAAGTCATTCACAAAAATATCTAGAAACCTAAACATGTCAATCAAAGCTAAAGTAACAAGTTTTCAATAGAAATCACAAAACTAGCTTTAAAGTTAAGTGAACAAGTTAACACTTGAAATCCACAACATATTCAATCCAAACAAGAACTAGATTTAAATGATAGATATCACAATCAAAAATCATAGTTCATGAACATGTGACAAAAACTTAGAAATCAACAATCAAGCTTAAGAACAAAAAATATTTCTAAAACCAAGTTCATGTTCTTCAAGTTTATCAAAAAGATGTTTAAATGAAATTACAAAGGATAAACTCAAAAATCAACCAAATAAGTCTAAAAATGGAATCAAAGACATTCTAAACATTTTTCATCAATCAATAAAGTAGATCCATGAAGTTGATCATAAGATAAATGTAGATAAGATGATTACCATACACAAAGATGAACCACGAACTGAAATCAGATGACTGCGTTAAACCTGGACATCTTTTGACTCTAAAATGCTTGGGACTTGTTCCTCTCTTCAAGACCAACATTTTTGGATTTTGAATCACTTGATTCGGATTTGAAATGAGAGAGATATGATCAAAATAATAAATCAAAAGTTGTGAAGAATTCTGTAGAATTTTCGAATATAAATGAAGGGAAAAGAGATGGAGAAAAGAGGGATTCGATGGCCAATCAAAAAGAGCCACATCACCAGCCATTTGTGGTCCGTGTGTGGCACACATGGGTAGAGAGGGACTCTGGCCGTGTGGCACATGTGGCCCACACGTGGTCCTCCTTGTTTAGCCTTTGGCAGAGCAAGCTCCCTCACGCTCCTCTCGCGTTCTTCAGCCATATTCGGGCATCCGAACTCCGAATTGAATCTGTTTTTGGATTACGAACTATGACTCCCTCATGCACAACGAAGACTATAAAACTTTGACAAAATGTTGAGAATTCATCTCGGAAAATGACAATGAAGACAACTCAATGAATGACAACACAAAGTAGCGTAGCTACATCATTTGGACTCAAAACCTAATGAATGAGTAACCAAAATGACCAGGACTCAATAAGGAATCATATGAGATTATGTTCAAGTCCAAAATAAAAGAAACACAAACAAATAAAAACAATGTCACACAAGCATGCCATATCTAAGCGATAGTCATAAAACATGCAATTCTACAATGTTTGTCTATATGAGACCAATGCAAGTGCATACTTAAATGAGTGTGAATGTGTTATACCAAATGTTGTACAACGATGCAGGGACACACATGTATGAATTGTGTGTGTGTGTGCGCCTATGCCTTGCAAGAGGAAGAAGAATCTCGATATCTTTAGCATCCAAGTAAACACATTTCCTCTTGAAGACGAACTTTGCATGCGACGTTGCTTTTCTTCTTTGTAGCTTGATCTAATCGCTAATCACCTAAGCAACTAAGCAATATAAATAAAGAGCGTTTTGTTATGGAATCAAGCTAACACAAATCTAAAACCTAACATGTTAGATATAACTATTGTTAATTGTTATTCATGCACACATGTATCGGTAGTGGGTGAGTATGTTCGGTGATGTCGAGACACCACCAGACGAGCAGAAATGGCCTATGTTGACTCGAACTTGGGAAGATGAGGGCGCTCTTGTTTGGGCCAACGGACTCAGATGACCTGGATGTCGGCCATGGCACGAGGTTGACACGGTGAGTGTATTGGAAACGAAAATGGAAATTCAATTTCATATTTCAACGTATCTTACATGACTTTATGTAGCCTTGTAGCTTTTGGTGCTGTGCAATGCTGGAGGGTGCCATTGAATTATGGCCAGTATTGATCTCGTTTGCCGAGATATCCATCTGTACGATCCATTTATGTAGAAGGTTCCATTTTAGCATAGGAACAAACAGGTGGCCTGCTTACGTTGGATGTTACCATCGATATTGGCAGAGGCGGGATTTTATATGAAGAGAACTAGTGACCAACTGCTATGTAAGGTGGAAGCTAATCAAATACATATGGCCATAATCCCGAGATCAAATGTTCCACAACAATCAAAGGGGTACGTTATAAGTGAAATGACATTGTTGCTTTAATTCCAATCAATTTGTTGATTTTACGTTTTGTTCACATTTAATGTGTTTTTCGGTTTAATAGGGGTAAATGTGGTCCCCTTACACTGCTATTGATCGAGCACACAGTAGAAAAAAAGAAGAAGTTCGAGTGGAAGGATAAATATATGGAGGCAATACGGTTGAAGATGGTCGTTGTAGTCTTTTGTAACTACAAGGCTTTGCCTTCATGACTGGAAACAATTTTTGTAATACTTTTTATTGAATGGAGTGTAATATTTTTTATGCACAGAAATTAGTTCAGAAATTATTACAATTTACAAGTCTTGGACAATACACATATATAAAAACGTCTCGGAACATATGCACAAAAGTATTGGACCATACACATATAAAAAGTCTTGGAATATATTTAACTAAAGTATTGGACCATACACATATAAAAGAAGTCTGGGAACATACACATAAAAAGTCTCGGAACACATTTAACAAAAGTCTCGGACATGTACACAAAAGTCTCGGACAATATACACAAAAGTCTTGAACCATACACATAAAAAGTCTCGGACCATATACACAAAAGTCTCGGACATATACACAAAAGTCTCGGTTTTCATTTGTACATTATCAAAACAACATTTCCTTATTTATTCTGGATTACTGAGTTCAGGGATTTCTGTCTCCTTAGTCGGGCATGTTTGTTTGTTGTGCCCGACTTGGTGGCACATGCTACATTTGCGACAAAATTGGTCAGGGATAGGTTGGGTACTGCTGCCTGGAACCACATGAGGGTTAGTACACCGCCTACTGTTGTGCCCAGTTTCATGACATCTTCTACACTTCTGTGTGGATGTCCTCTCTGATATGGATTGAAATCGATTCTCTTGCGGGCGTCCCGGACCATCTTCTTATTGTCTGTCCTTTTTGGATTTTGGAGGTAATACCACACGCTGTCTTATATCTTCAGGCACTTCCCAAGTATTAGGATGCCCAACCGACATGATAGGCACCGAATATGCATCCACAAGTGTTTCCCTATTGTAGTAGTCTGCACATAGGGAAGTGTAATCCAAGTTTCGCTCCCTGAAATAATGGAACAAAACATGTGAAAATAATCAACCATATGATTATATGAGAAAATTAAAAATATTTAACGTAACGTAAAAATTACCTAGCCACTGCAAGTGCATGAGAACATGGTAGATAATCCATTTGGAATTTGTTACATGTGCAAATCTTTTGCAACAAATTCACACTGATCTCATTTCAATTTAACCAAGAATGTGTTCCAATCAACATTAATTATGAAGCTACATTTCGGAATACGTTTCGAGATCACCAATTGTGCAACATCAGTTAGTTGGTGACGCATGGCAAGTGTAGCTCGATGACGGTCGTAATACCAACGTTACAGCATATCCCTTATGAACTCAGCCAAAGTCAGCATTGGCAGTTTCCGTGCAAATCTCATGCATGAGTTCAAGCACTCAACAACATTGGTTGTCAGCAACCTATACCTTCGTTGGGGACAATGGACACGAGACCACTTTTTAGGCCTTGCATTGACAACATAATCGTACGCATTCTGGTGCAAATTACGTAACTCGCCCATGTAATGGTTATATTGCAATTCTTGGTACTTTTTCGCTGCTGCAAACATCAGCCCTGCTATATCCTTTCTATGGAAACGTTTCTTTATGTTTTCAGAAAAGTGCCAAGCAAATATGGTATGGGTTGCATGTGGGAAGACGCTAGCTATCCCAGCTTCTATGCTTGCATGTCGATCATAAATGAAAATTAAATCTTTAATATAACCGAGGGCACCCTTCAAGCAATCCAAAAACCACTCCCAAGAAGCATTGTTTTCTGAATCCTCGTAACCAAAAGCTAGTGGATATGCTTGTTTATTGTCATCTTGTGATGTTGCTACAAACATTGTACCCTGACATTTCCCTTTAAGAAAGGTACCGTCAACAGCAAACACGGGACGGCTACACCGCCGGAAACCTCTAATTAAAGCCCCTGACGCGCCCGAACCGGTTCTAATAAAACTACTATTATCTATGCTATTTTACCACGGTTAATTAAAGGGGCGCGCGGGTGGTTCACCCAACGCAAGTGTACAAGTTGTACAAGTAGTAAAGGGTACACTGGTAAGGGTGGTCGTTCCCACGAGGAGGTGGATTAGCTAATCAAGTAGGCTCTATGTTATCATTGATTATCGGTTTCTAAATTATAAACAAATCATTAGTTAATGCTATCTAGATCAATTATACTAAGCTTGCAATGAACTAAATTACCAAAACTACTACAACAATATGAGATTAAGCTAGATTAAAAGATGTTAGGGGATTGATTCATTCAAGTAACAACCATTTCATTAACCAATCATTCATTAAGCACATTCACAACCATTCTAAGGTATGCATTTTATTATCAACAATATAAAGTGCCAAATACATCATCTTACACATAATCTAAAATCATAGATAAGTGATTAAGAGAGAATTTTGGAATAGTGATGTAGAGATTCTCTAATTAACCAAAGTATAAATTACTTAGAGAAATCTCTATAAAATGGATAATGAAACATTCATACACATTGTTGGACACTTTATGCATGAAATCAACTACCAAGTGTGTACAAATAGATGTATATGAAAGACATATCATCCACATATCATTATAGTTCATAATACACTCATACGAAACCTTAGAGAGTAAAATAACAAATGGATTGATTAATCAATGGTTTAGTTACAAGAATTACATCAATCCCTTAACAAAAGGGTTTAGTTACACATAGAAGA
Organism: Acer campestre; assembly: GCA_954870605.1. Taxonomy (NCBI): domain Eukaryota; kingdom Viridiplantae; phylum Streptophyta; class Magnoliopsida; order Sapindales; family Sapindaceae; genus Acer; species Acer campestre. The sequence continues at coordinate 40,817,886 of OX940803.1, forward strand.
ACATAAACAAGAAAATACAAAAGAAGAGTAAAACAAACCCATTTGGATTCGATTCTCTTGGCTCCTCCTTCCAATCCAAGCACAATATCCTTCTAGAGCAACTTCAAGAGATCAAGTCTAAGTAACTCAAAGTGGTGTTTGGCTACCTACAAAGTGATGGGAAAATAAACTAAAACAAAGTGAGAGAGTTCTTCTCTCTCTAAGTTTCTACACTAGACTAAGTTACCTAAAGTGTGTAGAGTAAGATTGATGAAAGTATCTCTAGTCTAATTATTTAAGTTGTCTAAGCTAAGTTATCTATATATGATATAAGGTGGTAAGGTGTGTTCAACAAGATAGGAGAGGCAAGTGGTGATGGAAAAGGCAAGTGGGACAAGTTGGCATCATTTCCAGGAATTCTCGCTGGTTCGTACACTCTAGCTCGTGGGTTTATTCCCGCAGGCGGAACTAGCGGGATTTTATGGAAGTTGGCAGCGAGTTTAGCTTCTCTGGTTTGCGAGATCTTTCACTTGGCATGAAACCACGGAGTTCCCGTGCATTTGGAATGTCTGGTTCACTGGAAAGAAGGCACGGGTGGTGAGCTTGAAGGTTGCATTTCCTTGGAGATTTGAGGGTTTGGTGGAGAGAGAAAACCTTTGCATGGGAAGCTGGAAATGGGTCCATCGTGACCGGAGGGACGTGGGGAGTCGATCTGGGCAAAGATCACCGGAAAAGCTACCGAAAAATAGCTAGAAACGGACGGAGAAGAGGTCAGGTCAAATCTGGTCAGGTCGGGTCTGTCGCTGGTCATTCTGCCCCAGTTGGAGGTTGAAGACGTGTGACGTCATGCTGAGGTTAGCAGCAGGCGCCAAAACGCACCATTTCACTTGGTGACGTGCCGCACTGCTGTGTTTTAGCTGGCAAATAACAGTTTGGACCCCTAAACTCCTCGCTAATCACCAAATATGCAATAATTTCTCTAGATTTACACTTTGACCCCTGATTCTCCATAATGACATAATTGCCCTCTTTTGCCCATAATTTTGCTACTTTCCTCCAGTTTGGTCTAAATACCCCTGATGAGCTGAAATACCTGAAATACACTTATTTACAACATTAAATACCTAAAAGGACTCGGAAAACGGTTACAAAAGCTAAGTAAGGGAGCGCTAAATGTGAACATTTATAGTGCGATCAAACCCCCAAACCTGATTTTTGCTCGTCCTCGAGCAAACTACAACAGTACGAACCCAAAAATAATACAGTCCTAAGATAAAACAAACAAAACACAATACACTAAAACATTTTGTGAGAGCCGAACAATAAGATGATGCAACGAGAGATGTGAAATATAGGAATGACCCATGCCAAAACAGCTAATTAGAGGCTAACATGATGAATTCCTTAAAAGCACACAACACCGTGAATCCCACACTCTAAGTACAAAGTTTCAAAAATGAAACACTTGAATGCAAAAACACAATTCGCCTTGACTCTAATCCTCACCGGATTTCAATCGAATTTTCTTTCAGAATCCTAAGTTTACTCTTAATCAAGCATATTATAATGCATATGAATAATATCAAATAAAGCACGATTTATGAAATTAATCTCATGAAAGAATTGATGTGCCACGAACGTGGAAAGAACATGCAAAAACCGTATTCCCAAGCTAGACTTTCTAAAAGATCAACTAGGGCTTTCCTTATGGGTTGTAATGGGGTCATGGGTAGATTTGTGGTGAATGAAAGAAAAGGAATGGAATTCTAGAGTTATTGATCATACTAAACAATTTGACTTCAAGCTCATTATACATTTTGATTTTAAAAGCGTCTAGGCTAAGACTTTGAATTCCAACAATGCAAAATTTTTGAACTCTTATTTTTTAGTAGCTTTTCAATTTGATAACATCAAAGGCTTCAAGTGTTGAATTTTCACACTTGTACAATTTTTGCCTATATAACTTGCATAGTTTCCCATAAACGCCTAAGTACACGCTATTTACAATTTGAGCTAAACATTTGCATTTATAATTCATGCATGATTTCTATGATCAACAACTATGGTATGGCTAGTGTTTAGTGTATATGGTTGTTTATGGAGATATGAGTGATGAAATGAATGGTTTGTGTTTGGCCTCAAAGTTGGCAATAGAAGCACACATAAGGGACATGGAAAGTGTTTGGGCAATAAATAGTAGTTAAGCACACACATTGCCTAGAATCATATCAAAAAGTCTATCTAACAAGGGAATACAATTCACACAAGCAGTCCACATAATTTTCGTGTTCTATGGCAATCAATGAGCATTATGCAAAATGAGATCATACTTGAAGCAAAACTTTTTCGAAGAGTGTGTAAACGAGTAGAAACAAAAACCCTCGAAATATGAACGCTAAGGCTCTAAACCTTACATGGGAAGTCTCCACTATTGGTTCTAGCAATCTTGCAATAAGTCATATCCACTAAGCAAAAGAGAAAGGGACTAATACACAATGCTTATATGCAATCTCGGAAGGAAATTTGTTAGCTAAAACTTAGCAATTAACATATGTAATGCATTCCTTCATAGCACATACACTCTAGCATCAAAATAGACAAGTTGTCAAGTTTGGCTCAATCACAATAAAAACAAAAAATTTTACGAAAAAACACAAAAACACGGTTTCCAACGCAAAAATATACAACAGAACGTGACAAAGTGTTAATGTGTCCACACCCCCAAACCTGAACTCTACATTGTCCTCAATGTTTAAACATTTATGAACAAGAATGCGAGTTCCGTGGTTTGGTTGTTTGGGCCCCAAACAACTTTGCAAACAAGCACAAAAATAACCTAAAACAACTACACATGGTATTTCAATTAGTCCAAAATTCCTATCTAATCAAAAATGGCCTAATCCACTGTCATAAAAGTTTTCCTCCAATAAGGAACATGGCATTTTATTAGTATCATCCTAAGCACTAATCAATCACACCCATATAACCATACTTAAACTAAATGAAAGGATAATGCGATTAAACTAGCAAAATGTAATTTACGTATAAATATCCGGTAAAACAAAATGTAAAAAATGTTGCCTTAGGTTGGCAGGTCTGTTCCCGCGGAATGAAACTGCGGGGATACCTCGCTAGTTGGTTGCTTCTGGCTAACGGGATTAATCCTGCAGACTTATCTCGCAGACTTTCTAGCGAGTTCTCTCTTTTTGGCTGGCGGGCTTGTTCCCGAGGATATAAAGTCGTGAAAATCACTTCAAGGTCCATGCGAGATCAAGTCTTCTGGCTCGCGTGTTTTATCCCATGGAATGAAGTTGCCAAGCTTTCCAACGCCTACTCCGTGGTTTTGGTTCTTGCTGCTCCGCGGGAATTGTCTTGCGTGTTGGAATCTGCGGGCTCTTGATGCGGCTCAAAATGGGTCCGAAATTTTTCCAGACTTTATGCAACATGTTGCAAACCTAAAAACCTGCAAATGGCACAGAAACAAACATAAAACTACCAACAATTGCAACTAACACATGATGCAATGTGTTTGGAATCCAAACCCCCAAACCTATCTCTTTTACTCTTATCATCATACGTAAGTATCTTGAGTACCAAGGTTGAATTGAGATAGATAAGGTGTCTAAAAACCACATACAAAACATCTATACTAAATAATTAACAAAAGATTAAAGAGTTCATATATTTACAAAACAAGTGCAACTCAAATGAATGAGTGCACCACAAATGTCCATCAAGTGCTTTTAATCTTCAATTTCCTGCACACTTAACAAACACATCAAAAGTTCACAAGGGTCAACCACCACCCATGATAGGTGGTTTAATAACAACGTACCCATCATCCTTCTTTTTGACCCAAAGGGGTCCCTCCCTAACAAGTCCTTCCAATTTGGACTTGTCAATCCATATGGATTTGACAACCAATTTGTTCACACGTTGCCATTTTTGCTTTGGATAATAAGGCTGATTTTGGCCTAAATTATGGCAATGGCAACAAGTAGGGGTGAAAGATTGAGATGTACCTCTTGTTGTTGGTGAAAGGTTGAAATTCTTCTTGTTCCTTCTTCTTGGCCTCCTCTTCTTAACTTGGCTTGGGATATGCATTGAGGCTAAAGGTTTGAGCTCCTTATGCTTAGCTTGCATGTCCAACACTTGAGGTTGTTGGATGACTTTCTTAGACTTGCCCTTTGTATCAACCTTTGGCATGGCAAGCTTGGCTAGGTGCTCATTTTCCTTGATCTTCATGATCTCAAGAGCCTTATCCCTTGACAAGATTTCCTCCTCCATTAGTTTAATCATTTGCTCAAACTCCTCCCTTAACTCATTCTTTTCCTTGATCACCTCATCAAGTTTGGTGGTCAACTCCAAGTTCATTCCCACTACTACTTGGTGATCTTCCTTGAGCTTCGTGACCAAGTCATCAATTCTAGGGGAATCATGCTTAACTAATGGGGTAGGGACATCATCTAACTCCACATGAGTAGATTTCCCAAAATATCTGGCTGCAAGGCAGGGTTCATCTTCCAAGTTTGCATCTTGAATGTTGAAGCAATCTAAGTTCGCAAGTGGATGCTCATACTCTCGAAGACGTCAAACTCCACCGTTTCTCCTAATATGGTCATGGAAAGCTTGCCACTGTGTACATCAAAGATTGCCTTGGTGGTTGACATGAATGGGTGCCCAAGCAATATCAGTATATTCCAAGCCTTGGATGGATCACTTTTCATCTCTAATACCACAAAATCTGTAGGGATCATCAGCTTCCCTACTTGTACTAGCACGTCTTCAACCACTCCTCTCGGGTGTCTAATTGAGCGGTCGACAAGCATGAGTTCCATTGTTGTGGGCTTTAATTCTCCTAGCCCAAGTGCTTGGTAAAATGAGTAGGGCATGAGATTAATGGATGCCCATAGATCCAACATCGCCTTTTCTTTCCTCGTTTCACCAACCGAGATGGTAATGGTGAAACTACCGGGATCCGTCATTTTTTGTGGCAATTCCGTCTCTAGGGTTGCACTCACTTCCTTTGAAATCAAGATCGTCTCCTTGATCTCCCTATTCTGGGCTTTCGAATTGAGCTCTTTGAAGAATGTGGCATAAACCGGCATGTTCTCAATCAATTCAACGAGTGGAAGGCTAACATCAACCCTTGATAGGACATCATAGATCTCCTTAAAAGCTTGATTGAGCTTCGTCTTCTGAAGTCGTCTTGGAAAAGGAATAGGAGGGACAGAAGGATCTGGAGACTTGTGCATCCTTGAGGTGTCCTTTTTCACCACCTCCGGTCCTTTTCTTGTTCCAGCCTCTTTGTTGGCCAATTTATCAATATTGCACCTATTTGAACTATCTCCTGAAATATGAATAAGCACATTAAAAATTTCAGGTGGAGAAGGGTTAGAAAGTACATTACCACTCCGGAGGGTTGTCAAGGCCTTTGGTTGCTCGATTTGGCTAGGGAGCCTTCCTTACTCCATTCGTTGTTGAGATCCCACAATTTGCCTCAATTGCAATTCCATGGTCTTTGCAATCCCCTCTATAGAGGTGAGTCTCTCATGGTTTGAAACAAGATGATTGTCATGAGAACGTTCTCCGAATGGTTAGTCATTGTCTCGGTTTCTAGGCACATGCCACCGTTGAGTGCTTTGTTGTGGCCATTGTTAGTACCTTTGATTGTTGTTGTATGCATGATTTGTAGGCGGATCATTCAAGCAAGTTCCTTCTCGATCACAAACTTGGCTATCCACATATGGTTGCCTCTCAAAATTGCACTTCAGAACTTTCATTTCCTCAGAAATGCTAGCCAATTAAGTGGTTAACTCCTCTTCCTTTCCACTATGGCTGCCCCGTGTATTCCTCTGTTGAGAATTCTACTCAAGCATTTCAAATTTTGCATACGCATACTCGGCTGTCCTCTCCCTTATTGCTCCTCCATAAGCGTTATTAACAATAGCTTGTGAGAGCCCGGTAAGTCTATCATAGAAGGATTGAACTAGTGAGACCAATGTGTAGTCATGATGTGGGCATTGAACTAATAGAAGCTTGAATCTTCCCCAAGACTCATGAAAAGCATCTCCCTCTGTCTCTTGGAAATTTGCAATTTTTCCTCTAATCTCCTTTGTCTTCCAAGAGGGGAAATACTTGGCGAAGAATTTCTACTCCACCTCTTGCCATGTGGTGAGGGATCCCGCCGATAAGGCGATGAGCCACTGCTTGGCTTCACCTCTCATGCAATATGGAAAACACCACATACGAAGTCGATCCTCCATGAGATTACTGAGTGGAATAGTAGACACCGTATTGTAGTACTCCTTCATGAATTGGAGGGAGTCTTCACACGTCTTACCCATGTAATACGGAAGAGTGTTGTAATGCAAATTCTTCAACACATATTCCCTTTGGGCAGCATCCAACAAGATTGCTGATGGTTGGGCTCCAATAGTGGGCAAAGAAAAGTCCTTCATCAACCGTTGAGCCACAAGTTGAGCCAGCTCTTCCATATTTCTGTTGACTACTACTTCGGCGGTAGTCATGATTGTGACACAAGAAACCTAAAATTACACTAAAAAGACAACTACCAAACGGTCAAATGAACAAAAAATTTAAAACACAATAATTTAAAAGCAATGTTTCTAAGACTAATTAGGCTATGTTGCCACCAAACTACATTGCTACCTCCCCAGCAGGGGCAACATGAATCTTGACACGCCCGAACCAATTCTAATAAAACTACTATTATCTATGCTATTCTACCACGGTTAATTAAAGGGGCGTAGGGGTGGTTCACCCATCGCAAGTGTACAAGTCGTACAAGTAGTAAAGGGTACACTAGTAAGGGTGGTCGTTCCCACGAGAAGGTGGATTAGCTAATCAAGTAGGCTCTAGGTTATCATTGATTATCGGTTTCTAAATTCTAAACAAATCAGTAGTTAATGCTATCTAGATCAATTATACTAAGCTTGCAATGAACTAAATTACCAAAACTACTATAACAATATGAGATTAAGCTAGATTAAAAGATGTTATAGGATTGATTGATTCAAGTAACAACCATTTCATTAACCAATCATTCATTAAGCACATTCACAACCATTCTAAGGCATGCATTTCATTATCAACAATATAAAGTGCAAAATCCATCATCTTACACATAATCTAAATGATTAAGAGAGAATTTCGGAATAGTGATGTAGAGATTCTCCAATTAACCAAAGTATTAATTACTTAGAGAAATCTCTATAAAATGGATAGTGAAACATTCATACACATTGTTAGACACTTTATGCATGAAATCAACTACCAAGTGTGTACAAATAGATGTATATGAAAGACATATCATCCACATATCATTATAGTTCATAATACACACATACAAAACCTTATAAAGTAAAATAACAAATGGATTGATTAATCAATGGTTTAGTTACAAGAATTACATCAATCCCTTAACAAAAGGGTTTAGTTACACATAGAAGAACATAAACAAGAAAATACAAAAGAAGAGTAAAACAAACCCATTTGGATTCGATTCTTGGCCAAGATGACTCCTCCTTGCAATCCAAGCACAATATCCTTCTAGAGCAACTTCAAGAGATCAAGTCTAAGTAACTCAAAGTGGTGTTTGGCTACCTACAAAGTGATGGGAAAATAAACTAAAACCAAGTGAGAAAGTTCTTCTCTCTCTAAGTTTCTACACTAGACTAAGTTACCTAAAGTGTGTAGAGTAAGATTGATGAAAGTATCTTTAGTCTAATTATTTAAGTTGTCTAAGCTAAGTTATCTATATATGATATAAGGTGGTAAGGTGTGTTTCAACAAGATGGGAAAGGCAAGTGGTGATGGGAGAGGCAAGTGGGACAAGTTGGCATCATTTCCAGGGATTCTCGCTGGTTTGTACACTCTTGCTCGTGGGTTTATTCCTGCTAATGGAACTAGCGGGATTTTACGAAAGTTGGCCGCGAGTTTAGCTCCTCTGGTTCATGGGATCTTTCACTTAGCATGAAATTGCGGAGTTCTCGTGCATTTGAAATGTCTGGTTTGCTGGAAAGAAGGCGCATGTGGTGAGCTTGAAGGTTGCATTTCCATGGAGGTTTGAGGGTTTGGTGGAGAGAGAAAACCTTTACATGGGAAGCTGGAAATGGGTCCATCGTGATTGGAGGGACGTAGGGAGTCGATCTGGGCAGAGATTGCCGTAAAAGCTACGAAAAAATGGCCGAAAACGGACGAGGAAGAGGTCAGGTCACGACCGGGTCAAACCAAGTTAGGTCGGGTCTGTCGCGGGTCGTTCTATCCAGTTGGAGGTTGAAGACGCATGACATCAGCATGACGTCACACTAAGGTTAGCAGCAGGCGCCAAAATGTACCGTTTCACTTGGTGACGTGGCGTGCTGCTTTGTTTTCGTTGGCAAATAACAGTTTGTACCCCTGAACTCCTCGCTAATCACCGAATCTGCAATAATTTCTCTAGATTTACACTTTGACCCCTGATTCTCCATAATGACGTAATTTCCCTCTTTTGCCCATGATTTTGTTACTTTCCTCCAGTTTGGTCTTAAATACCCCTGATGAGCTGAAATACTTGAAATACATGAAATACACTTATTTACAACATTAAATACCTAAAAGGGCTCGAAAAACGGTTACAAAAGCTAAGTAAGGGAGCGCTAAATGTGAACATTTATAGCACGATTAGCCCCTAACGCCATGAAGAAATACAAAAATTTATTATCATCTGTGCACTGTAAATTTGTGATTGTGCCAGGATTGTGTTGCTCCAAAGCATAACCAAAAAATGGCAGTAATTGGAACGTTTTTTCATGACCTCCATAGGTCAATGCCAACGCATAATGCAAGGCTGGATGAGCCTTGCTGTAGATAACTTGGATGCCATACATTGTTTTCCTATCCGTAATTATGTATTTAGATTTCATTAGAAGGTCATCCTCTCGTTGGAGTCTAGGGGCTATTATTTCACTGATTATGGTCGCACTAGCCTGTCGGTGACGCCCGTGGACCTTTTCTAAGGGACAACTATGTTCACCTACAAAACTTCTCACTTGAAAGTATGTGGCTTCATCTCTCCTCACCGCTCTTAATTTCCACGAACAGTTGTCAATCTTGCGCATCAAATGTAGAACCGACTTGTTAGACCTTTTAACCTTCCATTCATAGTTCTCCCTCATTGCATGATGTAAGATCCTTTATTTGTATTGGCTTGATTTCATTGCAAAACTCTCTATATTTGTATTAGTAGTTGCTTAGGTAATTCTTGGAAGAAAAAAAGCCTCAAAGGTGAAGAAGCAACATCTTGTGCAAATTTCGTCTTCAAGGGGAACATCGCATACTTGGATGCTAAGGTATCAAGATTCTTCTTCCTCTTACAAGGCGTAAGCGCACACACACACACAATTCATACATGTGTGTCCCTGCATCATAGTTCAAACATTTGGTATAACACTTTCACACACATTTAGTATGCACATGCATTTATCTCAATGTTGACAATCTTGTAAAATTGCATATTTTATCACTATCGCTTAAATATGGCATGCTTATGTGACATAGTGTTTATTTATTTGTGTTTTTTGTATTTTGGACTTGAACATGATCTTATTTGATTCCTTATTGAGTCCTGGTCATTTCGGTTACTCATTCATTAAGTTTCGAGTCTATACGACATAGTTATGATACTTTGCATTCTCATCCGTTGAGTTGTCTTCATCGTCGTTTTTTGAGATGAATTCTCAACTTTTTTCAAAGTTTCATAGTCGTCACTGTGCGTAAGGAAGTCACGGTTTATAATCCAAAAATAGATTGTAAGACCCTTTATTTGTGTTGGCTTGATTCCATTGCAAAACTCTCTATATTTATATTAGTAGTTGCTTAGGTGTTTCTTGGAAGAAAGGAGCCTCAAAGGTGAAGAAGCAACATCTTGTGCAAATATCGTCTTTAAGAGGAACATCGCATACTTGGATGCTAAGGTATCAAGATTCTTCTTCCTCTTGCAAGGCGTAAGTGCACACACACACAATTCATACATGTGTGTCCCTGCATCGTAGTTCAAACATTTGGTATAACACTTTTACACACATTTTGCATGCACATGCATTTTTCTTATTGTTGACAATCTTGTAGAATTGCATGTTTTCTCACTATCGCTTAGATATGGCATGCTAGTGTTGCATAGTGTTTATTTGTTTGTGTTTCTTGTGTTATGGACTTGAACATGATCTTATTTGATTCCTTATTGATTTCCGGTCATTTCGGTTACTCATTCATTTAGTTTCGAGTCCAAACGATGTAGCTACACTACTTTTCGTTCTCATTCGTTAAGTTGTGTTCGTCATCATTTTCCGAGATGAATTCTCAACCATTTTTCAAAGTTTCATAGTCTTCGTTATGCGTGAGGGAGTCACGATTCGTAATCTGAAAATGGATTCGAAATCGGAGTTCGGATGCCCGAATACGGCTGAAGAACGTGAGAGGTGCGCGGGAGAAGCACCATGGCCAAAGGCCATGGCCTTTCACCACGTGTGGAGGCCGTGTGCCACACGGCCCAACATGCTCTCTAGTCCCGTGTGGAACACGCGCCCGACATAGGGACAATGCTGAAAGGGCCTCTTTTGATTGGACAAAATTGCCCTCATTCTCCTTCCTTTAAATGCCTTCTCTTCCCTCCATTTCCAATATCTTGAACAACATCAAACTGGAAAGGGTGAAATTCATTTTAGTCCCTCTAGTTTGACCTAATAGCCAAAGTGGTCCCCCGGTTTTGAGAATTATCCCGTTAAGTCCTTCTATTAAATTTTCCGTTCAAAAAGTGCAAACTGACAGGGTCAGAGGGTCAAATGACCCTGCTGCCCCTGATTTTTGTTTTATATTTTTTAATTTAAAAAAAATAGCTTTAAACATTATCAAAAATAACAAAACCCACACATGATTCAAATCATCATCATCATCTTTAAACCCAGTTCTGGGTTCAACAAATCCACCCAAACCATCACCAAATCCACACCTATCCACACCCAGTTCATCAAACCTCCCAATGCCCAAACCCAGATCTGGTTCGAACCACCACAAATCCACTCAAACTACCACCAAATCCACACCCAAACCTAAAAACCAGATTCATCAAACCTCCAAACACCCAGAACCAGAAACCTAACCCGGTTCATCAAACCTCCCAACACCCAAACCCAGAAACCATCTGGTTCGAACCACCACAAATCAAAGTGGTAATCGCACATCTTCCACTTCTTTCTCCATCGCTTGTCAACCATTCCTTTGATTGACATAGGTCACGAGCGATCTAATTCAAAGGAGAATGCTTTGGTAGAATTCATTTTGTGTGAAAACACACCAAACCCCAAATCAAAACCCCAGAAATTAATCCACAATCGACCTTCAACCGAACCAAACCCCAAATCAAAACCCTCAAATCGGCACCAGTAGATTTGAAAATGTGGATTCGAGAGAGAGAGAGAGATCGCAAACCCCAAATCAAAACCCCAGAAATCAATCCACAATCAAACCTTCTCCTAACCTCCCGCAAAGAACACATAATGAAAAAAGCCTGGTAAGGGCTGTACAAGGGAACGAAAAAGGGGTTTGATAAGAAAATCAATAGTTTGGGAATCTTAGTTAACAAACATCGAGTTTGGAGTCGGGGCAGCATGGATACGAGATTATTGAAGTGAAGTTTGGAATCATTGCGTGCTTCTTCAGTATCTCCTCAGGAAGCAGCAAGAGGGCGCGGCCAAGGTCGTGGTAACACTAATCTTGCCGGTCGGGAGGACTCTGATGGTCATCGTCAGATTATCTTCCCGGCTGACACCACCACCACCACCCCCAAATCAAAAACCCCAAATCCCAAATCAGAAACCTCAAACCCCAAATCATAGATTCGAAACAGAATGTGAATTCGAAACCAAACCACCCACACCCACACTCAAACCCATTCGATGACGAAGAAGAAGAAGATTTGTGAGAAGAAAAAGAAGAAGATCCGTGAAAAGAATGGTGAGAGATCAAGTGAGAGAGATCGTGAGAGAGAGAGAGAGGAGAAAGATTGGTGAGAGATCGTGAGAGAAAGAGGAGAGAGAATGTGATAAGATTTTTTTTTTCATTTTTATTTTATTTTTAATGTTTATTTTTTAATTAAATTAATTATCAATTACTTTTTAATTAGATTTTCATATTTATTATTAATTACTTTTTAATCAGATTGATGTTAATTCAAAATTTTAATTGTTTTTAATTGAAATTATTAATTTTAACCTTACTTTTACCATTATACCCTTAATGATTTGACGGAACCCTAACGGAATTGGACGGCAGGGACTGAAATATGGATTTTTGGAAACTAACGGGACCTGTCAAGATAAAGCTAAAAACCAGGGGACCACTTTGGCTATTAGGTCAAACTAGAGGGACTAAAATGAATTTCACCCAATTGGAAATTCTGCAAAAATGTTCATGATTTTCGTTTTCTTATTTTGATCATAACTCTCTCATACGAACTCGAAATTGAGTGATCCAAAAATGAAAATTGTTGGTCTTGAAGAGAGCTACAAATCCCAAGCATTTTCAAAGTCATTTGAATTCATGATTGTTCGCAGCAAGCTGTTCTTCAGTCCGAGTTTCATCATTGTATGTTAAACTTCTTCTCACTTCATCTTTAGATCTGCACTTTAATCTTTCAATTTGATAGATGATTTGTGTTTAGAATGATGTTAGAACATATTCTAGGGGTGGTTGATCATTTGGTAATTGAGTTTTAGCTTTGTGATTTCACTTGAACATATATTTGCTCAACTTGATTAATCTTGAAATTGATTCTAGAAATGATATATGTGATGTGCTTTATGACATTTTCTAGGTTTAATTTCATGATCTAAGAACTAGGTTTTTAGTGTGATATATTGAATATTCATACCTTGTTCTTATTGATTCACATGCTTTGATTTCTAGATAGATTTTGTGATTGTGTGTTGAAAGCATATTCTAGAATATCTTTAAGCATGTTCATAGAGCTTGATTGATCATCTTGCTTTATTTGTTTGTGATTTGCATCATTTGCATCACCTAGATCATTGCCTTGTAATAGGTTGAAGTCTCTTGCAAAGTGAGTGAAGCTTTGACTTGAGCAAGAAGACTTGGCTAGGAAAGGATTCCAGATAGCCAAGCAAGAAGCCTTAGTTAGGATCAAGAGGATCCGGATAACTAAGCAAAAGTCTTAGCAAAGAGTTGCGTACTCTGGATGGTTGAGCTTGGGTAGCTTGACTAGGATCCTAGTGATCTAGATTGCTAAGCAAGGAAATCTTCCTAGAGGCTTGAGAGCCTTGGATAGGGAGTTGCTCTCTAGAGGTTTTGATGAGCCGTCGTTTGTGTACTCAACAAAATGATATTTAAAATGTGTTCGTTTAGAAAACCAATTTTTCACCACTTAGATATTAAATTAGTAAAGTGGCAAGTGAGATTCGTTCCACAGGGAATTAGAGTGATTAGTTGAATAAATTAACTAATCTATATGCGATAAAATAAAACATAGATAAATGGATGAGTGAATGGGTTGTCAAGCCATCAAACATACATGAAAAATAAACCTAATAAACTAATAAAAGAATACTTAACAAATCTAGATAAGATAAATGGAATTAACAATTAAGAGAATAGCTAGGGAATTAATGCGATCACAAGTGGATTACCGGGACATGCTTTTCAAGCTACCTTAATGAGCAAATCTCACAAATGTTAACCAATTGATTTCAAAAATGTGTTTAGACCATTATTATGAAACCTAAACAACTTCCTACTGCAATGCCTAACCGATTAAGGAGAGGGGCTCACGGTGGGATCGGTTTATTACAATTAACGGTTTAGATTGTCGGGGTTGATATACCCTCCGACAATCTATCCTAGTCACTATGTTCTCAATCTATCAAGGTTGTCAATCCAATCAGATTATAAAACAAATTATCCTAAGCAAGATTATAATCAACTAGTGGGTATACATGTCAATTATATAATGCATAGAATCTAATTATAAAATGAATAGAACACAAATAGAGATTAAAATATATAAAAGCTTAAGCAAATCCCAATCCAAATATTCTCACATCAAAACTCTAGAAAGGGGATTTAATTACACATATTACAAACAAAGGGAAGGCAAGTAAAAGATTAGGAAATCACCCATGGGCCTCCTTTTGTAAGCTTGATCCTTTCCTTGCCTTTGATGCTCCTTGTGTAAAGAGTGGATGATGAGGATGTGTCTAAATAGGTGGAGTCAAATGGGAAGTGACTAAGGAGATTTGTGGAGAAGATGGGAAAAAATGAATGATTATGGGAAGAAAATCTAGATGTTAAGTTAAGTTTAGGTAGAAGAGAAAATGGAGAGAAAAGGAATGGTAGAGAGAAAGGAGGTTTCTTGGTGGTCAAGAGTTGTCTAAAAGAGGAAAAATGTGATGAATTTTTAGGCTTTTCAAATTAGGTCTCGGGTGGTAAATTACCAAAACACCCCCTGACCATGGCAAATTACCATTTAGTCCAACAGAGGGGGTCATTGTGTAATTTTCTTGGCCAATCAGATTTCACAGAGAAGGTTTCGCGGTTTGCTCAAATGGCGACCCTAAATGGCGACGTTTCTGGAGCCAAAACAACTCCCTGTCGCCATGGCGACCTCGAAATCCAAACCGCGACCTCGATTTATGCGTTTTGGTCGCGTTTTGGGACTAGGGGCGACCAAGGGCATTTTTGGGCATGAGAGGATGGCCAGATTCCGACCAATTGGGAGGCCGGAAGTTGAACGACCGAAAAGCCGGTCGGTTGGCCGTTAATTCCAAGCAGTTTCCGACCGGCGGTAGGTCCGGGAAGGTCATCTTCTGGCCGGCGAGGGTTTGGTGAATTGGGGTGTCATGGCTGCTCACTTGAGCTGAGGGAAGAAGATGATGAATAGTGGGTTTGGGGGGTATTTAGCAGCAAGATGGGGTGTGCTTTGGGCTGCACCTATCAGATTTGGGCGCGCATCATGCATTAGGCCCACAAAATCAGATCTGCCTCATTAATCAAAACGACAGCGTTTTGAGCTGGGCTGATGGGCGCGCATTTTGGGCCACACCTGCTAGGCCTCCTCACATGTGAAACGCACCGTTTCACTGCAGTGGGGCGCGCACAACATTGGGCTGGGGTGTAATCAGAGGCCCAACCCCATTCAAATGAAATGCACCGTATTGCATCAGTGACGTGGTGCGATCTGACTGGTTTGCGAGGCAAATTGCAATTCAACCCCTACATTCTTCAGAATTCTTAATAACTTCAATTCTTCCTCCAGTAATTACACTTTTGCCCCTTTTTTACCAAAATTACTCCAATGCCCCTGAACTCTATAAATTCCTAAAAATACTTAATTTACACCATTAAATCACGGGATAATGCCCGAGAATCAAGCAAAAGGAGAAGGAAATGGGGACCAAAATCATACCAATTTTGGTTCGATCAGAGGTGTAGGACACACCTTGGATAGAGAGTAGGCTAGGTAATTCACTAGGCCTTGAGGGTTGATTAGGATTTGATAGCTTGAAGTGGATATCATAGTGTTGATAGCTTTGAGTGTGTAAGTCCTTTTCGTATAGTGGATTTGCTTTGCCGGTGGTTGTGGTATCAACCTGTGGATGTTTCCTCTTTGAAGTTTTACCACGTAAAAACCTTGTGTCTCATTTTCGCTTTATATTTCTTTATCTTCCATATATTGACTTGTATTGATTCTCTTGTATATTGATGTTTCACATGTATTGACTCTTTCTATACAATTGATATATCATTTCAAGTATCATTTCACTCTTATATTCCGCATTTTTGAATATTTGAAGAATTTGGAACTATACCTATTCACCCCCCCCCCCCCCCCCCCCCCTCTAGGTATAAAAACACTATTGCTTTAAAGAGAATTTCAATTGGTATCAGAGCGGGTGTCTAGAAGTAATTAGATAGATCCATATTATTGTGTTTGTGTTTTTGTTTTTGTTTTGTTGTATTTTTGTGCTATGGGTGATTGGATGTCAGAAGGTGTTTTTAGTGCTAGACCTCCACTCTTGGATAGTGGTAACTACACCTTTTGGAGAAATACAATGAAAGCCTACATTAGAGCCATCAATGATAAATCATGGATGAGTGTGAGTGATGTAGTAGAGGAAGATGAGTCCTTGGATGATCAAGAATCTACTAGCAATCACATTGCTCACGTGGCTATATATGAAGGAATATTTGAGGATAGTAGTGAAGACTCCTCAAGTAATGAGGAAAGTGAAAACTTTTCAAGTAGTGAAGATATTGAAATATCCTCCTATGATGAAGAGTTAGAAGCCTCCCCAAATCAAGATTTTATAAGCTTCAATGACAATATCCTTCAACAAAAGAATGAAGAGAACAACAAGTTGAAGTTGATAAGTACCAATTTAGTGGTGATAATTAAAGCTCTTGACAATGAAAAGAGAATGTCTTTAGAGAAGATGAGCAAGCAAAGTGAAGTCATCAAGGAGCATGAAAATACCATTGAAAAGTATTTTTCAAAGGTAAAGGAAAGTGCTCAAGAGATAGATGATCTAAATGAAGACTTTACTATGAAGTTGTTTGCCATGGAAGGAGAGATTAAGCAAAAAGAGAACTCTTTGACTATTATGAAGTTAAAAGAGTGTGAGCTTAAAGATGAAGTCAAAACTCTTAAAGAGTCTATTAATGGCATGAAGATTTGAGCCATTAAGCTTGATGAAGTGATAAAACTTGGAAAGTATCATGGAGATAAGAGTGGCTTGGGTTCTGTAGAAGAAGTGAAGAAGACTCCTACAACCAAGAACAAGTCAAGAAATTCCAAGGAGAAGAAAGACTCAACTACCATTCCTTCCAACATCAAAGACAAAAACAAGAAGAGTTATGGACCTTCTCAACAGACTTCTCAACCGTCTTCTTACCCAAAAGGTAATTTTTCTAAATTCTTTCCGGTTTGTCATTATTTTAATGTGGTTGGTCACATTAGGCCTAAGTGTTATGAATATGTTAGGCAATGCAAACTAGGAATTGTGGAACATGATAAAATTGTGAAAAAGTTACCTAATCATTCTCCTA
>OX940803.1:41435182-41627682 GCA_954870605.1 Acer campestre
GAAGGCAACATATGCAGAACTTTCTATAACCTGGAAAACTGGTAACTCATGGGTTGCTGTGTTGACTGTTGAACAATCTAATTGTCTTATTTCAGTGTCCTTTTATCATGTACTGTTCAATATCATACAACATCATCAATTCAAAATTCATTAGTTTGATTATAAAAACTCAAAACTCAACATCATCCCCACTTCTTCTGCTCTTTTATGCATTAATGAATTACCAGGCTTTTGCCTCCCATATAAAAACTCAGTAATTAGGGTGTAATTTAATATGACACCATTGCCAGCACAGCGTACAAAAGACTAATGTTAATGTCTATAGACTATACATACCTTTTCAATATTATTTCTATCTCCTGATCTCTTCTGCAAACTTGCTTCTCACGGAGTCAACTAGGTGAAGAGAGAAAGGATGGTGATTATTTTGTCAAATATTACAATAAACCTACCAATAAAACACAAGTCAAGTCAATTTGCCCCTTTTAGCACTGTAAAAGGGTTAACCCAGAAGAGACAAGTCTTCTTCTCCGAATAGCAACATATTAGCTGAAGTGGGATGCCCCCACTTTATCTACTGTTACTTCCAAAACGACTCTTCAACGATGTAAACAAAACTAATAAAATACAAGCTTTTCTTCTTGATGTTGTTTAGGATGAGTTGTCACTCAGTGATTGGAAAACTGGTAACTCACGGGCTGCTGTGTTGAGTGTTGAACAATCTAATTGTCTTGTTTCAGTGTCCTTTTATCATGTACTGTTCAATAACGTACAACTTAATCAACTCAAAATTCACTAAATTTGATTATAAATTACTGTGGTCCCTCCTCACATGCCTAAGCATTTCAAGAGGGAATCTGAATTTATTATTAAATTCCCATTACAAGTTCGTTCCATAATTCAGGTGCATATAAACATTCATAGAATTAAAGAACAGAGAAGAGAAATATACAATCGTATAAGATATCTCTAAGAGCAAAAGTACTTGCCTCTTCATAAGTTGCTGAAGTGGTAGATTGATGTAGCGGAAGCTATAACGAGAAAAACTCGCAAGACTAATTCGAAAAGCAAACTACTGGTAACATTCAACTTCGCATACGAAAGATTGTTATCAGGCTTCAAATACGCCAATCTTCGCAAAGAATGTTGTACATGGATAGTTGAGAAACAATTCTCTATATTTTTTATTAATCAAAAGCTGAATTCTTAAAAGCAATTACAAGAATATAAATTGGCAACAACTAACCTTAACAATTGAAAACTCTAAATCCTAAACAAACTCAGAAACAACAAAACTTATCTTTATCAAAACTAATCATAAAAGCTTAAAACCTTGAATCCTAAACTGACTCTAACTTCTCAAATAACATAATTCTAAAAAGACTCCAAGACTCAATCCTAAGTTAACAATAACTCAATAACGTTCAGCTCAAGTCTTTGCGCAACAAGATAGATGTCCAAATTTGGGTCTATTGTGATCTGTTATGGAGGACGGAGTTTTCATAATATCTGTAGGGCTCGTCTTGGGCATTCCGAAAACATATTATAACAGATGATCCAACCCTATCTGCCTTCTATAAAGGTCCACAAAGTTCAACCCAGATTTGGTTGGTCCACACGACCCAAATACGAATTCGCCACCCGCTCCATGTATTCCATTGCCTTAGCTGTTGTTGCAACATTCTCTTCAGGTTGAAGAAAATTCGTTCTCGAATTTTAACTACGTTCATCCCAGAAACCTGCATAAAAAAAAAAAAAATTGTGCTAACAGTCGAGATCGTATACGACGAACTCTAAATCCTTCGATTCTTGTCATGATGTCCATCCAATCACTCTAAGAGAATGAAACAAATTTATTAATCATCATTTTTGACAACAAAAGATAAACTGGTGAATCTTTATGGTGAGAAACATGTGATTCACAAAAATAATCCATAATTAATCCCAAATTACTCACAGACTCTTTTTCAAATATCTCTTCAACAAAGACCGGTGGTAGATCAAAATCAGCACTCATGGACTCCTTATCAAATATCTCTTCATCAAAGACTGGTGGTAGATCAAGATTAGTAAAAGCTTCCTCTAGTACATATGTATCATCGTAGAACAACGAAGGATCAGATTCCTCCTCGTCACTTTCTTCAGACTCACTGTAACCACCCGATTTAGGGTTTAGGCCCCAGAACGGGTTTTGGTTGGCCCATAACGTAGCAATCTGCTTCGCTAAGTGCGCAACTTGTTGCTCCAATTGTGCCATGTGGTCACATTCGTTGGCTTCATCTACAGGGATTCGTTTTGGTTGACGTCTCTTCGACGGCATGTCAATGTCGTCCCGAACGAACACGGCTCTGATACCAACTGGTGTAGCGGAAGCTATAACGAGAAAAACTCCAAGACTAATTCGAAAAGCAACTTACCAATACTCTGTTGATTCGCACACAGATGCTAAAATATCAGGCTTAAATACGACAGTCGACTTCACGCACGAAAGATGTTGTACATGGATAGTTGAGAAACAATTCTCTATATTTTTTATTAATCAAAAATTGAATTCTTAAAAGCAATTACAAGAATATAAATAGGCAACAACTAAGCTTAACAATTGAAAACTCTAAATCCTAAACAAACTCAGAAACAACTAAACTTATCTTTATCAAAACTAATCATAAAAGCTTAAAACCTTGAATCCTAAACTGACTCTAACTTCTCAAATAACAAAATTCTAAAAAGACTCCAAGATTCAATCCTAAGTTAACAATAGCTTAATAACGTCCAGCTCAAGTCTTCGTGCAACAAGATAGATGTCTGAATTTGGGCTTATTATGATATGTTATAGAGGACAGAGTCTTCATAATATTTGTAGGGCTCGTCTTGGGCTTTTCGAAAACATATTATAATAGACAATCCGACCCCATATGCCTTCTGTAGAGTTCCACAAAGTTTAGCATGGATTTGGTTGGTCCACACAACCCAAATACAAATTCACCACCCGTTCCATGTATTACATTGCCTTAGCTACTGCTGCATCATTCTCTTCAGGTTGGAGAAAATTTGTTCTCGAATTTTGACTGCCTTCATCCTAGAAACCTGCATAAAAAAAATTTGTGCTAACAGCCGAGATTGCATACGACGAACTCTAAATCCTTTGATTCTTGTCATGATGTCCATCCAATCGCTCCAATAGAATGAAACAAATTCATTAATCATCACTTTTGACAACAAAAGATAAACTGGAAGCTTATCAAAACTTAGCTTCATGTAAGAAGCTTAATGGCATCGTGGATGTCATTTCTTGATGGTTAGAAACTTATATAAATAAGAGGTTTGTGGTTCAATTTTGTAATGAGCTTTGATTTGTAATATCAATATATTTTCATATATGAAGAAGCAATCAGTAAAAGCTTCCAAATTCGAAAGTCTGTTGATATATTTTTTCTATATGTGTTTATTAATTGTTACATATTTATGCTTTGTGCAAGTATCTACAGAAAATTGACTTTTTACAACGAAGCATCTACCTCGGGCATCCTAAGCCCGTGTTAGATAAGCTATAACAACAACGGGCCTTTAAATGCGTGTTGTAGATACTTGCTTTTGAATATTTCCACCACGGGCCTTTATATGCCCGTTATGAATAAGTATTAATTACCACGGACAAAATAGGGGCCCGTGGTGAATATGTTCAAAATTAACACGGGCAAAATAAGCGCCCATTGTAATTGAGATGACATATATTTCATAGCTGCAAAAATCCCTAAATCATCAAATTTGAAATTCAAACCCTAAACTCATGGTCCTCATCACACTCCCTAGTACTCTATCCATCTCAACTCTTTCTTCCTCATCGCGGGAGTTGCGTTTTCTTTAGGGTTACTTTTTTTTTTTTTTGTGTTTTTATCAACGAAAGAGAAATGTATTTAATAAGAGAGAAAGTAACAAAGAAGTTGTCTCATATCTTCGTTAATTCGTCGAACAATTCTGCTGCTTCTTTAAATTCTTCTCAAATTGAAAATCCTCAGGTATTTCTCTTTTGATTTTGTGATTTGCGATTTTCTTTTTTGTTTAATTAGCTGATTTTTGATGTGGTAATTGATTTGATATATATTTGGCTCCCAAAAATCCCCAAATTTAAAGAAACCCTAATTCCACTAAACTTTCTCTTCCTTGGTTCTTAACAATGGAACCCTTAATCTAAGTATGATTACATGTTTTTTTCCACTCTATGGTTGTAATCGTAAATCTTTCTCAATTCTTTAGTAAAAAGCTATAGCTGCTTGTCTAACAAATTTATTGCAGAACTGATACATATTTGCAGGTATATAATGACTTGGCTTTGTACTCACCAAATGCTAATTTTTTATTTTTATTTTTATTTAATTATTTTGATTTGGTTCTTTAGTGGATAATAATATCTAGTAGTTTCTGTTCCCTGATTTGGTTCCCTAGACATGAATAATATTATATGGTTGCGTTTGTTGCTCGGGAGAATTGGATTATTTTTATAGGATTGGATTGGATTGGATTGGACTAAATTAGTACTGAGACATGTTTGGTGCAGTACGGATTGGATTAAAATAATATTGTCTCTTGTTTGGTGTAACATAGGATTGGATAAAAAATAATTGAAAATAATTGTTTTGTTTTGTGAGAGGTAAGTATAAAATTATATTAAATAAATAAAATCATGTTAATAAATTCAAAGAAAATAAAAAAAAAAAACTATTTAAAATTAAATTTGGTTAAAAAAAAGTATTAAATTATTATTTTGAATAAAATAAATTATTTTTAAAAATAAATAAAATAACATTTAAGTTTTAATTAAAAAAATATTATAATAATTTTTAAATCAGATTGAATAAATTTAATATTTAAATATAAATAATATAATTTTTTTTTTATAAAAAAAGAACAAAAGACTGGGACAAAAATAGTCACAGCCAAAAGAGTAAAAAAAAAAATAAAAAATAAAAAACTGAAAAAAGCAATAATGTAAAAGGAGAGAAGGCTGGGTCCTAGCCAAAAAAAATAAATAAAAGAAAAATAAAGTAAAAGAGTGGGACTAAAAATAGTCCCAACGTTTTTAATGGGACTAAATAATCCTACCACAATAGGATAACATATGTGAACCAGCGTAAGGAGAGGATTGGAAATAGTCCCACCTTGTGCTCAACAAACATTGGGAAAGGACTATATATAGTCCAATCCTATCCAATGCTATGTAACAAACACAACCTATATGTGAGACAATAAGACAATGACACTAGTCCACAGTTATCTGGATAATAGCTAATTAGCATATCAGGAGACAGGAATGATTTATAGTTTTCTGATTTGGCTGCGGTTTTAATTCCCTACATTTTGACTATTACCATATCTATAGTTTTTTTTTTTTTTTTTTAAAAAAAAAAAATTTGATGTTCATACCAAATAATTCATAATTGTGCTCGTTGTTCTATTGTTAGGAATATAGCTATTAGTTTTGATTCTGGACATTGTAACAAATTAAAGTAGCTAATAGTGCTGCTCATTTTGCTCTTTCTTTGGATAGTTTAGATTATTGGTTTGATAATTACTTTTTTAATTTTTAGTTGTTCTACTGATGGAATTTATTTATAGGGAATAAGTACACAAAGGAGGGATCAAACAAACTGTCATTGATTAATGTATAACACTCAAATTGTGTATTATTTATTTATTTATTAATTTTTTTTTCATTTTTAACATAAACTGTTTTTAGATAATTTTTTTATTGTTTTCTATGGGGTATAAATGTATAATGTTATGTGATGTTGTGCTATATTGTTGTGTTTTTTCAGGGTGGAAGCTACATTTTTGAGTTTGACAATTATTCGGAACTCAATGTCTGCAGGGGATTTTGTGAGTAAGTCTGGATCCTCATCAATTTGCTTCGAAGTCTATAGTTTGCTTATGGTTTTTAGTGTGGATATGTCTACTAATTTTTTTTTCCTTTGTTGGCATCTTTTAGTGGATTATAAGAGTATATGCTTGTTCTTAGAAGAAGAAAAAGATGTTTATTTCAGCATTTTACTGTTTCTTTTGTTTCCATGAAGCAATTACGGATGTTGTATTGGTTTAAATGACTTATTCTAATTATTTGGTTCTCGGCACCAAGCAAATTAGGTAAAATTCTTGAATTCTATAAACACTTTAAGTGTTGGAAACCAACTCTAGTCTGTGCAAATACATCTAGAGCTGGTGCTTTTGATTAGTTGGAGCAAAATGCTACCAATGCTAAAATTCCATTTTATGAAAGGTATTCTTTTGATAATTTACTAGACATGTTTTGTGGAACATAGCACTTGATAGATTGCCAAAAAGGATGCAATGGAGGACATAGAGAATTGGGTTTAATGAAAATTTAATTTTTGATTTATATTTTGAGATTTTCTATTGATGGAATTGTATTTAAGAATTCGATAGATTTAGGTATTTACTGATTTTTGCAGAAAATTAAGATGGTGAAGCTGGAAGGGAAGACAATCATGTTGCAAAACGTGAGAGAATAAATATTGCCTCTTTATAAATTATTTTTTGGTAAAATTGGTAGTCTTATAACTATTTTCTAGGACTTCGACCTCTCATCACAATCAATGCTTTTTATTGTCTATTATACAAAATAAAGAAATCCCTTGTGTTTCTCCTTTTTTTTTAAAAAAAAAAAATTACATTTACACAAGTAAATGAAAGTCATGGGGTGAGATTTTTAGGTGGTATCAAATTATTCCTGGATATGAACCCATCTAGTAACAACCAAGTTAAATGATTCATTTAAATATATAAATATATATATATATACTAGGGAGTAGAGTCAAGGCATCCTAAGAACAGTGTGGTGGTGGACTAGTGATTGTGGTGGTGGTGTATTTGTTTATTATATATAATATTCTTATTAGTTTGCAACTCTTGTGACTTTCATGTAATTGATTTTCCTTATCCTAATGATTGGTTTATTTTTTGTTATTATGTAAGAATTGATCCATGTCTTTGTGTTTGTTTGTGTTGCAGACAGGGGTGGCAAATCGTGTTGGTGGGTCGTGTTGAGCCCAACACGAACACGACACGTTTATTAAACGGGTTAGACCCCATAAACACCAACACAACACGACATGGCTAACCTGTTTATTATACGGGTCAAATCGTGTCGGTTTAACAAGACACGTTTAAATGACCTGTTTAACCCGCTTAGTAAAAAAAATTAGTGTAAGTTTAACCCATTTAATTGACATGTATAAATAACCCGTTTAATACATTTACCACAAAAATAAAGAAATACCTGCCAAATAAAAACATACATACAATGGAATTAATAATTACATATCCAACTAATAAAATTCAAAAGTACAAATAACTTCTTGCAAACAACTTAAAAGTCTAAAACAGGTCCAAATGTGCATAAACACAATCAAAATTACATAAGCACAAGTCCAAAAGTGCATAAGCACCATTGAACTAAATTAATTTAGAGGTGGCACTTTCCATGATCGATCCTCCTCCACACTTAGGTTCAAAATGTCATCAGTAACTTCTTCCACTCCAATAGTTTCACTCACTGCAAAAAAAATATTAATGTTATTAAATATAAATATTTATCAAATTCAAAAGTAGTTAGAAAAAAAGATTAACATATGTTGCCTAGATCTACTGATTGTCAATGTAGTAGATAATTGTTAACCGGCACTTCCAGTTTTGGTTACAGTGAAGATAAAGAGAATGATTGAAATGAACTTTGCTTTGTTGACCAGGGCTCCTCTTTTCTTGGCTTTGCTTATATGTTGCTGATACAGTCCACTTTCTTTAAGTTTCTAGGGAATTTTCAGATTACTTGATACTTTTTCAAAACGACCCAATTTTCACATGATAAGAATTTAGAGTATTATTTTATTTTTCAACCCAATTATATCTGCTATTGAAAGACCATCATAATATTGGTCCACTATCAAAGAAATTACAGATCTATCTTCTGGAACATTAAATCAAAACCAACCGTTTTAGTTTTAGGCTTTTAGCTAAATAAAATCAGATCTATATTCTAAATCAGATCTATATTATATATTCTGGAACGTTAAATCAAAATCAACCATTTTAGTTTTAGCTAAATAAAATCATATTTATATTCTAAATCAGATCTATATTATATATTCTGCAACATTAAATCAAAATCAAAACCAACCAGTGGTAGGTGCTAAATAAAATTCACCAAAATTAGGACATTACCTCTTGCTGCAGTAGTGCAGCTGCACGTAAGGTTCAATAGCTAAAAACACATTCTCTAAGAAAATAAAACTAAGTAAAGTGAATCATTCAAGAACAAGCAAAAATATCCGTTACCAGAAAGTCGTCACTGGGTGAATTTCCAAATAACGACTTTAAGGACCGAGATCAGGGTGGATCCCGGTCGGAGGGGTATCAAATGGTTCAATACCTGTAATGTTCTTATCAATGCAAACAAGATTTTAACACAAGTAATAAGCTGAATAAACCAGATTTTTTATTAATGATATCGTTTATAACATAGATACATTGGATATTCCTTCTATCTATGGTGATGGTCAAGAATTTCAGTTGGTGGAGGAGATGGCGGTGGTGTTCTCGTGCTTGTCGATAAGTAGAATAGGCTGAAGGGTCACTCCCTACTGCACCTAGTCAGGATAAACTTGCAGTAGTGGTAATGGACTACTTTACCCCGTGGGTAGAAGCTAAGGCTCTTACCCGGATAACTGAAAAAAAGACCGGGTAAGAGCCTTAGCTTCTACCCACCGGGTAAAGTAGTCTATTGCCACTACTGCATGTTTGCTCTTCCGGGTATGTAGCTTTATTCGCCTTTATTACTCATATGTATGCATATCTTCTTCTCTCTTTTTTCTTACTATGTTTCCTTCTTCTTGGCAGTTTCCTCTACCCCTATGGAGCCTGAATCTCCATCTTCCTCCGGGCCGGGGGATATTAGTCTACTCCTTTCTTCTTTTTCTCCCTTCCCTTCTCCTTCCACAGATGCCAAAGTTGCGTCTGGGTCTACACGGCTCGCTACAGCTTCTACTCCTCCTTCTGCTTTTGTCAAGTCGCCTGCCAAGACATCTACCCCTCTTCCTACTCTTATTCCAACACGCCCATCCATAAGTGTGATGCTGACTTGGACGGCCAAGGCTCAGGGTTCATCAAGCCAACCACTGAGGCATACTCGCAAAGTTATAGCCCTAAAGCCTGCTGTTACCACTCCTCCTGTTTCTCATCCTCCAGCAATGCCCGCCAAGGTTCAAGTCGAGGTGGAAAAGAAGAAAGAAACTGCTCCTATCTCCTCCCAAGTAGCCAACATTTCTTCGGGATCGAGATTAAGGGGCATTATCCATGATGTGGTAGTATCCCGCTTCATTACTTCCTGTCGCAGAGGGAGCCTGGTGAGCATGGTGAAGATACTCTCGGACATCCTGGCAGCTAAAGGTGCCTCTGTTTTAGCTAAGGCAGAACCCTTTTTTCTCTCTTGCTGTTATCGTTTCTTCTTTTTGTAGGTACTGACTCCCTTTTTCTTTTTCTTTTTTAAGGTTTCAAGTTTGCGTTGGCTATGGAGAGGTAGTTATCCACCTTAAAGGAGGCCTATCTCGGGCTTCAGGCCGAACTGGAGGATGCCAAGCAAGAGCTATCCCAAGCCCAACAGAGCGTGGCTCCCTGGGTTCAAGCTGCAGCCGAGGCTGAAGAGGGTAGGCAGGCTGCCTTGGTGGAAGCCAAGCGTTTTGAGTAATGTTTGAACACTGAGACAATCCGGTCATTAAGTCACCGCGAGGAGAGGGAGTGCTTGAAGAGGGAGAAAAGACTATTGCAAGACGAGAACCAACTCCTACGAGATACAATGCATGACTTGGAGACTAGGGAGGGCTTCTCTTTTGAAGATGGCTACTTCACTACCTGCTATGAAGTGGCCACAGCTTTGCCTCCTCCTTTCGACCTCCGAGCTACATTGAATTGGGACCGGGACCGGGACCGGGATCAGATCATGGCCAAGGCTACCCAGTTATCAGGTGGTGATCCGGGCCAAGGGACTCCTCCAACAAATCTTGTAGATACGGATCATATCCCAATACAAAGGCCTGATTTGCCTATTGATGTTCCAACTGATATGATTGAGAAGGTGGCCCAAGATCCTCCTACTACTCAGAAAAACCTAACGCAGGATTCCACTCCTCCTTCTGAGATTGCGTCAATGGAGGAAGAAGAGGCTCTAACTGAATCCGGGGTTCCAGTTGTTGGGGGGATCCAAACTGGTATTGCAGCTGAGGACACTAAAGTAGAAGCGGCCAGATAGGAGGAAAGTATAAAGGAGAAGAGGGATAATTGACTTGTTATTCTTTTATGTACTCTTTTTTCCTTTTTATTTTTTTATATACCTCTTTGTAGCCCGGAAATGGGGGTTGGGCACCCCGTTTGATCAATGCAATTTCCCCCTCTATTTTTTACTTGCATACTGCCTTGCTTTCCTTTCTGATAGAACTTAGAGAAAATTTTGATGCCATGTACTTGTGAGCAATTGAACTTAGCTCGAATGTTTATCTCTTGATAACATAATCAAGGTACTTGGTGGTTAAAAGTTTGACATCCTTGTACCATGTCAACTCAAATACCAACGGGATCTATTAAGTAGCCATGTCTTCTTCCAAAATCGGGCTTTTATGAACATGTGATCATTTACGGTTTTGGGTATCATGATATGGAACCCAGATTCTTCAGGCTGACTGTCCCGATTGGCAACTAAAGCTACCTCAACTCTAGGTATTCTTAGAAGTAGGGCGAAGTAAAGCATCAGGTATCCTAGAAAGGTATCATGATGTTGCTGATATTTTGTCCTAGTATGCAACTAAGGCCACTTTAAAACCGGTATCCTGATCTTTTTAATGATCTGCCCTAGTAGGCAACTAAGGTCACTTTAACACTAGGCATTCTTGGAGATATGGTGAAGTAAGGTATCAGGTATCCCGATAAGGTATCCTAATCCTTCTGATGATCTGCCCTGTTAGGCAACTAAGGCTACTTTAGCACCAGGCTTTCTTGGAGATATGGTGAAGTAAGGTATCAAGTATTCCGGTAAGGTATCCTGATCCTCTTAATGATCCTTCCTGTTAAGCAACTAAGTCCACTTTAGCACCAAGTTTTCTTGGAGGTGGGTATACCTCGACCAAGGTAGCAGGAGCCATAAGGCTTTTTCCTGGTTTTGAAGATATGGCAGGCAACTAAGGCCACAAGTCCGGATCCTTAGTCTGGCAGGCAACTATGCCAC
Organism: Acer campestre; assembly: GCA_954870605.1. Classification (NCBI taxonomy): domain Eukaryota; kingdom Viridiplantae; phylum Streptophyta; class Magnoliopsida; order Sapindales; family Sapindaceae; genus Acer; species Acer campestre. The sequence goes on from OX940803.1 coordinate 41,446,470, forward strand.
TTAGGCACTTATGCACCAGATCCTTCTTGGAGGAGAGTATACCCCGGCCAAGGCAGTAGGAGCACCATAAGGCTTTATCCTAGTCTTGAGGATACGGTAGGCAACTAAGGCCACAAGTCCAGATCTTTAGTTTGGTAGGCAACTATGCCACTTAGGCATTTATGCACTAGATCCGTCTTGGAGGAGGGTATACCCTGGCCAAGGCAGCAGAAGCGCCCTAAGGTTTTTTTTCTGGTCTTGAGGATACGGCGGGCAACTAAGGGCACAAGTCCGAATCTTTAGTCTGGTAGGCAACTATGCCACTTAGGCACTTATACACCAGATCCTTCTTGGAAGAGGGTATACCTCGACCAAGGCAGCAGGAGCGCCCTAAGGTTTTTTTCCGGTCTTGAGGATATGGCGGGCAACTAAGGCCACAAGTCTGGATCTTTAGTCTGGTAGGCAACTATACCACTTAGGCACTTATGCACCAGATCCTTCTTGGAGGAGGGTATAAGCCGACCAAGGCAGCAGGAGTGCCCTAAGGCTTTTTCCTGGTCTTAAGGATACAACGGGCAACTAAGGCCAAAAGTTCGGATCTTTAGTCTGGTAGGCAACTATGCCACTTAGGCATTTATGCACTAGATCTTTCTTAGAGGAGGGTATACCCCGACCAAGGCAGCATGAGTGCCCTAAGGCTTTTTCCTGGTCTTGAGGATACGGTGGGCAACTAAGGCCACAATTCCAGATCTTTAGTTTGGTAGGCAACTATGCCACTTTGGCACTTATGCACTTATGCACCAGATCCTTCTTGAAGGAGGGTATACCTCGACCAAGGCAGCAGGAGTGCCCTAAGGCTTTTTCCTGGTCTTGAGGTGATTCAGTTATGGCAAAAAAATTTGTAAGGTGAACACAAGCGAGCCATGTAGGAGAAAAAATTGACTTTATTGAGTTTTTAAGAAAATACAAAGTGAATTTGGGGTATGCATCTCATCCGACATAAGCCTTTCATAAAATTTCTAAGGATAGAACCTCCTAAGGTGATCAGCATTCCATGTGTGGTCAACTAGATAACCCTTCATGTCTTCCAGCTTATAAGCGCCACCCCGGAGCATTGCTTTAACCAAGTAGGGACCTTCCCAATTTGGTGCTAGTACCCCGTCGGACCTCTTTCGTGTGTTTTGAATTACTTTCCTGAGAACCAAGTCTCCTTCTTTGAATTTTCGGATCCTCACCTTCCTATTGATGTGTCGGGCTATTTTACTCGGGTAAACTGCCACCCTTTCAACGATCCTACCTTGCTTTTCCTCAAGAAGATCCAAGTTAGCCCTTAACTTGGTCTCATTATCTCCGGGTTCATAATATTGGACCCTGAAAGATATAAGCATGTGCTTGATAAGCAGAACCGCTTCTGTCTCGATTACCAGTGAATAAGGGGTTTCCCCTGTTATAGTCCTCCTGGTCGTCCTGTATGCCCACAACACGTTGGGTAATTCTTTGACCTATAAACCCTTCCTATGTTGGAGTTTTTTCTTCAAGAGCTTCTTAATGGTTTTGTTGGTAGCCTCAACTAGTCCGTTAGTTTGAGGATGGGCTGCTGATGTAAAACGGAGATCAATATTCCGGTCTTTATAGAAATCCCTGAAGTTGGCATTATCAAATTGCTTTCCCAAATCAATTATAATGGTCATCGAGGTACCGAAGTGGTAAACGATGTTCTCCTTGACAAAGCTAGTGGTCTTTTTTTCAGTTATTCGGGTAAGAGCCTTAGCTTCTACCCACCGGGTAAAGTAGTCTATTGCCACTATTGCATGTTTAGCCTGACCAGGTGCAGTAGGGGGTGACCAGATAGTAAATTGTTATTGTTATCGGAAAATCGTCACTGGGGGTGAAATTCCAAATAACGACTTTACAAGGACCAAGATCAAAAGTCGACCCTGGTCGGAGGGGTATCAAGTGGTTCGATACCGACTATCCTAAGCAATGCAAATACGACATAGGACAACAGAAAATAGATAAAAAATGAGTTTCTTATTAATTGTCACTTTGCATTTACAAATATGTGAACTATACATTCAGGATTAACTATAAGGCATGGAGATTCAGTGGGTAATGGGGATAGTGGTGATGGGGACCTCGTGCTTGTCGAAACGTAGAACTTGAATGTAGGGTTTCTGGAGATGATTTTCCGTCCCCTTTCTGGTGAGTAAGACGTTGTATATATAGGCCATGTTGCTTGCCATGCACTCCTATAATTTCGGTCTAGGGTTTGGCTAATGTAGGATCCTCTTCTTTTTAGGAGATAATCTTGGAGCTTTTACGTGTAGAATCTAGACTTTCCTTCCTAGGAGGAGTTAATCTCTTAGGCAAATCTTTCCTTCCTAGGAAGACTCTGATTGAGTTGACCTGTTTAAAATAGGACTCTCTGGAGGGAAAGAGTATATCTCCTCTGTGCGGCCATGTTTTAATGGATCTTTTATAGAGCTTTTAGTTTCTAGTATGAGAATCTTGCTGCCTAGCATCCTCTTGCTTGGCAGGCTAGCTATATCAGAAAGTGCAAGCTAGTAAGTATCCTGCTGATGAAGTAAGAAGAAGTCTAATTGGTATTATAGCGGGGTACTTAGTGGAACTCCATGTCGGGGTGCTGCGGGGTTCGTGCTGTATCGAGATGCTCAGTGGAACTCCGTGTCGGGGTGCTGTGGGGTTTATAGGAGACCAGGGTACGATGATTTTGGACCCCTCTGTAGGTTCTAACGAGTACTCCGGCTCGGGACGTTGCTTATGAACCAAGGTGTTGGCGGGGTCCTTAAGAAGCTGGGGGAAGGCTAGGTCGAACCCCGCTGGAGGGGGTATGAACTTGGATTAGTCAGAGTCCGCCTTCGTCGGGGTAGCCGGAGGATGTCTGTTCTCCTATACTCTCCTTGTGATGAGGTGGAAAATTCTTCCTTGGTCCTTCGCCAATTTTGACGGTTAACAGGTATAAAGTACTGATGGAGGAGAGCTTTTCTAGAGGAAGATGATGGAGGTTTGTTGTCTTCTGACAAGCTTCGTAGGAGCATACAAACAACTTTGCATCCTGATGTATAGTCAGCCAAAAATAACCCATTCTAAGTATTTGGTAAGCAAGTGTCTCGCCTGATGCATGGTTACCACAGTCCCCAGAGTGTACCTCGTTGAGTGCCCAGTGTGCATCGTCTGAATGTAGGAATCTCAATAATGGAAGGGACTTACCCTTACGATAGAGGTATCCGTCTGCAAGGCAATATCGAGTAGCAGATCTCTTTAGTTTGCGTGCTTGATCTGGGTCTGCAGGGAGAACGTCACTTTGAAGGTAATCTATTATTAGATCCATCCAGCAAGGGAGTCGGTTGACCAGGTGAACCTCTGCGCCCTTGGTTATGTTGGAACGGGGTATTAGCTGGAGCGGTACCCCTCTTGGTAGGGCATGTCCTTCACCTACCAGAATCTTGGCTAGGACGTTTACTAGATGGTTCTTCTCTCTAGGCACTTATTCCATCCTCACGCCTTTGAATCTCTTCATTGCTTCTCTGACTTTAGCCAGATATGCTGCCATGTTATCACCTTTTGCCTGGTACAATCTCGACACTTGATTAACCACCAATTGAGACTCGCTCTTGACTAGGAGGAAATCAGCTCATAGGGCTTCTGCTACCCATTCCTGCTAGTAATGTTTCATATTCTACTTCGTTATTAGTGGCTCTGAACTCAAATCTGAAACAGTGACTGCACTCGACCCTCTCAGGGTCAATTAAGATGATTCCTACTCCATATCTGGATTGCCTTGATGCTTCATTAGTGTATAGGATCCAAGTCTTACTATCTTTAGGCCATTTTGGATTGACGGGATCCGGATCCTGGTCTGTTAAAGTATCCGGGTCTAGAGTCATGCTGAACTCCACTATGAATTCAGCCAGGGTCTCGGCTTTGATCGTGGTTCCCGCCTTGTATTTGATATCAAACTGGGTGAGTTCTAGGGCCCATAAGACCAACTTGCCTGATACATCTGGCCTCTGGAGGAATTGTCGTAAGGGTTGATCAGTGACTACCATGATTGTGTGTGCTTGAAAATAGGGCTGGCATTTTCTGGCTGTAGTTACCAAGGCATAGGCGAGCTTCTCCAGGGGGTGTAGTTCTTCTCAGACTTGGTAAAAGCACGGCTCACATAGTAAACCGACCTCTGTACCCCATCATTGCATTCCTTTACTAAGGCTCTGCTAGTAGCCGCTTCCGAAACTACCAAATAGAGTAGGAGCTCCTCTCTTAGGGTGGGTTTTATTAATAAATGCGGGTTAGCTCAGTACTCCCTCAAAGCTTGAAAGGCCTATTCACTTTGCTCGTCCCACTTCATCTTCTTTCCCTATTTGATTACTTTGAAAAAAGGAAGGCACTTATCAGTGGAGCGGGATATGAACCAATTCAATGCTGCTATCCGGCCAGTTAACCTCTGTGCCTGCTTGAGAGTTATGGGGGACTTGAGATCTAGGATGGCTTTGATCTTCTCGGGATTGGCCTCGATCCTTCTTTCGTGCACCATGAATCCTAGAAACTTTCTCACTGCTACCCCGAAAGCACACTTTACGGGTTTTAGTCTCATCTGGTTCTCCCTGATCACCTGAAAAGTTTGGCGCAAGTCTTTTGTATGTCGTTCAGTTTGTTGGGATTTTGTAATCATATCATCTATGTACACCTCCATAGATTTTCCTATCTGTTCCTTGAACAATTTGTTCACCATGCGCTAATACGTGGCTCCTACATTTTTAAGACCGAATGGCATTACCTTATAGTAGTAGAGGCCCTACCCAGTGATAAAGTTGGTTACGTCTTGATCTGAGGGGTGCATCATGATCTAGTTGTACCCCGAGAAAGCGTCCATGAAGCTTAGGAGTTTGTTCCCGGTGGTAGAGTCAATCAGCTAATCTATCTTGGGTAGAGGGAAGCTGTCTTTGGGGCAAGCCCGATTGAGGTCGGTATAATCCACGCACATTCGCCATTTCCCATTAGGCTTGGTCACCATGACTACATTCGCAATCCATTCGGGGTACCGGGATTCTCTGATGAACCCGGCCTTTAGGAGTTTGTCTATTTCTTCTTGGACTGCGGCATTCCGTTCAGCGTTGAAATGTCTTCGCTTTTGTTTTATTGGCTTGAAGGTGGCATCTACTGCCAACCTATAAGTGGCCAAGCCAAGGGAGATGCCAGTCATCTCTTCATGGCTTAAAGCTAAGATATCGTTGTATACTCTAAGGAGTTCTATTAAGTCTCTCTTGACTTCGTGATCTAGTCCCCCTCCAACTTTCACTACCTTAGTTGGATCATCTTTCCTGATTGGCATTTTATCTAACTGATCCGCGGGATGCCCACTGACCCATCTCTGCTCTTCTTCCTCCGGCTCTTCTATGATTATTTCTGGTACCTCTCTACCTTCCAAGACATAATGATCCTATTTCGACGTCCCCTGGCTTGGTTCACCAATCACATGCACGCACTGTTTAGCAAGTGCAACAGGATTGGTAGACATCGTGTAGCAGTTACGGGCTGCCTGTTGATCCCCCCTCCCCCCCATGACTTCTCCTACTCCTACTCCTATTCCTACTAGGAATTTCAAGACGTTGTGGTAGATGGAGAGTACCCCCCTCTAATCCTTGACAGGAATGGTCTATTCATAATTGCATTGTAAGCAGGCGGGGTATCTACGACGATGAATTTTGTTATCACGTTTTGCTGAAGAGAAGCTTCTCCAACTATCACGGGAAGAATTTTTGATCCCATTGGCATTACCTGCTGTAAAAATTCAGTCAAAAGGCCTCCCCTTACCAATCCTTCGATCTAGTTACGGAGGCTGCAGCATTCAGAGGTGTTATGTCTCCCACATCCTCGTGGAAGTCACAGTACTTGTAACAGTTTCTTCTGTCAACTGGGGCTTTCATGGGACCTGGATTCCTAAGTAGGCCCTTATCCCGGATGACAAGGTAAATGGTTTCTCGCGAAGCATTGAGGGGGGTGTAGTGGTTGTACCCATCTTCCTCCCCTTCTATCCGGGCTACTTCCTTTAGAGGGGTAGTTCTGGGAGGTGTTCTTCTAGTCGGGTACCATTCCTGGTATGAAGGAAGAGTAGGCGGCTGATAGGTTGATCGGTTTGGGGGTTGGTTTTGGAATCTTTTGGCCGATGCGGGCTTCGGAACCTCCTTCCTAGGAAATGATGCTAATCGAGCTTCATCTCGCTTGACCTTGATCCGAAGCTGTTCTTCTTTATCCACTTGTAGGCCTCCTGAGAAGTCTCTGGTGGATGTTTAGTGAATGACCGAAACAATCTACTAGCCCACAGGTTTCTCCAGAAATTTGCCAATGTCTCCTTCTCGTTAAATGCTGCCATCTGGATAACCTCCTTGTGGAATTTTTCCATATAGGATCTCAAGGTTTCACCCCGCTCCTGGATCATATACTGAAGCAAAATAAGGTCCTTGGGACGAGGCTTGATTCCCTGAAACTGTGCACAAAAGGCCGCGATATGTTTAGAAAAGGAATTAACACTACCTGATGGTAATTTCCTGAACCATGTCTAGGCGCAGTCGATCAGAGTCGAATGGAACATCATGCACATAGCTGACCGGGTTGCATTTTAGACTTCCATCTGGTGGACGAAACTCTCCAGGTGGCTGACGGGGTCCTCTGTTCCGAAATACTTTTCAGTGAGCATCCTGAACTTGGGGGTTAATTCCGCCTACCTGGTTCTCCTGGAGAAGGGTGCATTCATCTCTCCCAAAGGGTTCTTCCGAGTTGTTTGGTGCTTTCCCTTCTTCAATTCCTCAAGCTCTTTTGCCATCTTGTCCATCTAATCTTCCAGGCGCTTGGATTTCTTGCTTTCGGATCAAGCTATCGAACCTTCTTCATCTGAGGTTTCTGAATTGACAGCCACCTCCTTCCGCTCAGCTTTCTGATGTTTCATTCTGGGGCCCCTTCTGGATATGGCACTTACTTCTAAATCGGGCTGTGGGTTTTTCTCTTTTGCCCTTGGCTTCGCTCGGGGTTAGGCCTTCCTAGGAGGAATCTCAATGGCAGATTTCATTAATCTGGGCCTGAGATCCACATGACGGACTGGGATTAGGAGAGGTGGTCCCAGTCTGTCAAACACTGGTACTCAGGTACTTGGGCCAATATCTCCTGCGAGACTGGTTGCTTAGAAAGGAATTCCCTGTGCTATCATCCAAAGATGGATGGCTTCTACGTAGTCTGTAGCTTGCTACTCTAGGACCCCTCGATCGATTTCCTGTCCAACAGGGTCTCGGGGTATAGGTCCCCCAGCTGAAGGGGGTGCTAGTGCCGGATTATCATTCCTAGATCCTCTACCCCGCCTTTGAGCTTTCTCGGTGGAAGTGAGGGACTGCGGTCCTGATGGATCAGGATGAACCTAAGAGGATCTGAGTCTCATTCTGAAGATCTTAAGGTAGAACTGGGCTGTTTTAAATGATTGGTTGGGAAGGTATTTCCCACAGATGGTGCCAAAAGTGTTACTGAAAAATCGTTACCAGGAAAATTTCCAAATAACGACTTTAAGGACCAAGATCAGGGTGGATCCCGGTCGGAGGGGTATCAAGTGGTTCAATACATGTGTAAGGATTCCAGGTTTTTGATTGGCTTATTTCGTAGACAAACCACATTTGGGGGTTGTGTTGTAAGGGTAGATTAGGCCTTCAAGACCTCAAGAGAAGAAGCACTCCAAAGGTATATTACTTAGTGTTTCTTGCAATGAAGAGAAGTAGTTGCACACATACACAACACTCGCATAATTCTTATTCTTGAATGTGTTGTGTTCTTATTTTGTGTATGCATTATTGATTATTTAATCTCTCTCATTGCATGTGTAAATTGATTGCATCTTGTGATTTTAATGATACATCATGTTAGACTTAGGATGCTTTGTCATCACCCTCCTTTCTCTTGCAATTGCTTGAGGATGAAAGGGAGTGGGTTGTGCGCTGGTCACTAACGCAAGCTCACCAGTGCAGATCGCCCAGTTGTCTGTCGCTGGTCGTGCGCTGGACGTCTAGCGCAACCCTCACCAGTGCAACTCGTCCAGAGATGCATCGCTAGTGTAGCGTCTGTGATTAGCGCTGGTGGTGCGATGGCGACCAGCGCAAGAGGCCAAATCTGATGCATTTTTACAAAACGACCTCACTTCATTTATGACCCCTATATATACATCTCTTTGATTTTAGGTTGTTTCTAAGAGTTCCAAATATCATATTTTTCACTTAAAATATTTTTTTCAAGAGAAAAATTACCAAGAACTCACCTTTAAACACTCAAACCATATACATGTGCATCAAAGATCATCTAAGCATTTTCTAGCATAGTTAGTTTGCTTATTTGAATGGGTTTTGGTCATCACACTTCCCTTGGTATGTTCTTCACTTTTATCATTGATATTTAGTGTTTTATTTATCAAGGCATCTCTTTTATTATTTGAATGATCTTAGATTAATATCTTATATTCAAAATAGAGATTGTTTGTGATGACATGATTGAGTGTTGTATTGTGATAGCTATCTAGGTTTTTATAATCTATTGTTAGCTAAGCTATTTGACATGTCATTTAGCTATTGATACCTAGGATTGTTTTTATTGACATATTGTCATCCTAGATAAGCATATAGGGTTGCCTAGCTCTCATAGCATTTATTGAGTATTTTATATATTCACATAGGTTGTATTATCTCTTCATTGAGAATTTAAGTCTTGTTGGCTAAGGTTGCTTAGGCCTTAAGCAAAATGGACTAGAGCCACTTTTAAAGGCCTGCGTGGTAGAAGTGGGGGTTTATATACCGGAGTGTTAGACGAGGTCTACATAGGTTGTAAACTTCATTTCAATTAGTGGATTTCGAGGTTCGAGTGTGGCTCACTATACAGCCCATGGTTTTTTCCCAATGGTTGGGTTTTCCACGTATACATCAAGTGTTAGTTAATTTCCACACCATATTACACTTGTTGTATTTATATTGACTATAGGGGTATTTTCGTAATATTGACCTTAAACGAAAATTGGGTAAAATTGTTAAAATCTATTCACCCCTCCCCCCTTTAGATTATATTACAAACACACCCCAGTTATATTTGTGAACTTTCAATTGGTATCAGAGCGGGTTCCTAGATATACTTAGGTAATCCTTGCTCTCTTTTGGTGTGTTTTGCATTGTGTGTGATTTCTTGATTTATTCATACATTTTGCATTCATCCAAACACTATGAGTTATAACGGGATGAGCAAAGAGGGAGCGTCGAGTGTGAGGCCACCGTTGCTCACCGGCGTGAATTATGCCTCATGGAAAGGCAAGATGGAGGCATACTTGTGTCAAATCCATGATAGGGCATGGATGGCAGTTAAAGATGGGTATGCACCTCCTATGATAACTCCCACTGGTGGAGGAGAACAAGTACTCAAGCCTAAGGCTGATTGGACAAATGGAGAGTTTGAGACTTCAAAGTGGAATAGGAAGGCATGGCACGCCCTTCTATGTGCAGTGGATGAAAATCAGTACAAACTGATTCAAAACACTAGGATAGCCAAGGAGGCATGGGATATCTTAGAGGTTGCACACGAAGGAACCGATGTTGCCAAGGATTCCAAGCTACAAGTCCTTCAAACGCAATTTGAGTTGCTTAAGATGGAGGAGGACGAATGCTTCAATGACTTTGAAGTCAAGTTGATGGATATTGTCAATCAAAGCCATCAACTCGATGATCCATACTCAGATAGGAGAGTTAAGCAAAAAATTATGAGGTCTCTCCTTGCTAGGTTTGAATCGAAAGTTACGGCTTTAGAAGAAAATTATGGTTATAAGGACATGAAGCCGAGCGAGGTAATTGGTAGACTCCTCGCCTATGAGTCTATGAAGGGTCCTAGTACTTCACCTCCTAAAAAGCAAAAAGGGATTGCTTTGAAAGCTTCCAAAGTTGAGAAGGAGGAAAAGGAGGAATCGGACGAAGACATAGCTTTATTGCTTAGAAGATTCAAGAAGTTTGTCAAGTTTGAGAGGAACGGTTTTGGATCCAATGGCCAAGACTTGAAGAAAAAGGCCCCTTTAAAGAGATTTGAGCCTAGGCAAGAGAATAGTGAAAGGAAAGGGACCCAATGCTATGAGTGTGGCAGTATAGGACACATTTCCCCCGATTGTGAAAATTTGAAGAACAAGATGGGAAAAGTGATGGCCGCCACGTGGAGTGAAAGTGATGACTTCGGAGAGGGAGATAAGTCATCAAGTGATGAAGAACTTACCATTAACTATACGGCTTTTGGAGCCACTTTTGTTGAAGATAGAGTTGATGGTAAGGATGTCTTGACTAGGGATCCCATAAAAGAAATAGATGAATAAGTAGCTATTGAAGTGGTTGGTGTAGCTACTCATTGGGATATGTCCAATACTTCATCAAGAGACAAATTTGATGATCTTGATGAAGAAGATGACTCCATTGGTGAGTTGGAGAATGTAGAAGATGACTCAAGCGTTAAGAATTTGTTACCTAACTCTACAAAAGGAAATGTAGAGAAAATGGATGTTCATGGCTTTATAGTCAAGTGTGAAAGTTCTATGATGAAGGATAAAAGAAAGCTAAAGATTTTAGAGTAAGAAAATCTAGAACTTTCATCACACAATGACCACTTAAGTAAGCAAGTGGAGATGATGGGTCTTAAAGACGATGTTGAAGAATTTGAAAGCTCTAGGTTAGAGAATGAAAAAGAGATTCAAAGTTTAAAGGAAGAGAAACTTAGGCTTTCAACACTTGTTGACCACTTGAGTAGTGAAGTGGTAAGATCCATGAAGGATGAAGACAAGCTAAGAGATGAACTAGCTTTGTCTAAGAGGAATGAAGAAGGGTTGAAAAAAGAGCTTAGGGATGCTAGAGATTTGATCACTAAGTTGACCTCTAGCACGGAAAAACGCAACCACTTGTTGAGTGTTAGAAAAGGCCCTTGTGATAAAAGAGGTCTAGGCTTTGAAGAAGACATGGAGAGTCTCACTCTTAACAAGACCATATTTGTCAAGAACTTAGGCAAGAAAGAGGCTTCACCGATGCAAACTCCTAGGAAGAAGATTGATCTAGGACAATGCTCTCATAGTGCACAAGTGAAGGTAGCTTTAAGGAGACAACCTCAAGCTCAAAGAGTTCCTCATGTTAACTTCCCTCAACCTAAGATCAACAAAGGGAAGACACTGATCATGCAAGCTCAATCGAGTGAGCAACATTGTCTTGGTTATCAACAACGATGGAGAGATCCAATTCAACAACCAAGACAACCACAACGACAATGGAATGCACCAAAGCATGCACACCGGAATGGTATGATTCCTAATTTTATTCCCACTTGTCACTTTTGTGGTATTGATGGTCACATAAGACCAAGTTGCTTTTATTACATTAATATGTGTAGAGTTAAAAGCATGATCGAAAAGAAAAAGGCTAGAGCTAGAATACATGTTCATATAAAGGAAGAAACTCATTTGCATGATCCTTTATTTTCTAAAGCTCTAGAACCTTTGTCCACTAGGAAGAAAACTATATCACCTAAGTGGATAAGAAAAAATAATGAACCCGCTTGTTACGAGACTAACAAGTCTCATATTGGTTCAACTGAGTCAAATGGACTTGGTAGGTCCATAGGACCTCATGACCTTCATTGATGAAGGGTGTTTTTTTTTTTTTTTGACCCCATATGGGGATCTCAAGCAAAGAGAGTGTTTGCATACTTGATGCATGCAAAATATTTTAAAGATCTTATGCTTCTTTGTTGATTGCTTGAGTAAGCTTGGTTGCAATTGTATATATGTTTGCTATTCAAATAAGTGTGAACCATGCTTGTATTACAATCCATGTCATATTTATGTTCAAACATGCATTTTTGGACTAGGAGATGTTCATAGGAAGTATGATTTGAATGACCTATAGTTATCTCCATGACATGATGATACTTATATAACATGCTAAATGACATATGAAAAAGCATGAATTGATGATTGCATAATTCTTGAATGCAAAACTTGTGTGAAAAAGCTTATGAGACTCAAATTGATTAAAGGATCTTGTATCCGGTCAAAGGATTTTACAATCCAAATGTCTCTCTTTCTTTATTTGTTGAACATGGCTACCATCATACGGGTTTCATATCCGGAAAAATCAAATAGGGTGCAAAGTCGCTCATGCCATGTTTCGCCTATAAAGTTGGATATAGTGTTTATTAAATTGAAAATCAATAAATTCTCTATATCTTTGCTTCTCTCATGACATTGGTGAAATTGGTTTGAATTCTTATTAGAAACCTTTGTCATGTGCTTTGCCAAATACCATTGTATTTTGGACTTGAATGCTACATGTCTTGTATGCAAAGCATTTTTATTTCACACATTTTTATCAAAATAAATCTCCTTGTTTCTCTCCAATTATTTGAGTAGCATAAGTGACTTATATGAATATGCAAATATCTTGTATGCTACTATCTCTCTTTGCTATGAGTGACCTTATTGGGGACTACTCCTTTGCCTATATCATGACAAAAAAGGAGAGTAAAATATGGTGAGGGGAGATGCTAAATTGTTGTGGCAATTTGTGCATATTAGGGAGATTACATATTGAGGGGGAGTAACCCATTGAGGAGGAGCATTGTATTCACATACATTTCATGATGTTGTGCTTAACTTACGTAAATGCAAATGCTTGTTTATTTCACATGATTAATCTCACATTTGTGTGTATTGGAAAAATATAGAAACCTTGTTTTCAGGGATTGATTGTTCTACAAGAGATTGAAGACTTTAGGATTTTATTTATTATATCTCTTTGTAATGTAGAAAATCATTGTAGACCCATAGTTTCTAATTTGTTGTGAGGAATCAATGTGAGTAGTGGTTTTGTCAAGAAATAGCCAAAGGGGGAGATTGTAAGGATTCTCGGTTTTTGATTGGCTTATTTCGTAGACAAACCACATTTGGGGGTTATGTTGTAAGGGTAGATTAGGCCCTTAAGACCTCAAGAGAAGAAGCACTCCAAAGGTATATTACTTAGTGTTTCTTGCAATGAAGAGAAGTAGTTGCACACACACACACACAACACTTGCATAATTCTTATTCTTGAATGTGTTGTGTTCTTATTTTGTGTATGCATTATTGATTATTTAATCTCTCTCATTGCATGTGTAAATTGATTGCATCTTGTGATTTTAATGATACATCATGTTAAACTTAGGATGCTTTGTCATCACCCTCCTCTCTCTTGCAATTGCTTGAGGATGAAAGGGAGTGGGTTGTGCGTTGGTCACCAGCGCAGATCGCCCAGTGATCGCCCAGTTGTCTGTCGCTGGTCATGTGCTGGACGTCCAGCACAGCCCTCACCAGTGCAACTCGTCCAGAGATGCATCGCTGGTGTAGCGCCTGTGATTAGTGCTGGTCCACCAGCGCCTGTGCAATTTTTGCACTTTGCGCTGGTGGTGCGATGGCGACCAGCGCAAGAGGCCAAATCTGATGCATTTTTTCAAAACAACCTCACTTCACTTATGACCCCTATATATACATCTTTTTGATTTTAGGTTGTTTCTAAGAGTTCCAAATATCATATTTTTCACTTAGAATATTTTTTTCAAGAGAAAAATTACCAAGAACTCACCTTTAAACACTCAAACCATATACATGTGCATCAAAGATCATCTAAGCATTTTCTAGCATAGTTAGTTTGCTTATTTGAATGGGTTTTGGTCATCACACTTCCCTTGGTATGTTCTTCACTTTTATCATTGATATTTAGTGTTTTATTTATCAAGGCATCTCTTTTATTATTTGAATGATCTTAGATTAATATCTTATATTCAAAATAGAGATTGTTTGTGATGACATGATTGAGTGTTGTATTGTGATAGCTATCTAGGTTTTTATAATCTATTGTTAGCTAAGCTATTTGACATGTCATTTAGCTATTGATATCTAGGATTGTTTTTATTGACATATTGTCATCGTAGATAAGCATATAGGGTTGCCTAGCTCTCATAGCATTTATTGAGTATTTTATATATTCACATAGGTTGTATTATCTCTTCATTGAGAATTTAAGTCTTGTTGGCTAAGGTTGCTTAGGCCTTAAGCAAAATGGACTAGAGCCACTTTTAAAGGCCCACGTGGTAGAAGTGGGGGGTTATAGACCGGAGTGTTAGACGAGGTCTACATAGGTTGTAAACTTCATTTCAATTAGTGGATTTTGAGGTTCGAGTATGGCTCACTATACAGCCCGTGGTTTTTTCCCAGTGGTTGGGTTTTCCACGTATACATCAATTGTTAGTTAATTTCCACACCATATTACACTTGTTGTATTTATATTGACTATAGGGGTATTTTCGTAATATTGACCTTAAACGAAAATTGGGTAAAATTGTTAAAATATATTCACCCCCCCCCCCCCCCCCCCCCTCTAGATTATATTACAAACACACCCGAGTTATATTTGTGAACTTTCAACTTGTACAAGATTTTAACACAAGGAATAAGCTGAATAAACCGGATTTTTTATTAATGATATCGTTTATAACACGGATACATTGGATATTCCTTCTATCTATGGTGATGGTCAGGAATTTCAGTTGGTGGATAAGATGGCGGTGGCATTCTCATGCATGTCGATAAGTAGAATAGGCTGAAGGGTTTTTAGGGTTTTTTATGAGCCGATTTCGGATCCCTTCCTATAGATTATAACGTTATATATATAGATCCCATTACGTGCCATGCACTCCTATAATTTCGATCTAGGGTTTTGGCAATTATGGGACTTTCCTTGGCGATCAACGAGATTGTCACGAGATTTGATCCCTAAAATCAAGCGATTTTTTTCTAGTATGATTCTGATAAAGTTGACTCCTTATTCGAATGGAACTTCTAACTGGCGGGAAGAAGTCTACCTCATTTGCTTGACTAAACGACAGCGTTTCAATATCTTCCTTGGAGCTTTAATCCACCCTTCTGGGTGTATAAGTCTTACCTTTGTAAATTCTTCGTCTGGTATCTTAATTGCCTAATGAGCTGATTCTAGAAGGTGTCTGAGTTTCTAAGTACCCCGCCCCCTATTAGTTTTGTGATTTCTATGGGTTACTTAGTCGTTTGACAATCGGGATACCAACTGAGGTAGTAGCGGGATACCTAGCTGATGTAGTAGTGGGATACCCGGATGGTGCAATAGTGGGATACTGCACGAAGAACTTTGCATCGGGACACTGGGTGGAGCTCTGTATTGGGATACTGTCAGGTATATGTGAAGTTAGGAAACTGCTTGTCTTGATTCTTCTGGAGGGGGTGTGTGTCCGGATTGATCTAGATCTTTCTCTTAAAGCAACCGGATGGTACCCAGAAAACTATTTCTCCCTTGTATCTGGGTAGAAAATTCTTCTTTGGTCCTTTGTCAATTTTGGCGGTTAACAATATCCATTTTAAAAAATAAAAAAATAACTCACCGGAAAAAATCTAATTGGAGGATGCGAGAGCACAGAGCAATGAGTTAGACGGAGAAAAAGGTGTATATGGAGGCGTTGCAAGAGGTTGAGTTTGTTATAGATCGAAAGAGAGAAGGAGAGAACGAGAGAGAGAGAGAGGTTAGAGAACAAAAATTTTGTATTTGGTGGCTAAATGGATTCTTGAAAGTAGAGTGGGGTTACGGTTTTTTTAACTATTTATATTGAAATGTAAATTTACATAAATATCCTTAATATAAATGAAATTACAAATCTACCCATATTAATCGTGTCAACCCACGACACGGTGGGTCAACACGAACACGATCCGTTTATTAAACGGGTTAGACGGGTTAACACGATTATTGACACTACCCATTTATCCTCAACCCAAACCCACAATAATCGTGTTCGTGTCGTGTCGACCCATCATGTCGTGACCCATATTTCCACCCCTAGTTGCAATGTATGTTTCCTTATTTATATAATTTTTGGTTTCATTTTGGAACCGTGGGTAAAAGGTTTGCCGTTTAAGTATGTCATCTTTAAAAATCTTGGGAGTTAAGCATAAGCAAGAAATGGTTAAAATGTTTACTTTGTTCTTTCTTCGCATACGGATGTGATTCTAAATGTGTAGGACAACTGAATAAAATTGTTGACTCTTTTTGTGTTGCTATACAGGTATTGAATGTTTTGATGTGTTGAAAATATCATGTTAATTAAGAAGGTTAGTTTGATAACTCTACACTTATGAAATGGTTTGTTTTTACTCGTGTTATCGGAAAATCATCAATGGGTTAATTTCCAAATAACAACTTTAAGGATCGAGATAGGGGTGGATCCCGATCGAAGGGGTATCAAGTGGTTCAATACCTGTAATGTTCCTATCAATGCAAACGAGATTTAAACACAAGGTCTAAGATGAACAAACCGGATTTTTTATTGATAATATTGTTTAAAACCCAGATGCATCTGGGTGGAAAATTCTTCTTTGGTCCTTTGCCAATTTTGGCTGTTAATAGAAGTCCCTACTAACTTGAACAACGATACCCTGTCGGGGTTGGAGTTAGGATTTCGATTACGCTTGAAGGATTTTCTACCTTGTCCATTTGTATACCCCTTGTCTAGCTGGCTTCCATTGTCAAGGATGAAATCTTCCTTGGATATGTCAGCACTTATTGTACAGTCCATGTGTCAGATGGTGATTGCCCCGCTGATTTCGAACGAGCTATTTTTGGCGCGATTAATGCATAACCGTCTCTAGCACGTCTTCGGTCATTAATTTCGGATTCCTTGTACGTCTCGGAAACCACCTACCTTTCTCTGTAAATAAATCGAGATTCTTGCACCTCTCCTACCACTTTTAAATTTCAAAAAGCAGAAGACGAACCCTAGCTCTCCTACTTTCTCCTTTCCCATTCTTACCAGCAAACTTTCGAGCTTCTTCTTTCTCCTTCTTCCGGCTATAATAATGGCGTCTCCCTCGAATCTTCCTGCTACTTCACAAGAACTTCCCACTAACCAAACTCACCCTGTCCTAACTTCATCGCATCCCGACCCAGCTTCCCCACACCTTTCAGATAGTCTCGATGCCTTATTCAACACAGATAAGGCTGATTCGGTGAAAGGCTTTCCGATATCAAGAGAGACGAAACAAAGGAGCTGTAAAGATGACGCGGTCGGTGTCGATACCCCGACACAGCGCCGTGGTTCTATAAGAAATCCTCAAATCGGGTCGGGTTTTAACAATAGACCAGAAGACCCGGTTCAGATAACTAATGAAGAAGATGTCGTAAACATTGGCGGTAAGGAGGAAGGTCGTGCGCCTGACGTCACCCTAGTCGGGGTACCTGCTGGTTCTTTTACATCCTACCACGATGGCAGGATTGTTCCGGATTCGGTGTGCACTCTAGACACCCTTGCTAAACTGCGAGAAGACTATAGGATCCCTGACTACATCACCCTGTCCCTTCCTCACCAGGGTTACGACGTATATACCCCGCTTCAGGATCGTCTTCTGATCCATAAGGCCGCTTTCGAATGCAGGGTTCGACTTCCTCTCCACCGGGCTCTCGTTTCTCTCGAGTTAACCCCATTGCAAATCTTGTCTGGTTTTTAGAAGCACCCGATCGGGTTCCTGGTGCTTTGGAAGGAGCAATGCGAGCGAGACAAGGTGGAAAGGAAGCTAGGATTTGACAAGCTTTGCTATGTATTTCAGATAGCAAATCTGGTGCCCCGGGGTCAGTTCTACTAGAGGGCGTATAACGAGATGAAGTTCCTGGTTCCCAGGGCAAACGTGAAGTATGTCGCGCCCTGAAAACAAGAGTGGATCGTGGTTCAGGGAGACTTGGGGCGTACTGCCTTCATTGGGGGTGTTGAGTACCCGGTCCCCACCCAGTTCACCGTTAGGGATAAATGGGCCAAAGGAGTGCTCTCTTCGGAATCCTGGGATATCCTCAAGAGGATCATGAGGAGGGGCTACACCAATATGAAGTATCCTACCCTGAATGCTTTCGAAGGAGAGCGACTGGAGAGATACTTAAGGATCTCTATCGCTCTTCTGGGTATGTAGCCTTACTTATCTCTACTTACTTATATGTATACTTCTGCCTTTTTTCTCATTACATTTTCTTTTTCTTGGCAGTTTATTCTACCCCTATGGAGTCTGATTCCCCATCTTCTTCTAGGCCGGGTGATATTGGTCTGCTTCCTTCCTCTTCTCCCATCCCTTCTCCTTCTTCTACTGCTAAAGTTACGACCAGCTTGCTACAATTTCTACTCCTCTTCCAACTTCTGCGAGGTCGCCGGCCATGATTCCAGCCCCTCTTCCTACTCTAACTCCTACACACCCCCCTATGAGTGTGATGCTGGCTCGGGCGGCTAAAGCTCGAGGTTCGTCAAGCTAGCCGCAAAGACAAACTCAGAAGGTTACTGCTCCAAAGCCTACTGTGATCGCTCCTTCCACTCCTCCTCCTCCTTCAACAGAGCCCGCCAAGGACCAAACCGAGGTGAGGAAGAAAGAAGATGCTGTTTCTACTTCTTTCCCAACAGTCAACATTCCTTCGGGATCGGGATCGGGATCGGGATCGGGGGGTGCCATTCATGACGAAGTGGTAGCCCGATTCATAGCTTTTTGTCCCGGAGGAAGCTTGGTAAGCATGGCAAAGCTCCCTTCTGACATATTGGCTGCCAATGGGGCCGCTGTTTTAGCTGAGGTAGAATCCTTCCCTCTCTCTTGCTGTTATCTTCTATATATTTTTTACAGGTACTGACCCCCTTTCTTTCTTTACAGGGTTTCAAGTTTGCCTTGGCTATGGAGAAACAGTTGTCTACCCTGAAGGAGGCCTACCTCGAGATCCAGGCTGAGTTGGAGGACACTAAGCAGGAGCTGTCTCAAGCCCAGCAGAACGTGGCTCCTTGGGTTCAAGCTGCAGCAGAGACGGAGGAGGGAAAGCAAGCTGCCCTAGTGGAGGCCAAGCATTTTGAACGCTGCTTGGATACGGAGACAATCCAGTCACTACGTTGCCAGGAGGAGAGGGAGTGCCTGAAGAGAGAGAAAAAATTGTTGCAGGATGAGAACCAACTTCTGCGGGACACGATGCATAGCATGAAGGCCAAGAAGGGTCCCTATTTTAAAGACAGCTACTTCACTACTTGCTATGAAGTGGCCATGGCTCTGCCTCCCCCTTTCGATCTCCAAGCTACACTGAATTGGGATCGGGATCGGGATCGGGATAGGGATTAAATCATGGCTAAGGCCGCCCAGTTATCAAGAGGTGACCCGAACTAGGAGGTTGCTCCTAAGAAAGCTGTGCATCCAAATCCCCTTCCATCTCAAGGTCCTAATTTGCCTACTGACATTCAAGCCAATGTGACTGAGAAGGCCGTCCAGGACCCTCCCACTAGTCAAAAGAAACGGACACAGGATTTTGTGCCTTCTTCTGAGGTTGTTTTAATGAAGGAAGAAAATGCTTCAGTTGGATCCGAGGTTCCAGAAGTTGAGGGGGTCCAAGCTGGTATTGTAGCTAAAGTCGTGGGGGTAGACGCAACCGACCAAGAGGAGCACATAGAGGAGGAGAGGGACGCGTGACTTGGCATTCGTTTATGTACATTGTTTTTTATATGCACTCTTGTAGCCTAGAAATCGGAGTTGGGCACCTCGTTTGACCAATACAATTTGTTAACATCCAAAATTGGCGAAGGACCAAGGAAGAATTTTCCACCTCAACACAAGAAGAATATAGAAGTACAGACACCATCCGACTACCCCAACAAAGGCGGACTCCGACTGATCCGAGTACACACCCCCTCCAACAGGGTCCGGCCAGCCTTTCCCCAGCTTCTTTAGGACCCCGCCAGCATCTCGATTCATAAGCAACGTCCCAAGCTGGGGTACTCACTAGAACCCGCAGCAAGGTCTAACCCCGTCATACCCTGGTCTCCTATAAACCCTGCAGCACCCCGACAAGGAGTTCCACTGAGCATCCCGCCACAATATGAACCCCGCAGCACCTAGACACGGAGTTCCACTGAGTATCTCTCCACAATATGAACCTCGCAGCACCCCGACACGGAGTTCCACTGAGCATCCCGCTATAATACTAGCTAGGTATCCCCCTACTCCATCAGCTGGATGCCTACTGGCTTGCACTTTCTGATATAGCTAGCCCGCCAAGCAAGAAGATACCAAGTAGCAAGATTCTCATATCAAAAATTAAAAGCTCCATAAAAGATTCATTAAAACGCTGCCGTACAGAGGAGAAATACTCTTTCCGGCCAGAGAGTCCTATTTTGAGCAGGTCAACACAGTAAGAATCCTACTAGGAAGGTAACAATTTGATCACAAGATTGACTCCTTCTAGGAAGGAAAGACTAGATTCTACACGTAAAGCTCCGAGATTATCTCCTAAAAAGAAGAGGATCTTGCGTTGGCAAAACCCTAGACCGAAATTATAGGAGTGCATGGCAAGCAACAAGACCTATATATACAATTACTTATTCATCGGAAAAAGGAGAGACCGAAAATCACCACCAGAAACCCTATGATCAAGTTCTACTTATCGACATGCACGAGATCACCATCACAACAATCTCCATTACCCACTGAATCTCTATACCTTACAGTTAATCCTGAATGTATAATTCACATATTTGTAATGCAAAGTGACGATCAATAAAAAACTCATTTTTATCTATTTTCTGGTGTCCTACGTCGTACTTGCATTGCTTAGGATAGTCGGTATCGAACCACTTGATACCCCTCCGACTAGGGTCAATCTTGATCTTGGTCCCTGTAAAGTCGTTATTTGGAATTTCACCCCCAGTGACGATTTTCCGGTAACACTTTTTGGCGCCGACTGTGGGAAGTTATCCCAACCATTGTTCGAAAACAGCCTATCTTTAGCCAGTGATATTCAGAATGAGACTCCAATCCTCCCAGGGTCATCCTGAGCCATCAGGACTCCAGTCTCTTGCTTCCACTGAAAGAGTCCAGAGGCAGGGTAAGGGCACCAGGAATGAGAATCCTCCACCGGTTCCCCTACCAGTTGCAGGCCCTGTCGCTCAAGACCCCGCTAGGCGGGAAGTCAATCGAGATGTCTTAGAACATCACGCTGCAGCATACGTAGAAGCTATCCGACTCCGAAAAATAGCCCAGGGGATCCCTTTTGAAGCAGCCGAGATCCCAGGAGATGCTGGCCCAAGTGTCCGGGTACCAGTTTTCGACTGATTGGGTCCACCTCTCCCAGTCCGATATGTGGAACTCAAACCTAGACTAGTAAAGTCCGCAATTGAGGTTCCTCCTACGAGGGTTCAGTTTCCACCAAAGCCAAGGGCAAAGGAGAGAGATCCACATCCCGATTCAGAAGGAAGCACCAAATCCCGAAAGAGCTCCAAAGAAAAGCATCAAAGAGCTAAGCGAAAGGAGGTAGTCATTGATTCATAATCTTCGGATGAAGAGGTTTCAGTAGCCAGATTCGGAACCAAAAAATCTCAGCGCCTGGAGGATCAGATGACAAGGATGGCGAAGGAGTTGGAGCAATTAAAGAAGGGAAAACATCAAGGAATCCAGAAGAACCCCTTGGGCGAGATGAATGCACCTTTCTCCAAAAGAGTCAGGGAGGCAAGGTTACCCCCCAAATTCAGGATGCCTTCAGAGAAGTATTCCGGGACAGAAGACCCTGTCAGCCACCTGGAAAGCTTTGTCCACCAAATGGAGGTTCAAAGTGCAACCAGGCTAGCCATGTGCAGAATGTTCCCATCAACCCTAACTGACTGTGCCAAGACATGGTTCAAAAAGTTACCATCAGGTAGTGTCAATTCTTTTTCTAAACTCACCAAAGCTTTCTGTGCACAGTTTCAGGGGTCAAACCCCATCCCAAGGATCCTATCTTGCTGCAATACGTGGTTCAGAAGCGGGGTGAAACTCTAAGATCTTATGTGGAGAAATTCCATAAATAGGTCGTCCAGATGGGTGTATTCAACAAGAAGGAAACTCTAGCCAACTTCCGGAGGAACTTTTGGGCCGACAGACTGTTCCGTTCTTTTGCCAAGCATACTCCAGAAACGTACCAGAAAGCCTACAACCGAGCTCTGGAACAGGTGGACATTGAG
This sequence comes from Acer campestre, assembly GCA_954870605.1. Taxonomy (NCBI): domain Eukaryota; kingdom Viridiplantae; phylum Streptophyta; class Magnoliopsida; order Sapindales; family Sapindaceae; genus Acer; species Acer campestre. The sequence goes on from OX940803.1 coordinate 41,468,559, forward strand.
GAACAACTCCAGATTAAAATCGAGCACGATGAAGCCCGATTAGTACCGCGCCATAAGAAGGAAGCTCCGAAACCCGCACCAGCTAGGAAGTTTCAGAATCAACCTCTGAACCGGTCTACTTACAGGCTGCCACATATTCCTTCATACCAGGAAAGGTATCCGGTCAGAAGATCACCTCCCAGAGAGATTCCCCTGAAAGAAATATCCAAGGTGGTAAGAGAGGAAGATGGGTATAATCACTACACCCCTTTCAATGCTTCACGAGAAACTATTTATCTCGCCATTCAGGATAAGGGTCTACTCAGAAAACCAGGTCCCATGAAAATCCCAATTGACAGGAGGAATCAATACAAATATTGCGACTTCCACGAGGATATCGGGCACAACACCTGAGAGTGCTACAGCCTCCGCAATCAGATTGAATGACTAGTAAGGGGAGGTCTTTTAACTGAATTTTTACAGCAAGTACGGGATAGCATCAAAGAAGGGAAACAAGTTCAAAGCGGGATGCAAGAGGCAACAGAAAGAAGGAGAGATGGGGAGAAGGATCTGATACAGCAGATCCAGGTGATCCACACCATCAGTGGAGGTCCTACCTTAGTTGGAACCTCTAATAATTCGAGGAAGAATCATGCAAGGAAGATTCCCAGGTTTAATACTGACCACGAGATACTCAAAGTCAGTAGTGGATCCCGGGATCTATCCCGCTCCACCAAAATCATCTTCACAAAGGAGGACGTCTACAATATAGTTCAGCCATATGATGATCCCATGGTGATTACAGTACAGATCGCCAACTGCCTGGTACACCGCGTCCTGATTGATACAGGGAGCAGCGTGGATATTCTATTCAAGAGGGCTCATGAGCAGCTCAACCTGAAAAACTCTTACTATAACAATTGCACCTCCCTTTTGTATGGGTTCACAGGGGACTCCGTAATGCCAATGGGGACAAAGATTCTGCCAGTAATAGTCGGAGAGGCTCCTCTTCAACAGAACATAATGACGGAATTCATTGTAGTAGACACCCCGTCTGCATACAATGCAATCATAGGAAAACCCTTCCTATCAGGGATTAGAGGAGTGCTGTCCATCTGTCACAATGTGTTGAAGTTTCCAGTGGGATCAGAAGTAGGAGAAGTAAGGGGGGACCAGCAGGCAGCCCGCAATTGTTATGCAGTGTCCACCAACCCGGCTGCATTAGCCAAATAGTGCGCACATGTGACCAGTGACCCAAATTAGGGAGCATCATGGCGAGATCAGTATGTCTTGGAAGAAGGGGAGGTACCAGACATAATCGTGGAAGAGCCAGAAGAAGAAAAGCATGGTTGGACCAGTGGGCTCCCCGTAGATCAGTTGGAGGAGATCCTGATCAGGGGCAAAGATTCAACAAAGACAGTAAAAATTGGAGGAGGTCTGGACCCCGAAATCAAGAGAGATTTGGTAGAGCTTCTCAGAGAGTACAACAACATCTTTGCTTGGAGCCATGAGGAGATGCATGGCATTCCTCTTAGCTTGGCTACCTACAGGTTGGCAGTGGATGCAACTTTCAAACCAGTTAAGCAAAAAAAAAAGACATTTCAACGCCGAGTGGAACGCTACGGTCCAAGAAGAGGTTGACAAGCTCCTGAAGGCCGGATTCATTAGGGAATCCCGGTACCCAGAGTGGATCGCCAACGTGGTTATGGTAACCAAGTCCAATGGGAAATGGTGAATGTGTGTAGATTACACCGATCTCAACCGGGCTTGTCCCTAGGATAGTTTCCATCTACCTAAGATAGACTAGCTCATTGACTCCACTGCAGGAAACAAGCTCATAAGCTTCATGGATGCTTTCTCTGGGTACAATCAAATTATGATGCATCCTTCAGATCAGGACAAGACTAGCTTCATCACCGTACAAGGCCTCTACTGCAATAAGGTAATGCCATTTGGACTCAAAAATGCAGGTGCCACCTACCAGCATATGGTGAACAAATTGTTCAAGAAGCAGATAGGATGATCTATGGAGGTTTACATAGATGACATGATCACAAAATCTCCAGAAGCAGGACAACATACAGGGGACTTGCGCCAGACCTTCCAGGTAATAAGGCAGAACCAAATGAGGTTGAACCTCGCTAAGTGTGCATTCGGGGTAGCAGCAGGCAAATTCTTGGGATTCATGGTTCATGAAAGGGGAATCGAGGCTAATCTCGAGAAGATCAAAGCTTTCCTAGACCTCGAGTCCCCTACAACTCTCAAGCAGGCACAAGGATTAACCGGACGGATAGCAGCCCTAAACCGGTTCATATCTCGCTCCACAGATAAATGTCTCCCATTTTTCTAGATCATCAAGCAGGGAAAGAAGATGAAGTGGGACGAACAAGGCGAGCAAGCTTTTCAAGCTTTAAAGGAATACTTGTCAAGTCCGCCACTATTGGTAAAACCGACCCCGGGCAAAGAACTCCTACTCTATCTAGCAGTTTCTGAAGTTGCTACTAGTGGAGCCTTGGTGAAAGAATGCAGTGACGGGGTGCAAAGACCAATTTACGACGTGAGCCGGGCTTTCACTAAGTCCAAGAAAAACTACACCCTCTTAGAGAAGCTCGCCTACGCCTTGGTGACTACATCCAGAAAGCTCCAGCCTTATTTTCAAGCTCACACCATCGCGATTGTCACTGATCAACCATTGAGGCAATTCCTCCAAAGGCCGAATGTGTCTGGCAGATTGGTTCCATGGGCCCTAGAGCTCACCCAGTTCGACATCAGATACAAGGCAAGGACCACGATCAAAGCCCAAGCCCTAGCTGACTTCATAGTAGAATTTAGCCCGATTCCAAACCCGGGCAAATCGATAGACCCAGATCCGGATCAAACCAATTTGGTATGGCCTGAAGACAGCAAGATTTGGGTTCTTTACATGGATGGAGCTTCGAACCAGTCAGGATGTGGAGCCGGGATTGTTTTGATCGACCCCGTAGAAGTAGAGTGTAGTCATTATTTCAGGTTTGAATTCAGAACTACCAATAACGAAGCAGAGTATGAAGCTCTATTAGCAAGAATGAAAGTAGCAGGAGCTTTGGAGGCTGAGTACCTTCTGATCAATAGTGACTCCCAATTAGTGGTCAATCAGGTGATAGGTTTGTACCAAGCAAAAGGTGACAACATGGTGGCCTATCTGGCTAAAGTTCAGGAAGCTATGAAGAAGTTTAAGGGTGTAAGGATAGAACAAGTACCCAGAGAAAGGAACCATTGCACTAATGTCCTGGCTAAGATTGCCACAGGAGAAGGACATGCTTTACCAAAAGGAGTACCCCTCCAATTGGTTCCCTCCTCCAGCATAGCTAAGGATGCAGAGGTCCTTCCCGTGAGCCGCCCCCCATGTTGGATGGATCCAATAGCAGATTATCTCCAAAGTGACACTCTCCCTGCAGATCCAGATCAAGCCCGATGGCTTAAGAGGAAAGCTACTCGATACTGCATGGTAGAAGGGTACCTATACCGTAAGGGGAAATCTCTCCCTCTACTCAGATGTCTCCATCCCGATGATGCGCGCTGGGCGCTCAATGAGGTACACTCAGGGGATTGTGGTAATCATGTATCAGGTGAAACTTTGGCTTACCAGATAATCAGGATGGTTTATTACTGGCCGACTATACATCAAGACGCAAGGCAATTTGCGCGATCCTGCGAAGCTTGTCAGAAAACAGCAAACCTCCATCATCTCCCACCAGAAAGGCTCTCCTCAATCAGCACCCCCTACCCCTTTGCTATCTGGGGACTAGACCTGATCGGGCTGCTTCCCATTGCACCCGACCAAGCCAAACATTCAGTAGTGGCGATAGATTATTTTACTCGGTGGATAGAAGCCAAGGCCTTCACTCGGATAACTGAAGAAAAAAACCACCAACTTTGTCAAGGAAAACATTGTCTGCCGATTTGGCACCCCGATGGCCATCATAACTGATTTGAGAAAGCAATTTGACAATGCCAACTTCAGGGAATTCTGTGAGGACCGGAGGATCAATCTTCATTTTGCATCGGTGGCTCATCCTCAAACCAATGGGCTGGTTGAGGCCACCAACAAGACCATTAAGAAGCTTCTGAAGAAAAAACTCCAACAGAAGAAGGGGTTATGGGTTGCAGAGTTACCCAATGTACTGTAGGCTTACAGAACGACTAGGCGGATAGCAATAGGAGAGACCCCCTACTCCCTAGTTTTTGGAACAGAGGCGGTCTTGCCCATTGAGCATAAACTCATATCTTTCCGGGTCCAAAATTATGAACTGGAAGACAATGAGGCTAAGTTAAGAGCTAGCTTGGACCTACTGGAGGAAAGACAAAGCAGGGTCGCTGAAAGGGTAGTTGTGTATTAGAGCAAAATAGCCCGACACTTCAACAAAAAGGTGAGGATCCGAAATTTCAAAGAAGGAGACTTGGTTCTCATAAAGGTAACCCAGAACACACGAAGAATGTCTGACGGGGTGCTAGCTCCTAACTGGGAAGGTCAATACTTGATTAAAGCATTACTCCGAGGTGGTGCCTACAAGCTGGAAGACATGGAGGGATATCCAGTGGACAATGGAATGCCGATCACCTCAGGAAATTCTACCCTTAGAAATTTTGTTTGTATCGGCAGGAATACTCACCCCGATTCCATATTGTACTGACTGGGAAAATTCAATAAAAGCAGTTTCTTCTCCTATATGACTCTCCTGTGTCCAGTGTTCAATATCTCCTACTAGATCCTCCAGTATCTCCTACTGAATGTTTATACTTCGCCATCACTAATTCGCCATTTCAAGACCAGGAAATAGCCTCAGGGCACTCCTGCTACCTTGGTTGGGGAATACCCTCCTCCAAGAAGCCTGGTGCTAAAGTGGCATTAGTTGCCTACCAGGACAGACTTACAGTAAGATCGGGATGCCTTAGGGTACCTGGTTCCTTACTTCGCCATTTCAAGACCAGGAAATAGCCTTAGGGCGCTCCTGCTGCCTTGGTCGGGGAATACCCTCCTCTAAGAAGCCTGGTGCTAAAGTGGCCTTAGTTGCCTACCAGGACAGACTTACAGTAAGACTGGGATACCTCTGGATACCTGGTTCCTTACTTCGCCATTTTCAAGACCAGGAAATAGCCTTAGGGCGCTCCTGCTGCCTTGGTCGGGGAATACCCTCCTCCAAGAAGCCTAGTGCTAAAGTGGTCTTAGTTGCCTACTAGGACAGACTTACAGTAAGACCGGGATGCCTCTGGATACCTGGTTCCTTACTTCGCCATTTTCAAGACCAGGAAATAACCTTAGGACGCTCCTGCTGCCTTGGTCGGGGAATACCCTCCTCCAAGAAGCCTGATACTAAAGTGGCCTTAGTTGCTTACCAGGACAGACTTACAGCAGGATCGGGATATTTTGATAGGGTACTTGGTTCCTTACTCCACTTTGCCTCCTAGAAGGCCGACAATTAAGAGGGGTTGAGGAGTTCATCAAATCAGAATATAATAAGTATCCGGCTACCCTGTCAAGATACTCGATACTTCAAGTTATTTTACGTTCGTGAGAGTCTAATTAAGAGGGACATGATAAGTACTAAAATCCCACTAGTCTTGCGACTTCAGGATATGAAGGATATGGCGGCCAAACGCTTTGAGATTTGTCATAGTGCAAATTACTCGTCGGGGTCCAGTTATTCATCAGGAGTCCAATTACTAACGAGTTTATATGTTTTGGAAAGTTCTCTTAGTACAAAAAATAATCAAGACACAGTATGAATCAAATAATTAGAGTTGTTGCATTAATAAAGAAGGGTGCCCGGCTCCCAAGTCGGGCTACAATGCAAAAGAGTAAGAATCATAAAAATATAGATACAATGAAAGGGGCTAGATCAGTCTTCTCTTTCTTCCTCTGAATGCTCTCCTTGGCCGGCTGCTTCTCCCCCTAAGCCCTCAGCTTCTGCATCAATTTAGGCCCTCTCAACCACTGGAATCTCAAGCATAGCAGGATCTTTCTCTTGAACAGCATCAACCTCCTCTTCAGCAGTAGACTCAATCTGGGTCCCTCTTGCTATAAGAACCTCGGATCTAACCAAGTCTACCTCATCTTCCACCTGGATCACACTTGAGGAAGTCACGGGGTCCACCACCTGCTCTTCTTGGATACGAGGATCCTGGGCTGCTCCCTCCGCGCCATCAAGCGGGGCTCCCACAGCTAAACCGGCATCTAGATCTAGTTGAGCAGCATCCTACGGAGGAACTTCTGCTTCGTGATCTCCCTCTACTAACTGGGCAGCCTTTGTCATTATCTGATCCCGGTCCCAGTTCAAGGCGGCTTGAAGGTCATAGGGAGGGGGCAGAGCTGTGGCAACCTCATAGCAGGCTGTGAAGTAGCCATTTTCGAATGTAAGGCCTGCTGAGCTTCCAAGCTTGCCACAGTATCCGCAGGAGTTGGTTCTCGCTTTGCAGCAGCTCCTTCTCTCTCTTCAAACACTCTCTTTCCTCCTACTGGCGCAGGGACCTAATAGTCTCAGTGTCCAGGCAGCGCTCAAGGCGCCTAATAGCCACCAGGGCCTCCTGCCTCCCCTCTTCAGAATCTTTGGCTTCTTGAATCAGAAGGGCCACATTCTGCTGAGTCTGGATCAGTTCTTGTTGAGTGTCCTTATGTTTTGCTTGGAGGCCAATATACGCTTCCTTTAGGGTCAGCAGTTGCTTCTACATAGCCAAAGCAAACTTTAATCCCTGCAAAAAGATGAGAAAGTCAATACCTGCCAGAAAGAATAAAAGGATAACAAGAGGAAGATGGAAGTCTACCTCATCTAAAACAGACGCCCCCTTGGCGACCAGAATCTCGGTGGGGAGCTTTGCCATATTTGTTAAGTTTCCATCGGGACAGGATGCGGCAAATCGGGATACCATTTCTTCAAAAGTGGCACCCCCTGACCCCGATCCAGAGGGAACATCAACGGGAGGGGTAGGAAGGAAGGCAGTGAAACAAATTACAGTGTGTTCAATGTTAATCTAGAGGAGGGGTGAATAGATTTTATCCGATTTTACCCAATTTTCGTTAATAGGTAAGATTACGAAAATACCTCTAATAGTCAATACAAATATAGCAAGTGTAATATAGTGCGGAAATATTAAAAGACACTTGATATTTACGTGGAAACCCTCAAGGGAAAAACCACGGGCTATTAAGTGAGCCACACTCGAACCTCGAATCCACTAAATGTGAGAAAGATTACAACCTAATCCCTGAAGTAATCACACACCTACCTAATCCCGGTATGAGTGAACCTAGTCCAATTGCTTGTAGTTTACGCAACCTAATCCCGGAAGCTACACAAGTCTTACTTCTCAAAGAAGAGATAATAAGCCTATATGACTACTCAAAATGCAATAAGAGCAAGGCAACCCTATATACTTATCTAGGATGATGATGTATCAATGAAATCAATCTTAGATATCAAAAGCTAAATGACATATCATAAAGCTTAGCTAATCAAGATTAAACAAAACCTAGATAGTTATCACAATACAACACTCAATCATATTCATCACAAACAATCTCTATCTTATATTTAGCATGTGAACATAAAACATACAAGTAAGTAAAGAGATTTCTTGATAAGAAAGAAACTAAAATTAGATGAAGTTAGTCAAAATCTTACCAAGCAAGTTGTGATGATGCAAAGCTATGCATGAGTGATCCTAGATGAACTTGATGATATTTATAGGCATCAAAAACAGGGCATGTGAAAAGACAAGTTTGCCCCTGAAAACACACGATCGGCAGTTTCATTCGGCGGCCAAGCCGCCTATCACAACCGTCGAATTGTTCTTGAGAGAAACAGGGGAGCAACGACAGTTTCATTCGACGGTTTCGAAACCGTCGACCTAACTGCAAAATCAAACCCGAGAGATTAAAATCAATCAGGTATGAATCGACGGTTTCAAATCGGTGGTCAGGCCGCCGATCTAACCACAGAATCAGACCAGAGACCTTTGGTCCAAAACAACGGTTTCATTCGGCAGCTAGGTCACCAATCTAACCGCCGATTCACCAAAAGTGGTGAATCCAAGGAGATGGCCAAGGCAATCACCAAGAGCGGTCTTCGCGTAAAACCTAACACACTTATGTGCAAGCGCGGACATTTCCGAACAACTATGGAAAACGAATTACAAGACACAAACACATAATAAGATACATTTCATAAAAGTGCATGTGTGAAAGTGACATGTGAAGAGAATGCACACATATTAAAATATGCTAAGTGAGTGTGTGCTACTAAATCTCTTCAATGAAAAACTAAGCACAAGTGATCGAACCAAAATTGGTATGATTTTGGCCCTCACTCCCGTCTCTTTATGCTTGATTCTCGGGCGTTTCCCCGTATTTAATATCGTTAAATCAAGTGTTTCAGGTTTTATTAGAACTCAAGGGCATTTGCGAAGAAGATGAAGAATTTGGTGCAAAAAGACTCACAAATAGGTGAAACAGGGCATTCTCGCTATTTGAGCAAGAAAAGTCGCCACATGGTCGCCATGGCGACAGAGGAAATTGCAAAGCATCAGAGGTTCGCCACTTGAGGTCGCCATGGCGACCTACACTTGCAAATGGCGACCACATAGGAATTCCAACGTAGGAATTCCAAAGTGGGACTGGTTGCCACTTTGTCGCCATAAGGTCGCCATGGCGACAGAAGAACCCATGAAAGGTCGCCATTTGAGGTCGCCATGGCGACCTAGAAGGACAAGTGGCGACCACGTTGGAATTCTAGCATAGGAATTCCAGTGTTGGCATTCAAGAGGGGTATTCTTGTCATTTCATACCCATTTCATACCCTAGCTTTTCACACCTATAAATACATCACTATTTTTCCTCTTTTAGACAACTCTTGACCACCAAGAAACATCCTTTCTCCACCATTCCTTTTCTCTCCATTTTCTCTCCTACCTAAACTTAACATCTAGATTACCTCCCCTAATCATTCCTTTTCTTCCCATCTTCTCCACAAATCTCCTTAGTCACTTCCCATTTGACTCCACCTATCTAGACACATCCTCATCATCCACTCTTTACATAAGGAGCATCAAAGTCAAGGAAAGGATCAAGCTTACAAAAGGTGGCCCATGGGTGATTTCCTAATCTTTTACTTGCCTTCCCTTTGATTGTAATATGTGTAATTAAATCCCCTTTCTAGGGTTTTGATGTGAGAATATTTGGATTGGGATTTGCTTAAGCTTTAATATCTATTAATTTCTATTTGTGTTCTATTCATTTTATAATTAGATTCTTTGCATTATATAATTGACATGTATACCCACTAGTTGATTATAATCTTGCTTAGGATAATTTGTTATATAATCTTGATTGGATTGACAACCTTGATGGATTAAGAACATAGTGACTAGGATAGATTATCAGAGGGTATATCAACCGCGATAATCTAAACCGTTAATTGTAATGAACCGATCCCGCCGTGACCCCCTTTCCTTAATCGGTTAGGCATTGCGGTGGGAAGTTGTTTAGGGTTCATAATAATGGCCTAAACGCATTTTAGAAATCAATTGGTTAACATTTGTGAGATTTGTTCACTAAAGTAGCTTGATAAGCATTTCCCGTAATTCATTTGTGATCCCATTAATTCCCTAGCTATTCTCTTAATTGTTAATTCCATTTATCTTATCTAGATTTGTTAAGTATTCTTTTATTAGTTTATTAGGTTTATTTTTCATGTATGTTTGATGGCTTGACAACCCATTCACTCATCCATATTTTTATGATTTATTTTATTGCATTTTTAGATTAGTTAATTTATTCAACTAATCACTCTAATTCCCTGTGGAACGAATCCCACTTGCCACCTCACTAATTTTCTATCTAAGTGGTGAAAAATCGGTTTTCTAAACGAACACATCTAAATATCATTTTGTTGAGTACACAAACGACGCTCATCAACAAGAGATATACCTTTAGCGTGCTTGTCACCTTGAGGTCTTGAGGGAATTAAGCTTGATCCTTAAACACCTAAAACTACCCTTACAAGTCAAACCCCAACATGTGGTTTGTCTACGAAATAAGTCAATCAAAATGAGAATCCTTACAATCTCCCCCTTTGGCTATTTCGTGACAAAACCACCTCTCACATTGATCCTCACAACAAAATATAAACTACGGGATTTCAAAGATAATCTACATTACAAAGAGATATATAAGAAAATAAACATCTTCAAGCCTTCAATCTCTTGTAGCATTATCAACCCTTCAAAACAAAAAATATTACACTTTCCAAAGCAAGTGTATGTGAGATGATCAAGTGAAAATAACCAAGCATTTGCATTTAAATAATTTAAGCCCAATGCAACGTATGAAAATGCAATGCTCCCCCTCAAAGGGTTACTCCCCCTCAAACCACAAACTCCCCAATATGCATATTTGCTACTACAATTAGGAACTCCCCTTACCAAATCCTACTCCCCCTTTTTGTCATGATATAGGCAAAGGAGTAGTCCCCAACCGGGTCACTCGTAGCAAAGAGAGATAGTAGCATACAAGATAATGCATAATCAAATAAGCCACTTTATGCACTCAATTAATTGGAGAGAATCAAGGAGATTTATTTTATTGAAAATGAGTGAAATAAGAATGCTTTGCAAACAAGACATGTTGCATTCAAGTCCAAAATACAATGGTATTTGGCAAAGCAAATGACAAAGTTTCCAATAGAATTCAAACCAATTTTACCATTTGTCATGAGAGAAGCAAGAACATAGAGATTTTATTGATTTCAATTTTAATAGTAACTATATCCAACTTTATAAGCGAAACATGGCATGAGCGACTTTGCACCCTATTTGATTTTTCCGGGTATGAAACCCGTATGATAGTAGCCATGTTCAACAAATAAAGAAAGAGAGACATTTGGATTGAAACATCATTTGAATGGATACATGATCCTTTATCATTTTTAGTCTCACTAGCTTTTTCACACATTGTTTTGCATTTAAGAACTTACAATCATCAATTCATGCTTTTTCAATATAGCATGTCATTTGAATTTCATGCTTTTCATATGTTATTAGCATGTCAATTAAGAATCATCATGTCATGGAAATAACTATAGGTCATTCAAATCATACTTCCTATGTAAATTTCCTAGTCCAAAAATGCATGTTTGAACATAAATATGACATAGATTGAAAACAAAGCAAGGTTCACACTTATTGAGATAAAAGCATATATATACATATGTCCAACCAAGCTTACTTCAAGCAATTAAAAGAGAAGCACAAGATCTTTCAAATATTTTGCATGCATCAAGTATACAAAAAGCTCTCTTTGCTTGAGTTCCCCTTATGGGGTCAATAACAAAAACTCATCACTCCACAAGACATATCCCAATAGATCTACAAAGAGTTTTAAATCGAGTAGCATCTAAAGGTTTTGTAAACAAGTCCGCTAGTTGATCATTTGTACCCACATGCTCAAGTACAATGCATTTATTCTCAACTAGTTCTCTAATGAAATGAGGGCGGATGTCAATATGCTTAGTTCTAGAGTGTTGAACCGGATTCTTGGAAATATTAATAGCACTCATGTTATCACAAAAGAGAGTGAGTGTACCTTGGTTGAATCCGTAGTCTACTAGCATTTGCTTCATCCATAGGAATTGTGTGCATCCACTCCCCGCGGCTATGTATTCGGCCTCCGCCGTGGACAAGGAAATTGTGTTTTGCTTCTTGCAAAACCAAGAAACAAGATTGTTTCCAAGGAAAAAGCAACTGCCCGATGTGTTTTTCCTATCATCACAATTTCCCGCCCAATCTGTATCACTAAAGCCTACAAGACTAGCATTAGTGTCAAACGAGTACCAAATCCCATAGTTAGAAGTCTCATTCACATAGCGAATGATTCTCTTGACTGAAGAGAGATGGGACTCCTTGGGATCGGATTGGTACCTAGCACACACACCCACACTAAAGGATATATCGGGCCTACTTGCGGTCAAATAAAGCAAGCTTCCTATCATGCCCCTATATAGTGTTTGTTCCACACTTTTACCACTAGCATCCTTGCTAAGTTTCAAAGTGGTACTCATGGGTGTATCACAATGTTTGGCTTTTTCAAGACCAAACTTCTTCACAAGGTTTTTGGCATATTTGGCTTGAGATATAAAGATCCCATCATTTAATTGCCTAATTTGCAAACCTAGGAAGTAACTAAGCTCACCAACAAGACTCATCTCAAATTCATGAGACATAACATCAACAAATTGTTGAACCTTGGTGTTGTTGGTGGAGCCAAACACTATATCATCAACATATATTTGAGCTATAAAAAGCTCATCATTGTCTTTCTTGATGAATAGTGTCTTGTCAACACTACCTCTTGTGCAGTCATTGTTGACAAGGAATTGAGTGAGGCACTCATACCAAGCCCTCGGTGCTTGTTTCAACCCATAAAGAGCCTTCTTGAGGCGATAGACATGGTTGGGGTGGTGTGCATCCACAAACCCCTTGGGTTGCTCAACAAACACTTCCTCTTGCAAGAAGCCATTGAGGAAGGCACTCTTAATGTCCATTTGGTGCAATTTGAACTTGTACACACAAGAGATGGACAAGAGAAGCCTAATGGACTCTAAGCGGGCAACAGGAGCAAATGTCTCCTCAAAGTCGATACCCTCAATTTGAGAGTACCCTTGTGCAACAAGTCTTGCCTTGTTACGCACTATGTTGCCATCCTCATCGAATTTGTTCCTATATATCCATTTTGTGCCTATGACATTAGTAGTCTTAGGCCTAGGAACTAGAGTCCAAACCTCATTCCTTTCGAATTGGTTTAGCTCTTCTTGCATGGCAAGAACCCAAAACTCATCATTTAGAGCTTCATCAATCTCTTTGGGTTCTATTTGAGAGGTGTAGCAAGTAAAGCTAATAAGATTAGCTATTTACCTTCTAGTCCTAGCACCCTCATTCACATCTCCAATAACATCATCTTTATTATGGAGTCTTCTAACCCATGGAGTGGGTTCATTAGAGTCCAAGAGAGGAACTTTATCAAGAGGTTGAGTGACCTTTTTATCTAGGTTAGGTGTCTCAACATTAGGAGTCACCACAACCTTCTCTAAGGTAGAGTCATCAACTCTAGTAATCTCCTCATCATGGTCAATAGTTTTGAGCCTTTCATCATCAAATACAACATTAGATGATTCCATAACGCTTCGAGTCTTCAAATTAAAAACTCTATATGCTCTACTATTTAAGGCATAGCCAATAAAGATACCCTCATCACTCTTGGCATCAAATTTGCCAAGTTGATCTCGGTCATTTAAAATGTAGCATTTGCTTCCAAATGTGTGGAAGTAGCTAACATTTGGCCTTTTACCTTTCCATAACTCATAGGAGGTATTTCTAGTTCTGGGCCTTAGGAAAACTCTATTTCCTATACAGAAATCCGTGTTGATGGCTTCGGCCCATAGATTCCTAGGCACATTGTTGCTAAGCAACATCACACGGGCCATCTCTTGAAGGACCCTATTTTTCCTCTCAACAACTCCATTTTGTTGAGGTGTCCTAGGAGCCGAAAACTCATGAGAGATACCTATACTATCACAATAGGTTTCAAAAGAAGCATTCTCAAATTCCCTCACATGATCACTTCTAATCTGTTTTATGCTTTTAATGTTAGAATTCATTTCATTTTGAAGTTTAGTACAAAGCATTTTAAACTTATCAAAAGTTTCGGATTTTTCTCTAAGAAAATATGTCCATGTGAACCTAGAGAAATCATCTACACACAAAAAAAATGTATCTCTTTCCACCCAAGCTCTCGGTTTGCATAGGACCCATAATATCCATGTGGAGAAGCTCTAAGGGCTCCTTGGTGGAGAGATACTTGCCCTTTTTGTGCAGGCTTTTAGTTTGTTTTCCTTGTTGACAAGGTCCACAAACACCATTGGCTTTCTTCCCAAGCTTAGGGAGGCCATGCACACATTCAAACTTTCCAAGGGTTCGTAGATCCCGAAAGTTCATGTGGCCAAGTCTTTCATGCCACAACTCAATTTGCTCATCCTTGAACACATTGTTTGAGACTATTCTAGCTTCAAGACAATAGCAATTATCGCTAGATCTCATACCTTTCAACAAGGTTTGTCCATCGGGCTTTAGGATAGAGCAATTATCTTTGCTAAACAAGACGGGATATCCTTCATCACTTAGATGAGAAATGCTAATCAAATTGGCTTTCAAGCCATCAACAAATAAAGCATTGGATAAGGAGGGTAATCCAGGAACGGAAATGGTTCCTTTCCCTATGACTTTCTTTTTGGATCCATCACCAAAGGTGACACATCCTCCTTCCTCCATAACAAGAGTCTCGAAGAAACTCTTGTTTCCCATCATATGCCTAGAGCACCCACTATCCAAGTACCACATGTTAGAAGAATTAGCCTTTAAGGCAATTTGTGCAACATGGCAAACATTTTCATTCTTTCTAACCCATTTAAGAACAACATTTTCTTTCTTGATGGTCTTTGGTGCATGGGCTCTAGATGTCCTAGGATCATGCAAATAATCTTATCATTCCTAGGAACATGCATCATGGCTCTATTCTTTCTCTTTTCAATCTTGCTTCTAGTTTTACACATTTTAATATAACGAAAGCACATTGGTCTAATATGACCATCAAAACCACAAAAATGACAAATAGGAATGAAATAAGGAATCATACCATTGCCTTGAGCGTTTAAGGGAGCCTTCCCTTGTCTTTGTGGTTGAGTGGGTTCAATCCATCTCCTTTGTTGAACCGGTCTATCTTGCTTCCAATGTTGGACTTGCATGATTGGCTTCTTCCCTTTTTGAGCCAAATGATGATGAATGTTGGCTTGAGGTTGCCTTCTTGACACCACATTTACTTGTGCAATTTTAGAACATTGTCCTAGATCTATCTTCTTCCTAGAAGTGTGCACCAGTGAAGCTTCTATGTTGTCCAAGCCCTTAACAAACACGGTCTTCTTAGAGGAGGAGGAGATACTGGACATAGTCGTAGAGGAATCAGAAGAAGAAGAGCGTGGTTGGAGTAGCGGGTATCCATCGGAGCAGCTAGAAGAGATTCAAATCCGGTGCGAAGATCCAACAAAGACAGTAAAAGTGGGAGAAGGTCTGGACCCGGGAGTGAAGGAGGATTTGATAGAGCTACTCAGGGAATATAATGACATCTTTGCTTGGAGCCATGAGGATATGCCCGGCATTCCACTCAGTCTGGCGACCCATAGGTTGGCAGTGGATGCAACCTTCAAACCGATAAAACAAAAGAGAAGGCACTTCAATGCTGAACGTAATGCCGCGGTTCAGGAAGAGGTTGACAAGCTCCTGAAGGCCGGGTTCATCAGGAAATCCCGGTACCCCGATTGGATCGCCAATGTGGTGATGGTAACTAAGTCTAACGGGAAGTGGCGAATGTGTGTGGATTACACTGATCTCAACCGGGCCTGCCCCAAAGATAGCTTCCCCCTGCCTAAAATAGACCAGCTTATTGATTCCACTGCGGGAAATAAGCTTCTGAGCTTCATGGATGCTTTCTCAGGGTACAATCAGATCATGATGCATCCGTCAGACCAAGACAAAACCAGCTTCATCACCGGGCAAGGCCTCTACTGTTATAAGGTAATGCCTATCGGACTTAAAAATGCAGGTGCCACCTATCAGCGTATGGTGAATAAACTATTCAAAGAACAGATAGGGAAGTCCATGGAGGTGTACGTAGATGACATGATCACCAAATCTCTAGAAGAGAGGCAGCATGCAGGGGACTTACGTCAGACCTTCCAGGTGATCAGGCAGAACCAGATGAGGCTGAACCCCGCTAAGTGCGCATTCGGGATGGCAGCAGGCAAATTCTTGGGATTCATGGTGCATGAAAGGGGAATTGAGGCAAATCCAGAGAAGATCAAAGCCATTTTAGATCTCGAGTCTCCTACAAACCTCAAGCAGGCACAAGGATTAACTGGGCGGATAGCAGCCTTGAACCGGTTCATATCCCGCTCCACAGACAAATGTCTCCCTTTTTTCAAAGTCATCAAGCAGGGGAAAAAGATGAAGTGGGATGAGCAGAGCGAGCAGGCTTTTCAAGCTCTAAAGGGATACCTGTCAAGCCCGCCGCTATTGGTAAAACCGATCCCAGGTGAGGAGCTCCTGCTTTACCTAGCGGTCTCCGAAGCAGCTACTAGTGGAGCCTTAGTGAAGGAATGCAGTGATGGAGTGCAAAGACCGATATATTATGTAAGCCGGGCTTTTACGAAGTCCGAGAAGAATTATACCTTACTGGAGAAGCTCGCCTACGCTTTGGTGACCACATCCAGAAAGCTCCGGCCTTATTTTCAAGCTCACACCATCGCGGTGGTCACAGATCAGCCATTGAGACAATTCCTCCAAAGGCCAGATGTGTCAGGCAGACTGGTCATGTGGGCTCTCGAACTCACACAGTTCGACATCAAATACAGAGCAAGAACTACGATTAAAGCTCAAGCCCTGGCGGATTTCATAGTAGAATTTAGCCCGATCCTGGACCCGGGTGAGTCAGTAGACCCCAACCCAAGTCAAACCCCTCTGGGATGGCCTGAGAACAGTAAGGTATGGATACTGTACACGGACGGAGCTTCGAACCAGGCAGGATGAGGAGCTGGGATCGTCCTTATCGACCCCGCCGGAGTCGAGGTAAGTCACTTGTTATCCGAAAATCGTTAAAAGGACGATAATCCAAATAACCACTTTAAAAAGGGTCAAGATCGAGATTGATCCTGGCCGGAGGGGTATCAAGTAGTTCGATACCAACTAGGTCCCTGCCAATGCATGCATGATAAAGAATACGTGAAATCGAATAGGAATTCGTCTTATTGATCTCTCTTTTCCATTACATGAATACACCGACTGTAAATCTACTAAGACACTAGATTACATGAAGGTTTCGATTGAAAATATGGATCATGGTAGCGATATGGAGATTTCGGTCGATAAGTGGGATGATGGTGGAGATAAATCTGTGTCTGTCGATAAGTAGAGTGTAGGGTTTCTTTTTTTTCCGATCCCCTCCCTTCGATGAATAAGTTGTTATATATATAGGTCCTGTTTGCTTGCCATGCACTCCTACAATCTCGGACTAGGGTTTGGCCGCTTGCAGGATCCTCCTTTTTAGGAAATAAAATCGGAGCTTTAATGCGCTGAATTCAGTCTTTCCTTCCTAGGAGGAGTCAATCACTTACCTTCCTAGTAGGGTTCCTACTATAATGTCCTGCTCAAATTAGGACTCTCTGGCGGGAAGGAGTGTACCTCCTTTGTACGGTGACGTTTTACTGGCTCTTTTGTGGAGCTTTTAGTTCTTGGTGTTTAGGATCCCGCTTCCTGGTGCTCTTTTGCTCTAGCGGGCTGCCTACATCTAGTAAGCATCCTACTGATGGCAGTAGGGGGATATCTAGCCAGCTTTGTAGTAAGGTGATCAGTAGAACTCCGTGTCGGGGTGCTGCAGGGTCCGTAGGAAGCTGTATCGGGGTGTAGCGGGGTCCATAGGAAGCCCGGTTATAGCCGGGTTTGATCTCGCTGTGAGTTCTAGTGAGTATTTTTGGTTCTCAGCCACTTTGTTGAGCTAAGATGCTTGGCGGGGTGGACCCCGCTGAAGGAGGTATGTGTTGGGATCAACCGGGGTCCACTCTGTCGTGGTATCCGGGTTGGGTACTGTTATAGCCTTCTTATGTCGAGGTGGAAAATTCTTGTTTGGTCCTTCGTCGATTTTGGCGGTTAACATCACTGTTTCAGGTTTGAATTCAGAGCCACCAACAACGAAGCGGAGTATGAAGCTCTGTTAGCGGGAATGAGAGTAGCTGGAGCTCTGGAGGCCGAGTATCTTCAGATTAGGAGTGATTCTCAATTAGTGGTCAACCAGGTAACAGGGTTGTACCAAGCAAAGGGTGACAACATGGTGGCCTATCTAGCTAAAGTCCAGGAGATTATGAAAAAGTTCAAGGGTGTAAGAATAGAACAAGTACCCAGGGAGAAGAATCACCGCGCTGATGTTCTAGCTAAGATTGCCACTGGAGAAGGACATGCGTTACCAAAAGGGGTACCCCTCCAAGTGATTTCTTCCCCCAGCATAGCTAAAGAGGTAGGAGTCCTTCCTGTGAACCGCCTCCCGTGTTGGATGGATCCGATAGCAGATTATCTCCAAAGTGGCATTCTCCCTGTAGACCAGGATCAGGCCCGCCGGCTCAAGAAGACAGCGACCCGGTACTGTTTGGTAGAAGGATACCTATACCGCAAAGGGAAGTCTCTTCCCCTACTTAGATGTCTCCATCCCGATGACGCACGTTGGGCGCTCAACGAGGTTCACTCAGGGGACTGTGGCAACCACGTGTCAGGAGAAACTTTGGCTTACCAAGTAATCAGGATGGGTTACTATTGGCCGACTATACACCAGGATGCAAAACAGTTCGCACGATCTTGCGAGGCTTGTCAGAAAACAGCAAACCTCCATCATCTCCCACCAGAGAGGCTCTCTTCGATCAGTACTACCTACCCCTTTGCCATCTGGGGGCTAGATCTGATCGGGCCACTTCCCACTGCACCCGGCCAAGCCAAGCATGCAGTAGTGGCGATAGATTACTTTACTCGGTGGGTAGAAGCCAAGGCTCTTACTCGGATAACTGAAGAAAAGACTACAAACTTTGTCAAGGAGCACATTGTCTGCCGATTTGGCACCCCGATGGCCATCATAACTGATTTGGGAAAGCAGTTCGATAATGCCAACTTCAGGGAATTCTGTGAAGACCGAAAGATCACTCTCCGTTTTGCTTTGGTAGCTCATCCTCAAACCAATGGGCTGGTGGAAGCTACTAACAAGACCATCAAGAAGCTCCTGAAGAAAAAGCTCCAACAGAAGAAAGGATTATGGGTGGCAGAACTATCCCATGTACTATGGGCCTACAGAACAACTAGGCGGACAGCCACAGGGGAAACCCCCTATTCCCTAGTATTCGGGGCGGAAGCAGTCTTGCCCATCGAGCATAAGCTCATTTCTTTCCGGGTCCAAAATTATGAATCGAAAGATAACTAGGCTAAATTGAGAGCTAGCCTAGACTTACTGGAAGAAAAGCAAAGCCGGGTGGCGGAGAAGGTGGCAATATACCAGAGCAAGATAGCCCGACATTTCAACAAGAAGGTGAAGGTCCAAAGCTTCAAGGAAGGAGACTTGGTTCTCAGAAAGGTGACCCAGAACACACGAAGAAGGTCTGATGGAGTACTAGCCCCAAACTGGGAAGGGCCGTATCTGGTTAAGACATCACTCCGGGGTGGGGCGTACAAGCTGGTAGACATGGATGGTTACCCAGTAGACCACACATGGAATGCTGATCATCTTCGAAAATTCTACCCCTAGAAATCTTGTTCGTATCAAGGGGAATCTAACACCCCGATTTCGTGTCTGTACCGTTGAGAAAATTCAATAAAGCAGTTCTTTCTCCTATTTGACTCTCTTGTGTCTATTGCATGATGTCTCCTACTAGATCCTTCAACGCCTCTCACTAAGTATACTTAATTCACCATTGCTAAAGCGCCTTGAGACTCAGAAAGTTGCATAGCGTTCCTGATACCTTGGGCCGGGACCATTCCACCAAGAGGATCTCCATTACTAAAGCGCCTCAAGACCAGGAAATAGCCTAAAGGCGTTCCTGCTGCCTTGGTCGGGGAATACCCTCCTTCAAGAAGCCTAGTACTAAAGTGGCCTAAGTTGCCTACCAAGACATATTACAGTAAGAATCGGGCTGCCTCAGGGCACTTGGTTTCTTACTTCGCCTCAAGACCAGGAAATAGCCTAAATGCGCTCCTGTTGCCTTGGTCGGGGAATACCCTCCTCCAAGAAGCCTGGTGCTAAAGTGGCCTTAGTTGCCTACTAGGACAGATTACAGTAAGAATCGGGCTGCCTCAGGGCACTTGGTTTCTTACTTTGCCTCAAGACCAGGAAATAGCCTAAAGGCGCTCCTGCTGCCTTGGTCGGGGAATACCCTCCTCCAAGAAGCCTGGTGCTAAAGTGGCCTTAGTTGCCTACCAGGACAGATTACAGTAAGAATCGGGCTGCCTCAGGGCACTTGGTTTCTTACTTCGCCTCAAGACCAGGAAATAGCCTAAAGGCGCTCCTGCTGCCTTGGTCGGGGAATACCCTCCTCCAAGAAGCCTGGTGCTAAAGTGGCCTTAGTTGCCTACCAGGACAGATTACAGTAAGAATCGGGCTGCCTCAGGGCACTTGGTTTCTTACTTCGCCTCAAGACCAGGAAATAGCCTAAAGGCGCTCCTGCTGCCTTGGTCGGGGAATACCCTCCTCCAAGAAGCCTGGTGCTAAAGTGGCCTTAGTTGCCTACCAGGACAGAATACAGTGAAAATCGGGCTGCCTCAGGGCACTTGGTTTCTTATCCCGCCTCAAGACCAGGAAATAGCCTAAAGGCGTACCTGCTGCCTTGGTCGGGGAATACCCTCCTCCAAGAAGCCTGGTGCAAAAATGGCCCTAGTTGCTTACCAGGACGGGTCAACACTAACATCAAGGTCACTTATCGAGATGCTTTGCCCTTTATATCCCCACTTACAACCCCGACAGAGGGCTGACAGTCAGGAAAAAACCTGGAAGTTTACCGTCAGCAAGTCAAATTGTTCGCAAGTAGCAGATGTCGTCAGCCGATTACTTTGCATTTTATACTGTTGGGAGTTTTGTTAAAGGGAGATATGATCTGACCCCGTTGATTCTTACAAATTACAGGATATAAACATCATGTGTCTTATCTTTACTACCTATCGGGGTCCAGTCATCCTCCTATTTACTCATCGGGGTTCCAGGTATCAACAAAATTATATACTATGGAAATATGCTATGAAAGGATCCTGAGTACAAAAGCAAGAACGCAAAGTACGAAGCAGGTGATGAAAAACAGTTATATTAACAGTAAGGGTTCCCAATCCCCATCCGGGCTACAAGTTATATTTATACAACGGGGTGCCCAATTCCCCATGCGGGCTACAAAAACTTTAATAAGAAAGGAGGCCAGGCTAGTCTTCTTTTTCCTCCTCTGGATGCTCTCCTTGGCCAGCTGCCCCTCCTCCCAAAGGCTCAGCTGCTGCATCAGTTCGAACCGCCCCCTCCACAGCAGAAGACCCAGACTGGATCCCTTCAACCACAGGGACCTCGGATCTAGCTGGCCCATCATCTTCCTCCACAATGACTACTCCCGCAGCAGACTCGGGGTCCGCCACCTGTTCTTCGATAATAGGGGGGTCTAGAGTAGCACCCTCGCTACCATCGAGTAGGACCTCAGCCGCCGCGTTAGCTCCTTGACCCGGATGAACTACCTCATGTGGAGGGGCTTCTGTTTCTTGGTCCCCTCCTGCTAGCTGGGCAGCCTTTGTCATGATTTGCTCCCGATCCCAGTTCAGAGCTGCCTCGAGGTCGAAGGAGGAGGCAAAGCTACGGCTACCTCGTAGCAGGCTGTAAAGTAGCCATCTTCGAATGAAGGCCCTTGCTGAGCCTCCAAGCCGGCTATGGTCTCCCGCAGGAGTTGATTCTCACTTTGTAGCAGCGTCTTCTCTCGTTTCACGCACTCCCTTTCTTCCCGGCGGCGTAGAGACCGGACTGTCTCAGTATCCAGGCTGCGTTCCGCACTCCTAAGAGCCACCAAGGCCTCCTGCCTCCCTTCTTCAGCGTTTTTTGCGTCTTGCAGCAGGGGAGCCACGCTCTGTTGGGTCTGGACTAGTTCCTGCTGGGTATCCTCCAGCCTCGCCTGGAGACTGATATGAGCCTCCCTCAATGTCAGCAGCTGCCTCTCCATGGCCAAGGCAAACTTGAAGCCCTGCAAGAAGAAAGAAAGTTAATCTTTGGCCAGAAAAAAAAAAGAAAAAAGAAAATAGCGGGAAGGAAGTAGAAGTTCACCTCGGCCAGAACCGATGCCCCCTTAGTGACCAAGATGTCAGTAGGAAGCTTGGCCATATCCACCAAACTTCCACCAGGGCACGAGTCCGCGAATCGGGATACCACCTCGTCAAAGGTAACACCCCTTGACCCCGATCCAGAAGAAGCAGCAGCAGCAGGAGCAGGGATGCGGACAGCTGCTTCTTCCACCAGAATGCGTGCAGGGTCCTCAGGAAAAGTTATAGTAGGAGGAGGAGCAGGGGAAGTCTTTGCTACAGGGGCGGCCTTCTTCTGTGCCGACCTCCCAGAGCCTCAGGCCTTAGCCGCCCTAGCCAACATCGTCGAAATCTTTGAACGCGATGGAGGAGTAAAGGGAAGGGGAGTCTTGGTCTTAGACCTCGCTGGAGCAGGAGCAAGCGTTTTCGAGGGAGCAGAAAGGGGGTTGGGGTCGATTCCCACTCGGATGGACCCCGACGCAGTCTTGGCAGCAGGGGTAGGAGAAGGAACAGAGGAGGGAGGAGCTGACAGAGTTATCCCCCCTGCCCCAGTAGAAGAAGGAGATCCCGCTAGCATCGGAGCAGCAGACACTGCAAGAAGGAAAGATACTCAATAAGAAAGAAAACAAAGAAAATATGTAAATAAAAAGTAAACGAGTAAGGAACAGTCAACTCACCGGGAAGAGCAAGGGATATCTTCAAGTACCGCTCCACGCGGGCTCCCTCAAAGGGATCAAGAGTGGGATATTGCATATTGGTATACCCCCTCTTCATGATCCTCGTAAGGATTTCCCGGGATTCAGGAACGAGCACCCTCTTCGCCCATTTATCCTGCACTGTGAACTGAGTAGGGACGGGGTATTCATATCCCCCAAAAAAGGTTGTGCGCCCCCACTCACCTTCCACCACTATCCATTCTTCCTTCCAGGGCGCGACATACTTCACGTTTGCTCCTGGGACGATGAACCTCGTGTCGTTGTTTGCCCTAAGGTAAAACTGACCCCGGGGCACCATACTGGCGATGTTGAAGAGGTAACGGAGTTCATCTAATCCCGGCTCTCGCTCGATGCGATCCTTCTCGCACTGCTCCTTCCAGAGCACCAGAAACCCCGTCAGGTGTTTCCAGAACCCCGGAGAAATCTGTAAGGGGGCTAACTCCAGCGCGACAAGAGCCCGGCGTAACGTGGGGTGTAGGGGCAGTCGAACACCGCATTCGAAGGTCGCCTTGTGGATCAAAAGACGATCTTGAGGCGGGGTGTAGACATCAAATCCTCGGTGAGGAAGAGAGAGGATGATGTCATCCGGGATCATATACTCCTCCCTTAGCTTGGCCAAAGTATCCTGGATGCAGACGGAGTCGGGGACTATCCTCCCGTCATGAAAAAGGGTGAAGGAGCCGGCCTAGACCCCGACTAGAGAAACCCTCTCGTCGTTGCCTCCGTCACCATCACCAGACTTAGCGGCGCCCACTTCATCACCGATCAAGACCAGGTCTTAGGGTCGATTGTGGAAACCCAACTCAACTCGCGGGTTTCGAGCGGAGCGACGGCGTTGAGCTAGCGGGGTGTCACTATCCTCCTCTCGACCCCGTTTCCTCCTCTCCGAGGTTGGGGAATCTACCACCGCGTCGGCCGCCTCCATACTGAAGAGGGCGTCGATGCTATCGGACTGGAGAGGCGAAGCGAGTTCAGGTCGAATAGGATTCGCCCCTGAAGAAGGGTTTTGTTCGGCAGCGACTTCTTGAGAAGTAGGGATTCGTGAAGGAGAAGCCATTGAATGAAGGGAGAGTGAAGGAAAGATCTTCGAAAGATTGCAGAGAGAAAGAAAAAAGAAGCAGGATTTTTTCGGTCACAATTTTTTGAAAGTTTGAGAGAAAGTAAGTAATCACCAGTGGAGCCGGTCTATTTATAGAAGAGGGATGTCGGTTACGCACTAGGAAACCGAAATCGGTGACCGGAAGAATGGGTTGAAGCGTTTTCCGCAATTAATCGCGCCAAAACGGCTCTTTTTGAAAACGAGGAACCCAATCAGCAGTCGACACACAATCAGTTATAACGGAAGAAATAAAGGTTTCCCCCCTTCTAAGTGGAAACCTAGTCAGACAAGGAAGTAAGTGGATAAGGTGGAAAATCCTTCAAGCAAACAAAAAGATCCTGACTCCGACCCCGACCCCGACAAAGTATCAGTGTCCAAGTCAGGGGGGACTTCTGTTAACCGCCAAAATTGGCGAGGGACCAAATAAGAATTTTCCACCTCAACACAAGAAGCAGGTGCGAACACAATCCAGATATCTCGACAGATTGGAGCCCGATTGGCCCAGGTATGAACCCCTTTCAGCGGGATCCACCCCGTCAGCATCTTAAAGGACCAAGCCTGGTTATGATCGGGCACCCTAGGGACCCCGCACCGTCCCATCAACACTACACCCTAGGGACCCCGCAGCGTCACGACACAGCTTCCTATGGACCCCGCGGCACCTCGACACGGAGTTCTACTGATCATCTCATTACAAGTCAGCCACATATCCCCCTACTACCGTCAGTAGGATGCTTATTAAATGTAGGCAGCCCGTTAAAGCAGAAGAGCACCAGGAAGCCGGACCCTAACACCAAGAACTAAAAGCTCCACGAAAGATCCAGTAAAACGTCGCCGTACAAAGGAGGTACACTTCTTCCCGCCAGAGAGCCCTAATTTGAGCAGAACAGTACAGTAAGAATCCAACTAGGAAGGTAAGTGATTGACTCCTCCTAGGAAGGAAAGATTGGATTCAGCGCAATAAAGCTCCGAAATTATCTCCTAGAAAAAGGACGATCCTACATTGGCCAAACCCTAAACCGAGATTTTAGGAGTGCATGGCAAGAAAAACACCTATATATACGAAACAGTTTCTTCAGAAAAAAGGAGACCACTTATCGACAGGCATACTTCTTCCACCATCACCATCTCCATCGCCGGAACTATGATCCGTATCCCGTTGTAACCCAAATCAGAAATTAGTTCATACGTTGTAAAGAAAAGAGATTATCCAATAAAGCTTATTGATTGACCAGTTTGATGTACGTCATTATTTAGCTCCGGCTTTGTTAGGGACTTAGTCGGTATCGAACTACTTGATACCCCTCCGACCAGGGTCAATCTTGATCTTGGTCCCTTTAAAGTTGTTATTTGGAATCCCATCTCAATAACGATTCGGCTACAAAACCGCCGAATGAAACCACTGATGCTCCCCTATTTCTCTCAGGACCAATTCTGCGGTTATGATCGGCGGCCTAGCCGCCGAATGAAACCGCCGATCGTGCGTTTTCAGGGGCAAACTTGTCTTTACACATGCCCTGTTCTTGATGCCTATAAATATCACACTTTCTCTATTCTCTAACTTAGTTCTCTGACTCTAAAGAACCCTAAGCTTCATAGAGAGATACTTGAGAGAAAATCAATCAAGAACTCATTTTTATACACTCAAAACCACATACATGTGCATCAAAGATCATCTAAGCATTTTCTAGCATAGTTAGTTTGCTTATTTGAATGGGTTTTGCTCAACACACATCCTTTGGTATGTTCTTCACTAATCTCATCTAAGTTTAGTGTTTTATTTATCAAAGAAATCTCTTATATTATTTGTATGCTCTTAGAATATATTTTAAATACAAAATAGAGATTGTTGTGTTGACATGATTGAGTGTTGTATTTTGATAGCAACATCTAGGTTATTTGATCTATGATTTGCTAAGCTTTATGACATGTCATTTAGCCATTGATATCTAGGATTGCATTTGTTGCCATCTAATCATCCTAGATAAGAATATAGAGTTGCCTAGCTCTCATTGCATTTGTTGAGTATTATATATATTCACATAGGTTGTAATCTCTTCATTGAGAAGTAAGTCTTGCGTGTAGCTTCCGGGATTAGGTTGCTTAGATCGCAAGCAATTGAAGTCTTGTGTGATAGACCAGGATTAGGTCGGACATCGGGATAGGTGGTCACACAAGCAAAATGGACTAGAGCCACTTTTAAAGGCCCGCGTGGTAGAAGTGGGGGGTTATAGACCGGAGTGTTAGACGATGTCTACATAGGTTGTAAACTCCATTTCAATTAGTGGATTTCAAGGTTCGAGTGTGGCACACTATACAACCCGTGGTTTTTCCCGTGAGGGTTTCCACGTAAATATCAAGTGTCAATTATAATTCTGCACCATATTACACTTGTTATTTTTATTTACTAGATTGGGGTATTTTCGTAATATTGACTAACGCGAAAATTGGGTAAATTTGTTAAAATCTATTCACCCCCCCTCCCCCCTCTAGATTAATATTTGTAAACACACCCGAGTTTATTTGTGAACTTTCAAGGTATGAATCAGCGGTTTCAAATTGGCGGTTAGGCCGTCGATCTAACCGCAGAATCAGACTAGAGACCTCTTGTCCAAAACGGCGGTTTCATTCGGCGGCCAGGCCGTCGATCTAACCGCTGATTCACCAAGTGGTGAATCCAAGGAGATGGCCAAGGTAATCACCAATAGTGGTCTTCGCGCAAAACCTAGCACACTTATGTGCAAGCGCAGACGTTTCCGAACAACTATGGAAAACGAATTACAAGACACAAACACACAATAAGATACATTTCATAAAAGTGCATGTGTGAAAGTGACATGTGAAGAGAATGCACACATATTAAAATATGCTAAGTGAGTGTGTGCTACTAAATCTCTTCAATGAAAAACTAAGCACAAGAGATATACCTTTAGCGTGCTTGTCACCTTGAGGTCTTGAGGGCATTAAGCTTGATCCTTAAACACCTAAAACTACCCTTACAAGTCAAACCCCAACATGTGGTTTGTCTACGAAATAAGCCATTCAAAATGAGAATCCTTACAGGCAGTTTCTTCCTTATCCACACTTCTAGCATGGTCTTTGGGGGATGCTGCTGAAGAAGGAGCAACAGGTAGTTTCTTGGCAGCAGGAGGAACAACATCCTGGCTTGTCTTCTGGCCTGGTTTCCTAGATTCCCGAGCTTTAGCTGCTCGAGCAAGCATCTCCTTGATCTTCGAACGTGATGGGGGAGAAGTAGAAAGACGAGCAAGAGTCTTGGCCCTAGACCCCGCTGGAGCAAGAGAGGAAGTAGCAACACCAGCAGTCTCCTTTGATGGAGCCGGAGGAGGAGTGGGATCAGTCTTAACTTGCAGGGACCCCTGCATGTCTTTGATAGTAAGAGAAGGAGAAGGAACAGGAGAAGCGTGAGTTAGTAGAGCTAGGCCCCCTGTCCTAGAGGAAGATGGAGACCCCGCTGTCATCGGGGTAGCTGATTCTACAAGAAGAGAAGAAACTTAAAGAGAGGAAGAAGAAGGAGAATATGTACGTATAAAAAAGGGAATTAGGTGCAGTCAACTTACCAGGAAGGGCGAGGGAAATCCTCAGGTAGCGCTCCAGTCGGCCTCCTTCAAAGGGATCTAGAGTAGGATATTGCATATTTGTGTATCCCCTCTTCATGATCCTCGCTAAGATATCCCGGGATTCAGGAGCTAGCACCCCCTTGGCCCATTTGTCCCTTGCTGAGAATTGTGTAGGGACGGGGTATTCATACCCCCCAATAAAGGCAGTGCACCCCCACTAACCTTCCACCACGAGCCATTCCTCATTCCAGGGCGCTGCATACTTCACATTCGCTTCTAGGATAGTGAACTTCATGTCATTGTTTGCCCTGAGATAAAATTGACCCCGGGACACCATGCTGGTAATGTTGATGAGAAACCGGAGTTCGTCCAACCCCGGATCCCGGTCAAGGTGATCTCTTTCACACTGCTCCTTCCAGAGCATTAAGAACCCCGTCAGATGTTTCCAGAAGCCCAGCGAGAGCTGGAGAGGGGTCAATTCAAGCGCGACGAGAGCCCGACGGAGAGTAGGATGCAGCGGAAGCCGGACTCCACACTCAAAAGCTGCTTTGTGGATCAACAGGCGGTCTTGAGGAGGGGTGTACATGTCGTAACCCCTGTGGGGAAAAGAGAGAGTGATGTAATCCGGGATCTTGTACTCCTCCTGTAATTTGTTGAGCGTATCCAGTGTACACACGGAGTCAAGTACAATCCGACCATCGTGGAAGGGGACGAAAGAACTAGTTTGGACCCCGACCAGGGTGACATCATGCCCGCCACCTTCCTCGTCACCACCAGTCTTTGTGGCGCCCACTTCGTCACTAATCAAAACCGAGTCTTCTGGTTGATTATGGAAACCCGACCTAATTCAGGGGTTTCGGGTAGAGCGACTGCGCTGGGCCCACGGGGTATCATCGGTAACCCCGTCCCCCTCTTGACCCCGCTTCCTCCTCTCCGAGGTCAAGAAGTCCACCACGTCAGCCTTCTCCATATTGAAGAGGGCATCGATGCTATCAGACTGGTGCGATGAGACGGGGTTGGGATGAGTAGAGGTCGCCGTCATAAAAGGGTTTTACTCAGTGGCAATTTCTTGAGAAGTAGGGATTTGTGAAGGAGAAGCCATTGAAGAGTGTAGAAAAAATTATGAAGATTGCTAAGTAGAGAAGAAAGAAAGCAGAAGGCAAGTCAGATGGGGTTTGTTCTCTGTTGTAATTTTGAAAGTTTGAAAGTAAAGAAGAAAGCACCAGTGAAGCCGGTCTATTTATAGAAGAGGGGTGGCAGTTAAGCACCAGGAAACCGGAATAGGTGACCGGAAGAATGGGTAAAGGCGTTTTCCGCATTAATCGTGCCAAAACGGCTCTTTTTGAAAACGAGGAACCCAATAGTTGATCAACACACAATCAGTATTAAAGCATCAAGTAAGGATTTCCTCCTCCTAGGTGGAGAACTAGTCAGACAAGGAAATAAGCAGATAAGGCAAAAAATCCTTCAAGTATAGACAAGATCCTGACTCCGACCCCGACCCCGACCCCGACCCCGACAAGGTATCAGTGTCCAAGTCAGGGGGGACTTTTGTTAACCGCCAAAATTGGCAAAGGACCAAGGAAGAATTTTCCACCTCAACACAAGGAGAATATAGAAGTACAGACATTATCCGACTACCCAGACACAGGCGGACTCCGACTGATCTGAGTACACACCCCCTCCAGTAGGGTCCAACCCAGCCTTTCCCCAGCTTCTTTAGGACCCCGCCAACATCTCGATTCATAAGCAACGTCCCAAGCCGGGGTACTCGCTAGAACCCGCAGCGAGGTCCAACCCCGTCATACCCTGGTCTCCTATAAACCCTACAGCACCCCGACACAGAGTTCCACTGAGCATCCCACCACAATATGAATCCCGCAGCACCCCGACACAGAGTTCCACTGAGCATCTCGCCACAATATGAACCCTGCAGCACCCCGACACGGAGTTCCACTAAGCATCCCGCTATAATACCAGTTAGGTATCCCCCTACTCCATCAACCGGATGCCTACTGGCTTGCACTTTCTGATATAGCTAGCCCGCCAAGCAGGAAGATACCAGGCAGCAAGATTCTCATATCAAAAACTAAAAGCTCCATAAAAGATTCATTACAACGCTGCCGTACAAAGGAGAAATACTCTTTCCCGCCAGAGAGTCCTATTTTGAGCAGGTCAACACAGTAAGAATCCTACTAGGAAGGTAACAATTTGATCACAAGATTGACTCCTTCTAGGAAGGAAAGACTAGATTCTACACGTAAAGCTCCGAGATTATCTCCTAAAAAGAAGAGGATCTTACGTTAGCCAAACCCTAGACCGAAATTATAAGAGTGCATGGCAAGCAACAAGACATATATATATAACTACTTATTCATCGGAAAAAGGAGAAACCGAAAATCACCACCAGAAACCCTACGATCAAGTTTTACTTATCAACATGCACGAGATCACCATCACAACCATCTCCATTACCCACTGAATCTCCATACCTTATAGTTAATCCTGAATTTATAGTTCACATATTTGTAATGCAAAGTGACCATCAATAAAAAACTCATTTTTATCTATTTTCTGGTGTCCTACGTCGTACTTGCATTGCTTAGGATAGTCGGTATCGAACCACTTGATACCCTTCCGACCAGGGTCAATCTTGATCTTGGTCTCTGTAAAGTCGTTATTTGGAATTTCACCCCCAGTGACGATTTTCCGGTAACACAATTTTTTCAGCTTGCTGATTCACATTCTATCTTGTTTGCTTTTCTAACTTAGAGTAAATTTTGTTGCTCGCGTGCTTGTGAACAACTGGATCTAACTTGGAACATAAATCAAGATATTTAGTAACTAGGTGATTGATACCCTTGTACCGTGTCACCCTAAATCTACCGGGATTTATTAAGTGACCACGTCTCTTCTCTTAATGAACATGTGATAATTTAAGGCTCTGGGTATCCTGATATGGAACCCCGATTCTTCAGGTTGACTGTCCCGATTGGCAACTAAAGCTACCTTAGCTCTAAATGTTCTTAGAAGTATGGTGAAGTAAGGTATCAGGCATCCTGGTAAGGTATCCTGATCCTTCTGATGATTTGCCCTGGTATGCAACTAAGGCCACATTAGCACCAGGTTTTCTTGGAGGAGGGTATACCCCAACCAAGGTAGCAGGAGCACCATAAGGCTTTTTCCTGGCTTGGAGGATACGGCGGGCAACTAAGGCCACGAATCCGGATCTTTAGTCTGGTAGGCCACTATCCACTTAGGCACTTACGCACCAGATCCTTCTTGGATTAGGGTATACCCCATCCAAGGCAGCAGGAGCACCATAAGGCTTTTTCCTGCTCTTGAGGATGAGACGGGGAACTAAGGCCACGAATCCGGATCCTTAGTCTAATAAATCAAATCCTTCTTGGAGGAGGGTATACCCCGACCAAGGCAGCAGAAGCACCATAGGGCTTTTTCCTGGTCTTGAGGATACGACGGGCAACTAAGGCCACAAATTCGGATCCTTAGTCTGATAAATCAAATCCTTCTTAGAGGAGGGTATACCCCGACCAAGGCAGCAGGAGCTCCATAAGGCTTTTTCCTGGTCTTGAGGATGCAGCGGGCAACTAAGGCCACGAATCTGGATCCTTAATCTGATAAATCAGATCTGAAAGTTCACAAATTAACTCGGGTGTGTTTGCAAATATTAATCTATAGGGGGGGTGAATAGATTTTAACAATTTTACCCAATTTTCATGTTTAGTCAATTTACGAAAATACCCCAATCTAGTCAATAATAAAAACAAGTGTAATATGGTGCGGAATTATAAATGACACTTGATATTTACGTGGAAACCCTCACGGGAAAAATCACGGGCTGTATAGTGCGCCACACTCGAACCTCGAATCCACTAAATGTGTTAAACGATTACAACCTACTCCCGGTATATAATCACACACCTACCTAATCCCGGTATATAATCACACACCTACCTAATCCCGGTATAATTGAACCTAGTCCAATTTGCTTGTACGACCACCTAATCCCGGTGTCCGACCTAATCCCGGTCTATCACACAAGACTTAAATTGCTTGCGATCTAAGCAACCTAATCCCGGAAGCTACACGTAAGACTTACTTCTCAATGAAGAGATTACAACCAATGTGAATATATATAATACTCAACAAATGCAATGAGAGCTAGACAACACTATATGCTTATCTAGGATGATTAGATGGCAATAAATACAATCCTAGATATCAATAGCTAAATGACATGTCATAAAGCTTAGCAAATCATAGATTCAATAACCTATTGTAGGGAAAAATTGTACCCGCAGCGGAAGCGAGACTAAAAAAAATAGTTTGAGTAGCTTTTAAAATTTTTCCAATTTTATGAACCTTAAACCCTTTTGATTAATTAAAGATATATAAAAATAAACAAAAGATTAATACCTCTTGTCGCGTGATCCGATTGACTTGCGTCGATGGTAATCCGCAAGATCTTCAATCCTAGCACGAACGTGGATCACCTAGGAGCGTGGTCTCCCTTTCTTTGAATTGCAAACCTGTGATTGGATTAAACAAACTTTTCTTGATTCGTTAGTCCCAAAAACAATCTAAAGAAACCTAAGATTATTCCGGTCACTTTTGAGTTCTCAATCTTATGATCGAAACTCGTGTGAACCTAGATCGATATAGTATTCACAAGCTTATTGATGAATAAGCAACTAGAATACAATCAAAGAATAATCTATGTTCCTTTTGTTTTTAGTAGAATAATAGATCTCTAACTATGAGTTGAGAAGAAGAAGAAGAAGAAAATTCTGCACCCAAGCCTTAGGGGGGTGGCCGAATTCTATAAGTGGCCTTATATAGGTGGCCGAATTTCTTCTCCTTTTTACCCTAGGGTGACCGAAATCTTTCCCCAAAATTCACTAGGGTTGCCGCAAATCCTCCTACAAAAAAGGAGTATGTTTTGCACCCTAATTCCTATTTTGTTTAAGATTTCCAAACCCTAATCCAACTCAATAATATTTTATTCCTTATTTGACTAAAATAAAAAAACTTCCTATTTGATTAAATAAATAAAATTAATTATTTATTTCCTTGTCAAACAAGTTTTTCTATTTAATTATACTACTACCAATAGTATACAAATAGGAATCATATTTCCTATTTAGAAAAGATTTGTTACTTAATTAAACAATTAATTAATAAATTAATTAATTCTTATTTAATTAAATAATGAAAACAAAATAATATTAAATGCTATTATAGCACCTTGCCGCCCCACATGTATATATTGGGCCAAATATTATTTTTCTTATTTCATTAAATCCATAGGACTTTAAATAAAAAGCTCACATGTGAACTAGACCCATTCTTACTAAAAGAAACAAGCCCACATGTCATCCATTAATATATAAATATAATTGTGCAGCCCATTACATAAATAATGTGCAAATTATATTCTTAATATATTAAATTGCAATTCTAGATGTACCTTAAATTGGTCCGGTAGAATATATCAAGTGATCCATGCAAGTCCATGTGGATTGGGGATCTTGGCGGGCTATCTAAATTTAAGCTCCAATAGACATAACCTAATCACAATCAACAAATGATTCACTTAGGTCCGATCCATTAATTTTAGCTCATTCCACTAAAGAGCTAAAATTGAACTCTTAAATAAAGACAGAAAAGGAAGATGCATCCTCATTCATACCCTAGACAATCATATTGGAGATAGTGTATCCTCGTGATTAATATCAGTAATCGCCAAGAGTTCATAGACCGCCTATAACTCTCCAAGTTACCATATTTACTCATATGACCACGTTTTGAACTTGGATATTTTGACTTGTCCAGAAGCCATGTTTTCAATAGACACTATTGAAAACTCAACATTGAGATTTAATATCCAATTACCTCAAAACATCCATATGATGATATTATACTCTCATTTAATAAATGGAGCCACGATGTCCATATCTATAAATGAAGTCCTCTATCGATTAACAAATGAATATCACCAAACTATCGAGGATAGACTATGCGATATAATCGTACTCATTGATAGCTCAAATGATATCACCTGCAACCACAAGTCCATCATTTATCTCAGGATTAAGATAGACTCTCCGATTGTCCTGATAATGAAATTACTTTTATCTACTGACGGTTATAGATAAAGTATTTCATTGTGATCCTGTTCAATGCACCCAGTGCACTAGATTCTTTTGCTCGAAGACACTTCGATGATTTTAGACTCATCATATCTCATTTGATCCCACTCAAATGCTAGCAAAAGAATTCTACAACTTTAACAAGATAAAGGTGCCCAACCTTTAACTTAAGTTGTGAACGATATTCAAGACTAACTAAAGAATTGTGTCTACCACATACATATCCAGATGTATGAACAATTCTTCTTTTCTCATAGTCTTTAGACCTTATGATTATTTACTTTAACAATTATTAAACTATAAATGCTATAAGATTTGTTTAAAACAGAAATCACTTTATTAATATGAAAAAGATTGTTAATTACACTATTACACTCTTGCTATTGAGCATAATCCTAACAATCTCCCACTTGCGCTATAGCAAATGTGTCATATCTCTCAAGCCCATGTTCTCTAGGTGCCCATCGAAACTCTTCTGAGGTAGAGCCTTTGTGAAGGGATCTGCTAGATTTTCTGCTGACGCGATTTTGGTAATCGTCACGTCACCTCTTTGAACAATCTCCCTTAAAAGATGATATTTCCTTTCAATGTGTTTACCTCTCTTGTGACTTCTTGGTTCGTTCGAATTAGCCACTGCTCCACTATTGTCACAGTAGATAGTGATCTGCTTATTCGCACTAGGAACCACTTCCAAGTCAATCAAGAATTAACGGAGTCAAACAGCCTCTTTGGCAGCCTCGCATGCAGCAACATACTCAGCTTCCATGGTGGAATCAGCAATACAAGATTGCTTGATACTCCTCCATATAACTGCTCCTCCTCCAATAGTAAACACAGCCCCTGATGTGGATTTTCTGGAGTCAGAATCTGATTGAAAATCAGAATCTGTATACCCAACGGGAATCAAATCCCCTCCAGAGTATACAAGCATATTATCTCTCGTTCTCTTGAGATACTTGAAAATATGCTTGACTGCCGTCCAGTGATCAGGACCAGGCTTCGATTGAAACCTGCTAACTATGCCAACAGCAAAACAAATATCTGGTCTAGTGCAGAGCATTGCATACATGAGACTTCCAACTGCCGAGGCATATGGAACTCTACTCATGAACTGCTCTTCATGCTCATTCTTAGGAACTTGTTCCTTAGAAAGCTTGATTCCATGTCTAAAAGGTAACATACCTTTCTTGGAATCCTGCATGGAAAACCTAGACAAGATTTTGTCTATGTATGAAGCTTGGGATAATGCAATCGTTCTATTCTTTCTATCCCTTATAACTTGGATACCTAGAATAAAACTTGCTTCTCCTAAGTCCTTCATATCAAATTGTTTTGCTAACCATTCTTTTACTGATGTCAATACACCTACATTGTTTCCGATGAGTAGTATATCATCAACATAAAGAATCAGGAAAACCAACTTGTCGCCCTTAATCCTTTTGTATACACAAGGTTCGTCAAGATTCTGAATAAATCCAAAACCTTTGACAGCTTGATCGAACCTTATGTTCCAGGATCTGGATGCTTGCTTTAATCCATATATGGATTTTTGCAACTTGCATACCCTTTCCATTTGGCCCTTTTCAATGAATCCCTCTGGTTGCATCATGTAGATGCTTTCGTCAAGACTTCCATTAAGGAAAGCTGTTTTGACGTCCATTTGCCAAATCTCTAGATCTAAAGATGCTGCAATGGATAAGAGTATCCTAATGGATTTAAGCATGGCCACAGGAGAGAAGGTTTCCTCGTAATCAATACCTTCTTTCTGTGTATACCTTTTAGCTACCAATCTAGCTTTAAAGGTTTCCACCTTTCCATCCATACCTTTTTTCCTCTTGTATACCCACTTGCACCCAATGGGTTTTATCCCTTTAGGCAAGTCTACAAGGGACCAGACTTTGTTATCGAACATAGATTCAATCTCGGATTGCATTGCCTTTTGCCAATGGCGACTATCAACATCCTCCATAGCTTCCTTGTACGTATAGGGATCATCGTCGTCCGGGAGATTCTCTACAGATTCTCCCAGACCGATGTATCTTTCGGGTTGTGTTCTAACCCTCCACTACGACGAGGAATGGTAGGTTGTTGACCTTGTGTTGGATCGGAACTTACAATTGGGTTAGGTTGTGTAACCTCTCGTGGAATTGTATCTCCTAACATCTCATTCAGGACAATTCTACTTTTAGGCACAAAATCATTCATATAGTCCTTTACCAGAAATTTAGCATTTGTCGAAACAAATACTTTAAGATCTGAAGGACTATAAAAATAATATCCTTTAGTTTCTTTCGGATACCCTACAAATATACATGTTTCTGAACGTGACTCCATCTTTTCTGTCTTTCCTTTTAACATGTGCGCAGGACATCCAAATATCCTTAAGTGTCGTAAACTAGGCTTGCACTCAGTCCATAACTCATGTGGTGTTTTAGGAACAGACTTAGATGGTACATGGTTTAGAATGTATATTGCAGTTTGTAAAGCATATCCCCAGAAAGAAATAGGAAGTGTTGAATAACTCAACATAGACCTAACCATATCCAAAAGAGTTCTATTTCTCCTTTCTGCTACCCCATTTTGTTGAGGTGTACCAGGTGCAGAAAATTGAGAAACTATCCCATTATCAATAAGATATTGCTGAAACTCACCAGATAGATATTCTCCACCACGATCAGATCTCAAGATTTTTATGTGTTTCTCAAGCTGATTTTCCACTTCAGCTTTAAATGCTTTGAACATGTCAAAAGCATCCGACTTATGTCGCATGAGATACACATAGCCAAATCTTGAGTAATCATCTGTGAAAGTGATGAAGTACTCATATCCACCTCTAGCTTGAATGCTCATAGGTCCACATACATCAGTGTGTATCAATCCTAAACATTCAGTGGCTCTGGCACCTTTGGCAGAGAATGTCCTTTTGGTCATTTTACCTTCCAAACAAGATTCACAAGTTGGTAGATCATCAACCTTTAAGTCACTCAAAGGTCCGTCACTTACCAATCTTTTAATCCTATTAAGGTTAATATGACCTAAGCGTAAATGCCAAAGGTAGGTTTCATCTGTTGATAATTTTACTCTTTTATGATTAGGTTCCGTTATTTCTGTGTCTAACGAGTGAGAGATATTTCTATGCAAGAAGTATAGACCATTTTCCAATGTACCTTTGCAAATAACTTTGTCATTCTTACTAATAATAAAAACTTTATGAAAAGTAACCGAATATCCAAAATTATTCAAACAAGAAACTGAAATTAAATTCCTCTTGAATTGAGGTACATAATAAACATCTATTAAATCTAAATGCCTTCTAGAATCTAAATAAACTCTAATATCTCCCACTGCACTTGCAGACACTAACGTTCCGTTGCCCAAACGTAAATTGATCTCATCTTTATTCAGCCTTCTCCTTTCTTGGAACCCCTGCAAGGAATAACAAACATGATTAGTGGCTCCTGAGTCTATGATCCAAGAATCTGTAGAATCAGCTAAAAAACATGTTTCAAGATAATTCAAATTACCTTCTTCCTTCTTGTTCTGGGACTTTGGGCAATTTCTCTTCCAATGTCCCTTTTCACCACAAAGGAAGCATTTCCCTTTGATCTTGGTTACTTTCTTGGTCTCCTTCTTGGTAGGCCCAAGTTGCTTTTTCTTCTGTTGTTTCTTGACCTTTTGACGGGCCTTAACAGTAGCAACTTTACCAACCATATGAATCTCTTGACCTTTGCCTTTCACAAGGATCTTTTCAGCACTTTGAACATCTTGCATCAGGCTCTGTAAGGTGTATTCCTTTTTGTTCAAAGTGTAGTCCAATTTGAACTGATCAAAAGAATCTGACAATGAATTGACAACCATATCAATTTTTGTCTCACCATCTATCTCAGCGCCATGCAGTTCAGCAATGTTGAGATGTGCTATGACTTTCATCATGTGATCCTTCACAGCCTGTCCAGGTTTCATCCTAAGATTCATAAAAGCAGTCACTGCCTCTCTCTTAGTCGTCCTGGACTTCATAGCAAACATCTCCTCTAGAGACATCATTATATCAGCAACAGACTCCATTCCTTCATGCTGCTGTTGCAACACGTCGGAGATAGTGGCCATGATATAACATTTGGCCATATCATCTGAAGTCTTCCACTGCTCATACTCATCTCT
Source organism: Acer campestre (assembly GCA_954870605.1). Lineage (NCBI taxonomy): Eukaryota > Viridiplantae > Streptophyta > Magnoliopsida > Sapindales > Sapindaceae > Acer > Acer campestre. Next base: position 41,506,186 of record OX940803.1, read on the forward strand.
TTGCATTATGCTTGATTCAATATTAGGAGCAGGTGGTTTAGGAGTAGTTAGAACAAACTTATGTTTTTCACTTTGCAGCAACAACCCAATTTTCCTTTTCCATGTTACATAGTTATCTCCAGTTAAGGTGTTATCTTTCAGGATGTTCATAAGTGATGGGGTCATGATTTCTGAATGAAAACAAAACATATATAAGTAAATAATCATTATAAAGCACTTTTAAATATTTATCTTGAATTCAATGAATAACTCAATCATAAAAATTCAACGGTGATCTAACACCCATAAATGTTACACCTCCTTTGGGAGTTCGCCCCATTTACTAGTTAGACTAGGTCCCAACTAATTGTTAACATAACAACCAGCATTTTCAATTTTAGCCTTGCAATTTTACTGACAAGAACTCTTTGGAGAATATCAATAAAATTACATTGAGTGTGTTACCAAGATATCGACCCTCAATTTTCTCTCACGAAAATCCCTCTTTTGGGAGTAGATCTCGTTCGAGTCCATTGTCTAGTCTATCCTTGTAAGGAAGTATATTGCTTAATTCCATTCATGGACGCCCCTTTGGGGGATTACCAAAAATAATTAAGCTCAACTAATCTTGGAAGCCATAGGTGTGACAAAAACACCTTCTCCCACTCAATTATTTAAGGCATGTGATTAAATCCCATAGAATGATTTACCAAGTTATCTAGATGCCAATTTAGATACCTAAATCATTCAATGCATGTTCATACCAAAAGAGATATATGAGTGGCACTCCTATTCTATATGACATGTTATCATACAATAACAAATATTGTAATATTTAAGCATAAAATAAATAGCAACAATTTTGGACATCCTAGAAAAACAAGTAAATTACATTGAAATAGAAATACAAGATCTTCGAGTGGCCCATCAACCATAAGCTCATCATTCGGCCTCCTCCCTTAGGCTTGCACAGCCCACAACCCCACATAAGGGGTTGCCTTGCGCAGCCAATGAGACCACACAAGGCTGCCATGCGCAGCCCACCAAGGTTTGGGCTTGCCATGCGCAGCCCAATCCACTCCTAGGGTGCGCACGGTGCTTGTTCTCGGTTCCGGTTGCTTCTTTTTTTTTCGTGTCTTCAAATCTTCAACACCCAAATATATTACAGCGATATAAAATAATAAATACTGCAGTATTCCTTTTTTTTTTTTTTTTAAATCACTGCAGTATTTTTACATAAAAAAAAACTGCACTTAAAAATAAAATAAAATAAAAACTGCAGTAGTATTAAAAAAAATACTGCACATATATAAAAAAAATAAAACCTAGCAACTACCAAGAAGGAATTATGGCGATGATAGACCACCATTCTTGTTACAATTCCATAACAAAAATACATTGAAAATCTAGGACCAAAATCGAGCAATAACAATCCACATAAAAACATATATAAATCCATACATCACATGTAATTATATATGCGAATACCTAGAGTGTCATCTCTTTCTAAAACATGCATAATCACAATAAAAAGAAATCGATCCACGTATATATACGTTAATTAATTAAAAGGGTTCAACCTAGGCTCTGATACCAATTGTAGGGAAAAATTGTACCCGCAGCGGAAGCGAGACTAAAAAAAATAGTTTGAGTAGCTTTTAAAATTTTTCCAATTTTATGAACCTTAAACCCTTTTGATTAATTAAAGATATATAAAAATAAACAAAAGATTAATACCTCTTGTCGCGTGATCCAATTGACTTACGTCGATGGTAATCCGCAAGATCTTCAATCCTAGCACGAACGTGGATCACCTAGGAGCGTGGTCTCCCTTTCTTTGAATTGCAAACCTGTGATTGGATTAAACAAACTTTTCTTGATTCGTTAGTCCCAAAAACAATCTAAAGAAACCTAAGATTATTCCGGTCACTTTTGAGTTCTCAATCTTATGATCGAAACTCGCGTGAACCTAGATCGATATAGTATTCACAAGCTTATTGATGAATAAGCAACTAGAATACAATCAAAGAATAATCTATGTTCCTTTTGTTTTTAGTAGAATAATAGATCTCTAACTATGAGTTGAGAAGAAGAAGAAGAAGAAAATTCTGCACCCAAGCCTTAGGGGGGTGGCCGAATTCTATAAGTGGCCTTATATAGGTGGCCGAATTTCTTCTCCTTTTTACCCTAGGGTGACCGAAATCTTTCCCCAAAATTCACTAGGGTTGCCGCAAATCCTCCTACAAAAAAGGAGTATGTTTTGCACCCTAATTCCTATTTTGTTTAAGATTTCCAAACCCTAATCCAACTCAATAATCTTTTATTCCTTATTTGACTAAAATAAAAAAACTTCCTATTTGATTAAATAAATAAAATTAATTATTTATTTCCTTGTCAAACAAGTCTTTCTATTTAATTATACTACTACCAATAGTATACAAATAGGAATCATATTTCCTATTTAGAAAAGATTTGTTACTTAATTAAACAATTAATTAATAAATTAATTAATTCTTATTTAATTAAATAATGAAAACAAAATAATATTAAATGCTATTATAGCACCTTGCCGCCCCACATGTATATATTGGGCCAAATATTATTTTTCTTATTTCATTAAATCCATAGGACTTTAAATAAAAAGCCCACATGTGAACTAGACTCATTCTTACTAAAAGAAACAAGCCCACATGTCATCCATTAATATATAAATATAATTGTGCAGCCCATTACATAAATAATGTGCAAATTATATTCTTAATATATTAAATTGCAATTCTAGATGGACCTTAAATTGATCCGGTAGAATATATCAAGTGATCCATGCAAGTCCGTGTGGATTGGGGATCTTGGCGGGCTATCTAAATTTAAGCTTCAATAGACATAACCTAATCACAATCAACAAATGATTCACTTAGGTCCGATCCATTAATTTTAGCTCATTCCACTAAAGAGCTAAAATTGAACTCTTAAATAAAGACAGAAAAGGAAGATGCTTCCTCATTCATACCCTAGACAATCATATTGGAGATAGTGTATCCTCGTGATTAATATCAGTAATCGCCAAGAGTTCATAGACCGCCTATAACTCTCCAAGTTACCATATTTACTCATATGACCACGTTTTGAACTTGGATATTTTGACTTGTCCAGAAGCCATGTTTTCAATAGACACTATTGAAAACTCAACATTGAGATTTAATATCCAATTACCTCAAAACATCCATATGATGATATTATACTCTCATTTAATAAATGGAGCCACGATGTCCATATCTATAAATGAAGTCCTCTATCGATTAACAAATGAATATCACCAAACTATCGAGGATAGACTATGCGATATAATCGTACTCATTGATAGCTCAAATGATATCACCTGCAACCATAAGTCCATCATTTATCTCAGGATTAAGATAGACTCTCCGATTGTCCTGATAATGAAATTACTTTTATCTACTGACGGTTATAGATAAAGTATTTCATTGTGATCCTGTTCAATGCACCCAGTGCACTAGATTCTTTTGCTCGAAGACACTTCGATGATTTTAGACTCATCATATCTCATTTGATCCCACTCAAATGCTAGCAAAAGAATTCTACAACTTTAACAAGATAAAGGTGCCCAACCTTTAACTTAAGTTGTGAACGATATTCAAGACTAACTAAAGAATTGTGTCTACCACATACATATCCAGATGTATGAACAATTCTTCTTTTCTCATAGTCTTTAGACCTTATGATTATTTACTTTAACAATTATTAAACTATAAATGCTATAAGATTTGTTTAAAACAGAAATCACTTTATTAATATGAAAAAGATTGTTAATTACACTATTACACTCTTGCTATTGAGCATAATCCTAACACCTAGATGTTGCTATAAAAATACAACACTCAATCATGTCAACACAACAATCTCTATTTTGTATCTAGAATATATTCTAAGAGCATACAAATAATATAAGAGATTTCTTTGATAAATAAAACACTAAACTTAGATGAGATTAGTGAAGAACATACCAAAGGATGTGTGTTGAGCAAAACCCGTTCAAATAAGCAAACTAACTATGCTAGAAAATGCTTAGATGATCTTTGATGCACATGTATGTGATTTGAGTGTATAAAAATGAGTTCTTGATTTGATTTTCTCTCAAGTATCTCTCTTTGAAGCTTAGGGTTCTTTAGAGTCAGAGAACTTAGTTAGAGATTAGAGAAAGTGTGATATTTATAGACATCAAGAACAGGGCATGTGAAAAGACAAAATTGCCCTTGAAAACACACGATCGGTGGTTTCATTCGACGGCCAGGCCGCCAATCATGACCATAGAATTGTTCCCTAGAAAAGCAGGGGAGCATCGACAGTTTCGAAACCGCCGATTAAACCGCAGAATCAAAGCTGAGAATTAAATGCATCAGGTCTGATCGACGGTTTCGATTCGACGGCCAGGCTGCCGATCGTAACCGCTGATTCACCAAAAAAGGTGAAACCAAGGAGAAGCAAAGGGCATTCTCCAAGAGTGGTCTTCACGTAAAACCAAGCACATTATCGTGCACGCGCGGACGTTTCCGAACACATTCGGGAAACAAATTGCAAGACACATAAACACACAACAAAATATACAATCAAAGTGCTAGTGTGAAATATGACATGTGAAGAGAATGCACACATATGCAAGTATGCTAAGTGTGTATGTGCTTCTAAATCTCTTCAAAGAAAAATAAGCGCTAGAAAATATACCTTTGGAGTGCTTGTCACTTTGAGGTCTTGAAAAGGGCCTTTGAGCTTGATCTTCAAACACTTAATCTACCATTACAATTCAAACCCCAATATGTGGTTTGTCCACGAAATAAGCCAATCAATAATGGGAATCCTTACAAGATCCTTCTTGGAGGAGGGTATAACCCGACCAAGGCAGCAGGAGCACCATAAGGCTTTTTCCTGGTCTTGAGGCGATTCAGTTATGGCAGAAAAATTTGTAGAATGAACATAGGCAAGCCATGTAGGAGAAAAAACTGACTTTATTGAATTTCTTAGAAAATACAAAGTGAATTCGAGGGAGGCATTTCATCCAACATAAACCTTTCATAAAATTTCTAAGGATAGAACTTCCTAAGGTGATCAGCATTCCATGTATGGTCAACTGGATATCCCTGCATGTCTTCCAGTTTATAGGCGCCACCCCAAAGCATTGCTTTAACCAAGTAGAGACCTTCCCAATTGGGTGCTAGTACCCTGTCGGACCTCTTCCATGTGTTTTGAGTCACTTTCCTGAGAACTTAGTCTCCTTCTTTGAATTTTCAAATCTTCACCTTCCTATTGAAGTCAGGCTATTTTACTCTGGTAAATTGCCACCCTTTCAGCAATTCTACTTTGTTTTTCCTCCAGAAGATCTAGGTTGGCCCTCAACTTGGTCTCGTTATCTCCTAGTTCGAAATGTTGGACCCTAAAAGATATAAGCCTGTGCTCGATAGGCAGAACTGTTTCTGTCTCAAATACCAATGAGTAAGGGGTTTCCCCTGTTGCAGTCATCCTGGTTGTCCTGTACGTCCATAATACGTTGGGTAATTCCTCAACCCACAAGCCTTTTCTTCTATTGGAGTTTTTTCTTCAAGAGCTTCTTAATGGTCTTATTGGTGGCCTCAACTAGTCCGTTAGTTTGAGGATGGGCTACTGATGCAAAATGGAGATTAATATTCCGGTCTTTGCAGAAATCCTTGAAGTTGACGTTGTTGAATTGCTTTCCCATATAAGTTATGATGCCCATCGGGGTACCAAAGCAGCACACGAAGTTCTCCTTGACAAAGCTAGTGGTCTTTTCTTCAGTTATCCGAGTAAGAGCCTTTGCTTCTACTTACCGGGTAAAGTAGTCTATTGCCACTACTGCGTGCTTAGCTTGGCTTGGCTTGGCCTGGTGCAATAAGGAGTGGCCCGATTAGATCTAGTCCCCCAAATAGTAAATGAGTATGGAGTGCTGATGGAGGAGAGCCTTTCCGAAGAAAGATGATGGAAGTTTGCTGTCTTCTGACAATCTTCGCAGGATCGTGCAAACTGCTTTGCATCCTAATGTATAGTCGGCCAAAAATAACCCATTCTAAGTATCTGGTAAGCAAGTGTCTCGCCTGATGCATGGTTACCATAGTCCCCAGAGTGTACCTCGTTGAGTGCCCAGTGTGCATCGTCTGGATGTAGGCATCTCAATAGTGGAAAGGATTTCCTCTTTCGATAGAGGTATCCGTCCACCATGCAGTATCGAGTAGCAGCTCTCTTTAGCTTGCGTGCTTGATCTGGGTCTGTAGGGAGAACGTCACTTTGAAGGTAATCCACTATCGTATCCATCCAATAAGGGAGTCGGTTGACCAGGTGAACCTGTACGCCCTTGGCTATATTGGAACGGGGTATTAGCTGGAGCGGTACCCCTCTTGGTAGGGCGTGTCCTTCACCTACTGCAATCTTGGCCAAGATGTCCGCACGATGGTTCTTCTCTCTAGGCACTTGTTCCATCCTTACACCTTTGAATTTCCCCATTGCTTTTCTGACCTTAGCCAGATATGCTACCATATTGTCACCTTTTGCCTGGTACACTCCTAACACCTAATTAACCGTCAATTAAGAGTCGCTCTTGACTAGGAGGAAATTAGCCCCTAGGGCTTCTGCTACTCTCATTCCTGCCAGCAAAGCTTCATACTCTGCCTCATTGTTAGTGGTTCTGAACTCAAATCTGAAACAATGACTGCACTCGACCCCCTCAGGGTCGGTTAGGATGATTCCTGCTCTGCATCTAGTTTAACTTGATGCTCCGTCGGTGTACAGGACCCAGGTCTTGCTATCTTTGGGCCATTCTGGATTGGCAGGATCCGAATCCAGGTCTAATGAAGTATCCAAGTTTGGAGTCGTGCTGAACTCCACTATAAAGTCGACCAGGGTATGGGCTTTGATCATGGTTCTCACCTTGTATTTGATATCAAACTGGGTGAGTTCTAAGGCCCATAAGACCAATCTGCCTAATACATCTAGCCTCTGGAGAAATTGTCGCAAAGGTTGATCAGTGACTACCACGATGATGTGTGCTTTAAAGTAGGGCCAGAGTTTTCTGGTTGTTGTTATCATGACATAGGCGAGCTTCTCTAGGGGAGTGTAGTTCTTCTCAGATTTGATAAAAGCATGGCTTACGTAATAAACCAGCCTTTGTACCCCGTCGTTACACTCCTTTACTAGGGCTCCGCTCATAGTAGCTTCTGAAACTGCCAGATAAAGTAGAAGCTTCTACTCTGGGGTAGGTTTTACCAATAAAGGCAGGCTAGCTAAGTACTCCCTCAAAGCTTGGAAGCCCTATTCGCTTTTCTCATCCCACTTCATCTTCTTTCCCTGCTTTATCACTTTGAAAAAGGGAAGGCACTTATCAGTGGAGCGGGATATGAACTGGTTCAGTGCTGCTATTCGGCCAATTAACCCTTGTGCCTGCTTGAGAGTTATAGGGGACTTGAGATCTAGGATGGTTTTGATCTTCTTGGGATTGGCCTCAATCCCTCTTTTATGCACCATGAATCCCAGAAACTTTCTTGCTGTTACCCCAAAAACACACTTTACGGGGTTTAGTCTCATATGGTTCTCCCTGATCAACTGAAAAGTTTGGCGTAAGTCTTTTGTATATCGTTCAGTCAGTTGGGATTTTGTAATCATATCATCTATGTACACCTCCATAGATTTTCCTATCTGCTCCTTGAACAATTTATTCACCATGCACTGGTACGTGGCCCCTGCATTTTTAAGACCGGATGGCATTACCTTATAACAGTAGAGGCCATGCCTGATGATAAAGCTAGTTTTGTCTTGATCTGAGGGGTGCATCATGATCTGATTGTACCCCGAGAAAGCATCCATGAAGCTTAGGAGCTTGTTCCCGACGATGGAGTCAATTAGCTGATCTATCTTGGGCAGAGGGAAGCTGTCTTTGGGGCAAGCCTGATTGAGGCCAGTATAATCCATGCACAATCAACATTTCCCATTAGGCTAGGTCACCATAACCACATTGGTGATCCATTCGGGGTATCAGGATTCTCTAATGAACCCGGCCTTTGGAGTTTGTCTATTTCTTCTTGGACTGTGGCATTCCGTTCAGCGTTAAAATGTCTTCGCTTCTGTTTTATTGGCTTGAATATGGCATCTACTACCAACCTATGAGTGGCCAAGCTCAGGGGGATGCCGGGTATCTTTTCGTGGCTCCATACGAAGATATCGTTGTATTCTTTGAAGAGTTCTACTAAGTCCCTCCTAACTTTATGATCTAGTCCACCTCCAACTTTCACTACCTTAGTTGGATCATCTTCCCTAATTGGCACTTCTTCTAGCTGATCCACGGGATTCCCGCTAACCCATCCCTTCTCTTCTTCCTCCGGTTCTTCTATGATTATTTCCGGTACCTCTCCATCTTCCAAGACATAATGATCCTGTTCCGACGTCCCCTAGCTTGGTTCACCCATCACATGCACACACTATTTAGCAAGCGCAGCGGGATTGGTTAACACTGCGTAGCAGTTGCGGGCTGCCTGTCGATCCCCCCTGACTTCTCCTACTTTTGTTCCTATTGGAAATTTCAAGACGTTGTGGTAGATAGATAGTACCCCCCTAATCCCTAATCCCTAACCCCTAACAGGAATGGTCTACCTAGAATTACATTGTAAGCAGATGGGGTATCTACCACAATGAATTCTGTCATCACGTTCTACTAAAGAAGAGCTTCTCCGACTCTAACAGGCAGAATTTTCATGCAGATGTTGTAACACAAATTCTTCAAGTTGAGTTGCTCATGTGCTTCCTTGAACAGGATGTCAACACTGTTTCCTGTATCTATCAATATGCGGTGAACCCGACAATTGGCGATCTGTACTGTGATTACCATGGGATCATCATGGGGTTGAACTATACTATAGACATCTTCCTTTGTGAAAAAAATCTTGGTGGAGCAAAATGAATCTCGGGATACATTGCTGACTTTGAGTATCTCATGACTAGTATGGAGCCTAGGTATCTTCCTAGCATGGTTCTTTCTCAAATTGTTGGAGATTCTGGCCAAGGTAGGACCTCCACTAATGGTGTGAATCACCTGGATCTACTGCATCCTTATCCCTATCTCTCCGTCTTTCTGCTGCCTCCTACATCTCGCTCTATACCTGCTTTCCCTCCTTGATGCTATCTCATACCTGCTGTAAAAATTTAGTCAAAAGGCCTCCCCTTACCAATCCTTCGATCTGGTTACGAAGGCTGTAGCATTCGAAGGTGTTATGTCCCACATCCTCGTGGAAGTCGCAGTACTTTTAATGGTTTCTTTTGTCAACTGGGGTTTTCATGGGACCCGGCTTCCTGAGTAGGCCCTTATCTCGGATGGCGAGGTAAATGGTTTCTCGCGAAGCGTTGAGGGGGGTGTAGTGGTTATACCCATCTTCCTCCCCAACTATCCGGGCTACTTCCTTCAAAGGAGTAGTTTTGGGAAGTGTTCTTCTTGCCGGGTACCTTTCTTGGTACGAAGGAAGAGGAGGCGTCTTATATGTTGATCGGTTCAGGGGCTGGTTTTGGAATCTCTTGGCCGATACGAGCTTTGGGACCTCCTTCTTAGGACGTGGTGCTAATCGGGCTTCATCAACCTCGACCTTGATCTAGAGCTGCTCTACTATATCCACTTGTTCCAAAGTCTGGTTGTAAGCCTCCTGATAAGTCTCTGGTGGATGCTTAGCAAATGATCGGAACAATCTACTGTTAGGATTATGCTCAATAGCAAGAGTGTAATATTGTAATTAACAATCTTTTTCATATTAATAAAGTGATTTCTGGTTTAAACAAATCTTATAGCATTTATAGTTTAATATTATAATTGTCAAAGTAAATAATCATAAGGTCTAAAGACTATGAGAAAAGAAGAATTGTTCGTACATCTGGATATGTATGTGGTAGACACAATTCTTTAGTTAGTCTTGAATATTGTTCACAACTTAAGTTAAAGGTTAGGCACCTTTATCTTGTTAAAGTTGTAGAATTCTTTTGCTAGCATTTGAGTGGGATCAAATGAGATATGATGAGTCTAAAATCATCGGAGTGTCTTCGAGCAAAAGAATCTAGTGCACTGGGTGCATTGAACTGGATCACAATGAAATACTTTATCTATAACCGTCAGTAGATAAAAGTCATTTCATTATCAGGACAATCGGAGAGTCTATCTTAATCCTGAGATAAATGATGGACTTATGGTTGCAAGTGATATCATTTGAGCTATCAATGAGTACGATTATATCGCATAGTCTATCCTCGATAGTTTGGTGATATTCATTTGTTAATCGATAGAGGACTTCATTTATAGATATGGACATCGTGGCTCCATTTATCAAATGAGAGTATAATATCATCATATGGATGTTTTGAGGTAATTGGATATTAAATCTCAACGTTGAGTTTTCGATAGTGTCTATTGAAAACATGGCTTCTGGACAAGTCAAAATATCCAAGTTCAAAACGTGGTCATATGAGTAAATATGGTAACTTGGAGAGTTATAAGCGGTCTATGAACTCTTGGCGATTACTGATATTAATCACGAGGATACACTATCTCCAACATGATTGTCTAGGGTATGAATGAGGAAACATCTTCCTTTTCTGTCTTTATTTAAGAGTTCAATTTTAGCTCTTTAGTGGAATGAGTTAAAATTCATGGATCGGACCTAAATGAATCATTTGTTGATTGTGATTAGGTTATGTCTATTGGACCTTAAATTTAGATAGCCCGCCAAGATCCCCAATCCACACGGACTTGCATGGATCACTTGATATATTCTACCGGACCAATTTAAGGGTCCATCTAGAATTGCATTTAATATATTAAGAATATAATTTGCACATTATTTATGTAATGGGCTGCTCAATTATATTTATATATTAATGAATGACATGTGGGCTTGTTTCTTTTAGTAAGAATGGGTCTAGTTCACATGTGGGTTTTTTATTTAAAGTCCAATGGATTAAATGAAATAAGAAAATAAATATAACCCATTTATTTTAAGTGGGGCGGCAAAGGTGAATTAATTAACCTAATATATTATTTTGTTTCATTGTTGGTAGTAGTATACTTAAATTAAAAGACTTGTTTGACAAGAAAATAATTAATTAATTTTATTTATTTAATCAAATAGGAAGTCTTTTATATAGTCACAAATTCACTAAAGAGTTGGATTAGGGTTAGAATTCGGAACCATAGTTTTTGGGAAAGAATTCGGTACCATAGTTTTTGTAACTATGGATCCAGCCACCATAGTTTTTGTAACTTTGGAATCGGCAACCCTAGTTTTTGCAATTGAGAGTTTTTTCTTTTGCTAGAGAAAAATAAAATCCAACTCTTAGACTAGTGTGAAATTCGGCCAAGAGAGATTGTGAGAAGAATTGTTCTTATTTCGATAGTGCACTAGTGATCTTTACATCAAGAGGTCTTGTGCACAATTTCGAATAAGGTTCACACGAGTTTCAATCTAACGATTGTGAATTCAAAAGTGACCGGGACATTCTTAACAATCTATTGGAATTTTTGTGACTAACAGAAATCAGAAAAGTTTTTGTTGTCCATTCTCAGGTTCACAATTCAAAGAAGGGAGACCACGCTCCTAGGTGATTCACGTTCGTGATCGAATTGGAAGATCTTGCGAATTACCATCGACGCATAGTCAATCGGATCACGTGACAAAGGTATGATATCTTTTGGTATATATTGTTTAATTAATTAAAGGGTTAAGGTTCATAAAAGGAAAAGTTTTAAAATATACTAAACTCTCTTTTAGTCTCGCTTCTGCTGCGTGTACTACGTTATTTTTCCCTACATCTACTAGCCCACAGGTTCCTCCGGAAGTTCGCCAATGTCTTCTTCTCATCGAATACTCCCATCTGGATAACCTCCTTATGGAATTTTTCCATATAGGATCTCAAAGTTTCACCCCACTCCTAGATCACATACTAAAGCAGAATAGGGTCCTTGGGATGAGGCTTGATTCCCTTAAACTGTGCATAAAAGGCCGCGGTATGTTTTGAAAAGGAATCAACACTACTTGATGGTAATTTCCTAAACCGCGTCTTGGCTCAATCAGTCAGAGTCAAAGGGAACATCCTACACATAGCTGATTGGGTTGCATTTTGGACTTCCATCTAGTGAACGAAACTCTCCAGGTGGCTGACGGGGTCTTCTGTTCTGTAATATTTTTCAGCGGGCATCTTGAACTTGGGGGGTAATTTCGCCTCCCTGATTCTCCTGGAGAAGGGTGCATTCATCTCTCCTGGGGGGTTCTTTCGAGTTGTTTGATGTTTTCCCTTCTTCAATTCCTCAAGTTCTTTTGCCATCTTGGCCATCTAATCTTCCAGGCACTTGGGTTTCTTGCTTTCAGATTGGGCTACCGAACCTTCTTCATCCAAGGTTTCTGAATTAACGGCCACCTCCTTCCTTTTAGCTTTTTGATGTTTCATTCTGGGCTCTTTCTGGATCTGGCACTTCCTTCAAAATCGAGTTGTGGATTTTTCTCTTTTGCCCTTGGCTTCATTGAGGGTTGGGCCCTCTTAGGAGGAATCTCAATGGTAGATTTCACTAATCGGGGTCTGAGATCCACCTGAAGGACTAGGATTGGGAGAGATGGTCCCAGTCGGACAAACACTAATACCCGAGTACCTGGGCCAATATCTCCTGCAAGCCTGGCTACTTCGAAGGGAATTCCCTATGCTATCATCCGGAGATGGAAAGATTCTACATAGGCTACTGCTTTCTGCTCTAGGGCGCCCCGATCGATTTCCTGCCCAACCGTGTCTCGAGGTATAAGGCCCACAGTTGGAGGGGGTGATGGTGCCGGATTGTCATTCCTAGATCGTTTACCTTGCCTTTGAGCTCTTTCGGTGGAAGTAAGGGACTGGGGTCCTGATGGATCGGGTTGAACCTGAGAGGATCGGAGTCTCATTCTGAAAATCTTTGGGTAGAGCTAGGCTATTTTAAGTAATTGGTTAGGAAGGTTCAATCCCCACGGACAGCGTCAAAAGTGTTACCGAAAAATCGTCAATGGGTGAATTTCCAAATAACTACTTTAAGGACCGAGATCGGGGTGGATCCGAGTCGAAGGGGTATCAAATGGTTCGATACCTGTAATGTTCCTATCAATGCAAACGAGATTTAAACACAAGGGCTAAGATGAACAAAGCGGATTTTTATTGGTAATATTGTTTATAACCCAGATACATTAGGATGTTTCTTCTATCTATGGTGATGGTCGAGAATTTTAGTTGGAGGAGGAGATGGTGGTGGCGCTCTCGTGCATGTCCATAAGTAGAATAGGCTAAGGGTTCTAGGGTTTTTTCTGAATGATTTTCGATCTTGAAATCCCCTTTCTGTAGTTTATAATGTCATATATATAGGTCACATTGCTTGCCATGTGATGCAGTAAAATATGTATTCAATTTACTAAGAAAGTTCGTTCATTGGGATCAGTGATTCTATCGGTCGAATGCCAATTAATCTAGTAAGGATTTACTCTAAATGTGAAAACCTAAATTGCATAATGCTTTGTTTTGGAAATTTTATGAATTCTAATATTAACCTAAATTATGATAATCTATACTAAAGACAAAAATCAAATCACACAAGGGATGAATAATACTAGGGAATCGATGCACCTTTCTTAGACACTCAATGCTCTCAATTAATCTCAATAAACACTTCAATCTAGTTTAGGGCTTGTTTTGATGATAAACAATTAAGAACGAATCTCCTTCCCACCACTCGCACAAAGGCCATGTGTCAAGTGACGGTAAATAAATCCTTTAGAACAAAACTCTAAGCCAAATCAATGCAACAAGGCCATGCAAACATTAATTTTCAAGTCTATTAAGCTTATGATTATGGTTTAAATGGAAAGGGCCATTCACATCTAAACCCTAATCTCATGGATAAACTAAACCACAAACCCATATTAATTGAGGCCACAAAATAATATGAATAAGTAACATAGAGCAATTAATTCAATAGACAAGACTAAAACCCAATTGATTAACAAAAGATAGACTAATTGTTCACATAGAGTTTTCCAAAATCGGTTACATCAATCCCCTAATAAAAGGTTTAGTTACACATCAATGGAGAAGATAAAAACATAGAAGAGATGTAAAGAAAACCCATAATGGTGGCTGTCGGAGTGATGGGGGATGGCCCCCTTTGAGGCTGGAACCTCCCTCGCTGTCTCTTTTCTAGTCCCTCTTCATTGAAAAGAATAGGAAGTATTTATAGGTGATTATTCATTGTGAAACCCCAATTCTTCTTTGGATTAGGAAATCCACCAAGTGGGAAAGTAGAATGAAACAAGGAATGAGAATCATTTCCTAACTTGGATTTCCTATCTTGATGATTGACTCCTAATTTGAGTTGAGGAAGTTTCCCAAACATATCTTGATCTTCTAAAGTTATTAGGATTTGATTTGGGAAGTTTTGGAACAGTTCTGGACCAAATCGGAGTTGAAATCCGCCAAAAATATGTAATACCGCTCCTTGGGTCGCTCCCTAGACAAATTGCCTCCGTAGCTGCACAAGAAGCGAAGCACCTCTGCTCTTTTCCGCTGCTTTTACCGCTAGGTAGGCACTTGTACACGACCGGCGGTCTAAGCAGCAATATAAGCCGCGGTGGACTTTTCAGCACTGACCTTTGGTTACTAAATCAGATATAACTTCTTCTAGGAATATCATAATTGCAATCCGTAAAGTGCGCTGGAAGCTAGACTTCCGAGGCTTTTAATCCATGGGGTTAGTACATACAATTCTATCGAAGCTGAGAGATATGGGCCCCAAAATATGGCTGTTCTGCACTGGTAAAACTTCACCTTTCCATGGTTTCTTCCAATTTGCTCTTTTTCTCCCTCTTTTGATTCCTTTTCTTCCAAAATAAGATTTAACACCACTTTTACAGAAGGAGACCTACACATGCTCAACAAACACATTAAACACCCTAATTCACTTGAGAACAAAGCACAAATAATAGGAAATAGGGGCCTAAAACATGTATAGAAATGGACCGATCAAATACTCCCAAACCTATCTTTTGCTCGTCCTCGAGCAAAACCAACTAAAAACAAAAACTAAAAAACTAAAAACAAAAAATAAATCTAAGCTAGGCCACTTTCATAGGGAACACGATAGCATTGAGCGTATGCTACAAGCCTTTAAACCTCTAGGTGTCCCTAGTAGGAGGAGTGTTGTCTCCTGAGGGTTTACAGTTATGCTACCCACAAACATAGTTCTGCGAAAAACCAAATAATCAAGATGCAAACTCATATGTACCATTCAAGCCAATGCATGCTAGAGCCAATAAGTAAAGAATAAAGTTAAGTCACAAATTTGAATGCATTGCTCAATTTTGAATGAAAAACCCAAGCTCAAGACATTCTAGCTTCAAAAAACACATTCGCCAAATGCCATAGATATAATTCGCCTCAACTCTAATTCTCACAAGATATCGCTCATATTTCACACAAAACCTAGGCAAATACACTCATCAAGCATATGTGAAAGAAGTTATGCACAAGAAATTTCAAATTATAATCGCATATGAATATATCATTGAAAGAACGCTTGATTTGTATGCAAAAGATCTCTTGAAAGAATCAAACATTAAGAACAAGATAGAGCACATGTTTACCTTACTCTTGAGCTAGCATCCCCAAAAGATCAATTAGGTATTTTCTTTGGTTGTAACGGGGCCATTGGGTGAAGGCTAAGAAAGAACGGGAAAAGGATAGCAAACAAACCTAGGATCATATCGAGAAATTCTTCGGCAATCTTCATATTCGGCCAAATTTCTTCGAATTCTTCATTCCACTTGCATCCAGGCTTCTTGAACAATTTTTTGTTCATCCTCCTTCTTGAGTTGACTTTGATTTCTCATCACTTCATTGTGAAGCTCTATTCCTTTTCTCATTTATTTGATTCATCATCTCATTCATTTATCTCTTTTTTTTCTTTTTTTTTCTTTTTTTCTTTTTTTCTTTTATTTGATTCATCATCTCATTCATTTATCTCTTTTTTTTTTCTTTTTAATAAAACAACTTTTCAATACATTTCTTCTTGATACCACTTTGGTGTTTGTTCTCTTGCTTTTGCCTTGGTACATGCACATCACAAGTCACCAATTTCGAACTCCCTTTAATCATCTTCTTCACTTCCTCTATATGATCCCAAGCTATAAGATACGGCTAAATTATGGTTTATTGGGGTTAAGTTAATGTGTGTGATGAAAGAAAAAGGCTTATTGTGTTTGGCTTCAAACAGGGATATGGAGCACACACATAAGGTAGGAAATATTTAAGGCCTTTTAAGTGAGTTCAAGCACACATTGCCTATATCACTTCTAATGGTTCAACCAAATCAAGACCAAAGTCCACATGTGATATCTTTTTATGAGAATCGTTCTTTAATGCTCAATGTACAACCTATAGAGATCGAATCTAATGCTAAGAACCTACTGATTATTTAAAGAGTAGAAACAAAATAATCTCTCATATCATATCATTTATGTATGCTTTTTAGCTTAGTGAACTCACAAGGGTAGTCTCCACTATTAATCATGACAATCCAACTAAGCATCCTATCCACTATCACATCAAGAGCATGTCATAAGTTTTGGGAAAATGCAATGCACTACTCTAAGTGGCAAGAAATTAGTTTAAACTCAGTGAATAAAGCATATATTACGGCTCTTAAAGCACACAAAAGAAGCATCTCAACATGGAGGACAAAAATTCAAAAACTGATGACTTTCGAAATTGACCTACGTCTATTCTTTAATGTATATCTCTCAAATGACTTAACAAAAGTTAACCAAATTTTAACAAAATATAATAGACATGAAAACACACACTTTTCATTTAGAAAATATTTCAGAATTCGCTTTGGAAAAGTGAGAAAACAGACGACGAAAACAGTACACGCACTGTTTCGCAACAACAGGGCATTACCCATGACCTTTGGTCGAAGAAACATTCATAACTTTTAAACCACCGCCCAGAATTTTTCTTTCTTTATATCGTTGGATTCATATCGAAAAAATGAAGAATCCCACGTGAACAGAAAATTTTATTTCCTCACTAATCAATACAGTTTTAACAAAAAAATTTCCTCAAAATTTTCAAAACAGGGATCACTTTTTCACAGATTTGACAAAGAATGGAACAAATCAAACAAACACGAATTCACACCCCCAAACCTAATCTAAACATTGTCCTCAATGTTTGTATGACATTAAAAGCATGGACAACAAGTAAAGAAAAAGCATGGCATGTATGAACTCAACACACACAAAAAAAACTAGAAAACTAAAAACTAAAAAAAAAAACAAAAAAAATTACCTAGGTGGGTTGCCTCCCACCAAGCGCTTAATTTAACGTCTCGACAAGACGGGTGCAAGGACTAATCAACCAAACTCCAATGTCTCGAATTTACGCCTATATGAGATTAGGTCTTGGAAAAAAAATTCACGCACCGGTATGTTCCTACACATAAAAAGCAAAGGCAAGTAAATGTTCACTATAAGGTGTGGTGAAATAAGTTCAGAAAACCACTTATTCCACTTGCTTTTTTGTAGGCGGCTCTGAAAAGTAATGAGAGGGACATAAGGCTTAAGTTCTTTGTATAGGAGCGGTTCCTCGAAAGGTACATCTTCCGCTTCCTTTGCTTTTTCTTCTGTCTCCTCTTTTTCTACTTCTTCACCCTTTAAAAGGAAAGTAGCAACATCTTTTTGCTCAGCTCGTTGGCTCAAGAAAGTAATGGGAGTGACATAAGGCTTGATTTCCTTGCATAGGAGCGGTGCCTCGAAAGATAAATCTTCCACTTCTTTTTCGTCCGTCTCCTCCTTTTCTACTTCTTCATCTGCAACACAAGAAGAATCATCAAAAAATTCAGGACTCACTATGGTATCAACAATCTCACCATTCGAAGAGATTGTGGTAGCATCTTCTTGCTCCAGTTGGCTCGAGAACTCTTCATACTCTCGCTCTTGCATAGCTTTAGCAATTTTCTCCTTGGGCACTTCCATTCTTTCCACAGAGGCTTCCATATCTAGACATCTTTGAATAGTGGCTTGGCTGAATCTGTTCACGATTTCCTCAATATCTCGGGTTGTTTGAGCTAAGTTGTTCATTTTCTCCTCAAGTGATAGCTTTCTTGGTTGGTAGGGCGGGATAGGCTGCTCATAAGTATTGACTTCATTGTTGCTCCACGAGAAATCTTGATTATTCCTCCCATCCATGTTGTAAGAATTGTTATATGGCTCGTAGCTCGGCCCTGGATTATAGAAATCTCTATATGGTCTGCTCATAGGTTCCGGATTATAGGGTTCCGAAAATTCTCTTCTCAGAGGACAGCTCCACATATCATGCCTATAATTTCCACATTGACTGCAACCCATAGCTCTTGCTTGCTCTTTTTCCCAAAATATTGAAGACAATTTGTCAATGTCTCGCTATAAAGCAACCATTTGCATAGCAAGTTTATGTTGCCTGTCGAAATCCATTGTTCCTGAAAGAAAGAAAAACAAAATCAAAAGAAAACAAAATCAAAAAAAAAAAATTAAAACTAAAAACTAATGACACACACTACCGAACTAAACTAACTATATTCAACTAATAGAATCTATACCAATCCCCGGCAGCGGCGCCAAAATTGATGCAGTAAAATCTGTATTCAATTTACTAAGAAAGTTCGTTCACTGGGATCGGCAATTCTATCGGTCAAATGCCAATTAATCTAGCAAGGATTTACTCTAAATGCGAAAACCTAAATTGCATAATGCTTTGTTTTGGAAATTTTATGAATTCTAATATTAACCTAAATTATGATAATCTAAACTAAAGACAAAAATCAAATCACACAAGGGATGAATAATACTAGGGAATCGATGCACCTTTCTTAGACACTCAATGCTCTCAATTAATCTTAATAAACACTTCAATCTAGTTTATGGCTTGTTTTGATGATAAACAATTAAGAACGAATCTCCTTCCCACCACTCGCACAAAGGCCATGTGTCAAGTGACGGTAAATAAATCCTTTAGAACAAAACTCTAAGCCAAATCAATGCAACAAGGCCATGCAAACATTAATTTTCAAGTCTATTAAGCTTATGATTATGGTTTAAATGGAAAAGGCTATTCACATCTAAACCCTAATCTCATGGATAAACTAAAACACAAACCCATATCAATTGAGGCCACAAAACAATATGAATAAGTAACATAGAGCAATTAATTCAATAGACAAGACTAAAACCCAATTGATTAACAAAAGATAGACTAATTGTTCACATAGAGTTTTCCAAAATCGGTTACATCAATCCCCTAATAAAAGGTTTAGTTACACATCAATGGAGAAGATAAAAACATAGAAGAGATGTAGAGAAAACCCATAATAGTGGCTGTCGGAGTGATAGGGGATGGCCCCCTTTGAGGCTGGAACCTCCCTCGCTGTCTCTTTTCTGGTCCCTCTTCATTGAAAAGAATAGGAAGTATTTATAGGTGATTATTCATTGTGAAACCCCGACTCTTCTTTGGATTAGGAAATCCACCAAGTGGGAAAGTAGAATGAAACAAGGAATGAGAATCCTTTCCTAACTTGGATTTCCTATCTTGATGATTGACTCCTAATTTGAGTTGAGGAAATTTCCCAAACATGTCTTGATCTTCTAAAGTTATTAGGATTTGATTTGGGAAGTTTTGGAACAGTTCTGGACCAAATCAGAGTTGAAATCCGCCAAAAATATGTAATACCTCTCCTTGGGTCGCTCCCTAGACAAATTGCCTCTGTAGCTGCACAAGAAGCGGAGCACCTCTGCTCTTTTCCGCTGCTTCTACCGCTAGGTAGGCACTCGTGCACGACTGGCGGTCTAAGCAGCGGTATAAGCCGCAGTGGACTTTTCAGCACTGACCTTTGGTTACTAAATCAGCTATAACTTCTTCTAGGAATATCATAATTGCGATCCGTAAAGTGCGCCAGAAACTAGACTTCCGGGGCTTTCAATACATGAGTGGTAAAACACACAATTCTGTTGGAGCTGAGAGATATAGGCCCCGAAATATGGCTGTTCTGCACTGGTAAAACTTCACATTTCCATGGTTTCTTCCAATTTGCTCTTTTTCTCCATCTTTTGATTCCTTTTCTTCCAAAATAAGATTTAACACCACTTTTACGGAAAGAAACCTACACATGCTCAACAAACACATTAAACACCCTAATTCACTCGAGAACAAAGCACAAATAATAGGAAATATGGGCCTAAAACATGTATAGAAATGGACCGATCACCATGCACTCCTATAATTTCGATCTAGGGTTTCGGCAATTATGGGACCTTTCTTTGACGATCAACGAGATTGTCGCGAGATTTGATCCCTAGAATCAAGTGATTCTTTCCTAGGAGGATTCTGATCGAGTTGACTCCTTATTTGAATGGAACTCTCAACTGGCGGGAAGAATTCTACCTCATCTGTTTGATTAAACGTCGGTGTTTTCAGTATTTCTTCTTTGGAGCTTTAATCCGGCCTTCTGGGTGCATAAGTCCTGCCTTTATAAATTCTTCGTCTGGTATTCTGACTGCCTGGAGAATCGGTTCTGGAGGGTGTCTGAGTCTTTGAGTACCCCGCCCCCTACTAGTTTTGCAATTTCTGCAAGTTACCTGGTCATCTAGGAATCGGGATGTCAACTTAAGCAGTGGCGGGATACCTAGCTGATGCAGTAGCGGGATATTGGATGATGCAGTAGTAGGATACCTGAATGATGTAATAGAGGGATACTGTGTGAAGAACCCTCATCAGGATACTTGGTGGAGCTCCGTGTCGGGATACTGTCAAGCATTTGTGAAGTTAGGAAACTACTAGTCTTGGTTCTTCTAGTAGAGGTGTGTCCGGATTGACCTAGATCTCTCTCTTGAAGCAGCCGGATGGTACCCCGAAAAATTATTTCTCTCTTGTATCTGGGTGAAAAATTCTTCTTTGGTCCTTTGCCAATTTTGGAGGTTAACAACTTATACAGGTGGCTTTTTTTTTTTTTTTCATAATCCATCTAGTGGTTTTTTTGTCCTTCCCTTCATTATAATCCTGTTATAGGAGGAGTTCCAATTAGCATTATCCAAGACACAAAAAAGAGAGCTTGAAGATTTGTATGGGTGGGAAAAAAAGATGAGAGAGAAAGCTAGAGAGAGAGGCTCTGCACTGTTCAACAATAAAGAGAGGGTTGACTTTAGAGATAATTTGTTCTTCATTTTCATTGATAACATCAATCTAGTTGTTGATCAAGCTTGCCTTTGGGGAATATTCAAACCTCATGGTAGGGTGAGGGACATTTTTCTTTCTTCCAAAATCAATGCTAAGGGATGTCTATATGCTTTCATTCGTTTTGAAACGGAAGAGGAGGCAAATAGGGTGGCGGTAAGAGTAGATGGGATGCATGTTTACAGTTGGCCGATCAAAGCTAAGATGGCCTCTTATGGATGGAAATCGAGAAGGAATGGATGCAGTTTTCAGGGGTTTCAGAATGGGAAAGAAGGGGTCTTTTTTGACAAATCAAGAGATGGTCAATCAAAGTAGGATGGGTATCATGCTTGGAGCAATCAGAGATCTTTTTCAGATGTAATGAAAGGTCACATGTCCAGTTCGGAGGAAGGAGAGATTAAGAATGGTAAGAAAGTGGCGAGACGCTATTGGAATGGTGACAAGAGGAGTAATGTCTAGTTGTCCCACTGTGCCATTAGAGTCCTTAAATCTTTCTCCTTTATAACTAGTGTCTTTAAGAGGCTAGAAAATAGAGGATTTCCTGTTTCATCCCATTATGTGTGTGATAAGATGATCTTATGGAAGTTTGATTCCGAGTGTGACTACACTGGTTTCATCAATAACCGTTTTTTCTAGGATGATTGTTTCTCCTCCATTAAAAGGGGAATTCATTTAGCAACACAACACCTCAGTCCAGTTTAGTGTGGATGGAATTCAAAGGGGTCCCTTTGGGCTACTGGAATGAATCTTTTTTTCTCAAAATGGGAGGGATCTTTGGTGAAGCATTGTTAGTGGACGATAACACAGTGAACCAGAGCAGATTCGATAAAGGCAAGGTGTTGATTTTAGCAACTTTAAGTAAGGTTTGCAATGACCTGATGGAGGTGGTGGTGGATAAGAAAGTGTTTCAGGTTTCAGTAGAAATGGACAAATCTCCGATTTAGATGAAATGGTTGGAGAACCATTTGGGGTTGGATTCCAACGATGGGTGTTCAAGTTCTATTCCTTTTAAGGAAAATATGGTTTCTCGATTCAAAACCAGAGACTATCTAGCTAATGTCCCATCATCAACTTCATCTTCTTCTAGTAGAGGTGTTGAATATGGCAAAAAGGTGAGCATTACTTAAAGGAGCTGCTCTGACATCCTAGAGAGAAAGGTGGTGAATCTCGAAAATAGGCAAGGTAGAAAGGTGAGAGTTGGCCTTACCAACCTTAGTCACATCGAATTCCATCAAGAGAAGTCTTCAGCTAGGGCTAGGTGTTAGGGGACAAAGGAAAAAGGAAAAAAGGTGTGGCTAAGGAAACCAAAAAGTAAGCCTACAAGGTCCCAAAATTTTAATTCCAAACTGATATTGGAAAAACGTGGTAGAGGTAATTTGAAAAGGGGATCTAGAAGGGACTCCAGCTCTTCTTCATCTGATTCGGATGAAGGTTTTGGGGGATGGGAGGGTGAGAGGATCTTAAAAGGGAATTGTTCTAAAGTGGGCCAAATGGGGTCTCAAGATAGTGGTGGGCTAGTTCAGTTAGAGCAAGGAAATGAGTCGGACTAAGAGGTCCTAAAGAAGGACTTTAATTCAAGACTCAATATTTCTTCTAGATCCAAGACAAGTCAGAATATGCTGGACAGGTCAAGTAATGACTATCTGAAGGAAGGCCAACTTCGGGTGGAGATAGGCCCAAATCAAAAGTCATCAGCTTTTAAATCCACAACTCTTGAGAAGCTTCCCTTGGAAGTAGCAGCACAGACAACGAATGAAGATCAGAACCGAGTGAAGAGAAAGCAGAAGACGGTCCCAAGCTATCATGGAACTTGAAAGTTGAGATAACTAAAGTAATTGAGAAAGGTGTGGCTCTTGGGTATAACTTCAATAAAAGGGGTAGGGAGGATGAATCGAAGGTGGAGGGTAAAGAAGATGAGAGACAGATTTCAAGATCTTCTGAATTAGAGATGGAAGATGGTGAATTTTAGTCCATAATGGTTACGAAGAGTAAAGGGAGAAAAAAGGCCCAGGCAGTCAAGATACATGGTATGCAAACAAGGAAAGTAGCTATTAGAGAGAGTCAAGATCAAGCTATTTGCCTCAATTTGACACAACAGAAAAGGCGACCCAAGCTGCGTTAGAACCTAGAGGAAGAAATAGCAAAAGTCATAGAAACAAGGGTAGCCCTTGGTTACAATCTCCATAACAAAGAAAAAGAGATTGGCATGGAAATTGCAAGTCGTGAACTGGAAGACAAGGAGAAGATGGATTCGGTCAATCAGTAAGGGTCTGTGTTTGTTGGGTTGGCTTTAGTTTTTCTATGTTAGTTGCTTCTTGGAACATTAGAGGTCTTGGTAGTAGGGAGAAGAAAAGGATGCTTCGTCGGTTGGTGAATCTCCATAAGCCTAGTATTCTTTTTCTGCAAGAGTCAAAACTCAAGTCTTTTGATAATAGGATGGTGAATGCTTTAGGAAGTCCTGTTTTGAATAAAGGGTTAGCTGTGGATGCAGAAGGCGCTTCGGGTGGGCTTGTGACGCTGTGGAACAATCAATTTTTTAAGGTAAAAGAATGTATTAGTAATAAAAATTGCATTATTTTGGATGGTTGACTAGTGACTTTAAACAGGGATGTTGTTATTTGTAATGTTTATGCGGCTTGCGTAGAGAATGAAAGGAAAACCTTGTGGGACTTTCTGATCTGTTCCCAAAATTCTTTTTTGTTCCCTTAGTGTTTGGGGGGGGTGTAGTACTTTAACACGGTTCTTGATCGTTCGAAAAGAATAGGGGATGGTTGTTGTCATGCTTCTATCTCTAATTTCAATGACTTCATTCGCAAGGCTAAGGTGGTGGATATTTCTACAGTGGGCGAAACTTTTACGTGAACCAATTTCAGATAAAGAGCAGCCTGGGCAAGGTTAGATCGTTTCCTCCTGTCTCCTGATTTTCTTTCCTGGTTCCCTAATTTGGCTCAAAAAGGGTTTAGAAGAAGTGTCTCTGATCATAATGTTATTGGTATTGGTATCCTGAAGGTGGATTGGGGTTTGAGTCATTTCTGTTTTTTCAATTGGTGGTTGGAAGAGAGGGAGTTGATGATGGAAGCTATTAAAGGTTGGAAAGAGGGTGGTTCTAGAGGAAATGGTGGGCGTTTGCTGCAAGCCAAGGTTAAAGCAACCAAAGCTACGATGAAAAACTAGTGGGCCTTAAATCCGAAAAAATCAACTTCTGTGGATGTTTTGGAGGTTAGGCTAGCGGAAATAGATAAGGAGGCAGCTAAGGAGGGCTAGTTGGAGAACCTTAGAGCTACTCGGATTTCGACGGTCTCTAATTTATGGAGATCCATGCATAAAGAGGAGCAATCTTGGCGCCAAAAATCTAAAGTGAAGTGGCTCAAGGAAGGTGATAAGAACTCTAAATTCTTTCACTTCATTGCTAATGATAGAAGGCATAGAAACTTTATTTCAAACATATCTTTCAATGGGGAGGTTCTTTTGGAACCTCAAGATTGTAAGGATTCATATTTGTTGATTGGCTTGTTTCGTGGACAAACCACATGTTGGGGTTGATGTAAGGGTAGCTTAGGAATCGGTGATCATCCAATGGCCCTCTCAAGACCTCAAGAGAAGAAGCACCAAAGGTAAATTCTAGTGCTTACTTGTTTTGAAGAGATCTAGTTGCACACACACACAACTCATGCATAAATCTTATTCTTGTATGTTGTGTGTTTTATATGAGTGCTTGCATATTCTTGAACATCTCTTCATGCATTTTTATTTGATTGCATCTACTCTATTAAAATGCAATAACATGTTTAGGCATTAGGAAGCAAAGTCATGAATTTTATTCATGCTTGTTTGAATTGATTGCATCTTGTTCTATGATAATGCCATGACATGATAGGCATTAGGATGCATTCAATTCCCACACTTGCACTTCATGTTTGATTAGCTTTAAGTGTGGTGTAATTCGTTTCCCGAAGGATGTTCGGAAACGTCCGCGCGTGCACTTTGGTGTGCATGGTTTAGCGCGATGATCGCCGGTGGAGATACCCTTTGTTTCTCCTTTGGATTCACCATATTTGGTGAACGGCGGTTGAGATCGGCGGCCTGGCCGCCGTTCGAAAACCGCCGATCAAGACCTAATTGAAATAATTGTCTCGAGTCCAAAATGGCGGTTATGTACCCGCAGAATGAAAGCGCCGAATGAAACCAAGGTTCTTGGGTTTCAATTCGGCGGTTACATTTTGTGGCCCCGACCGCAGATTGAAACCGCAGATCGTGAGTTTTCAGGGGCAAAATTGTATTTTCACATGCCCTATTTTTGGTCTCTATAAATACATCCTTATCTCTGGTTCCCAAACTAAGTTTCTAATCCCAAGAACCCTAGAGAGATATTTTATAAAGACTTGAGAGAAAAAGCTTAAAGATCACATCTTTATTTCTCTCAACCCATTTCCACATGCATAAATCATCATCTAAGGATCATCTAGGATCATCTAGTGTTTGCTAATGCATGGGTCTTCTTCAACACACATGGTATGATTTGTTGAACACTAATCTCATCTAATTTTAGTGTTTTACTTATCAATTTTATCTCTTATATTACTTGTATGTGTTTAGATTAATTTCTACATACATGATTGAGATTATGTGTTGATTGGGTTATTTTGTGATAGCTAGGATTGTTCATGTTTATCTAACATCTAGCTAATTGATCTCATTTTATGATTGAGATTGTTTTTTATAGCTATTGTATCTAGGATTGGTTATCCTTTACATAGCTAAGCTATTATGCCATGTCATATAGTTATTTTGATATCTAGGATTGATTTTATTGTCATCATATAATCCTAGGTAAGCATCTAGAGTACCCTAGCTCTTATTGCATATTTGGATGTCATTGCATATTCACATAGGGTGTTGATCTCTTCGGAGAAGTAAGTCTTGTGTAATAGACCGGGATTAGGTCATACACCGGGATTAGGTGGTCACATAAGCAAATTGGACTAGGTCCACTTTTACAGGCCTGTGGGTAGTGGTAGCGGGATATAGGCCAAGATTAGGCCGTCAAACCAGGATTAGGTTGTATACGCTATCACAATTAGTGGATTCAAGGTTCAAGTGTGGCGCACTTACCAGCCCGTGGTTTTTCCTATGAGGGTTTCCACTTAAATATCAAGTGTCATTTATAATTCCGCACCATATTACACTTGTTATTATTATTGACTAGATTGGGGTATTTTCGTAATATTGACTAATCACGAAAATTGGGTAAAATTGTTAAAATCTATTCATCCTCCCCCCCTCTAAATTAATATTAGAACACACCCAAGTTTGTTGTATTTGCACTTTCAAAGATGTTAGGAGGGGCATCTTTAACTTCTTCAAAAATCACTATGAGTCTGTTGATTGGCAGTTTCCTTCTATATATGGCCTTCCTCTTAAGAGATTGGGGGATCTCGAGAGTAGAAATTTGGAACTTGAGTTTAGTGTGGACAAGGTTTGGGAAGCTATGAGAAATTGTGATGGTAATAAAGCCCCGGGGCCGGATAGGCTAATTCTTAACTTTATTAAGTCAAATTGGGAGGTGATAAAAGATGATGTGATGAATTTTTTTTAGAGCTTTCCATTCTGATGGTTCCGTGATCAAGGAGCTTAATAATACTTTTGTGGCTCTCATTCCGAAAATCCCAAAACCAGTGACCATGGGTGATTTCCGTCCTATTAGCCTTGTAGGGGCTATGTATAAGATAGTGGTGAAGGTTCTAGCTAACCGTATTAAAAAAGTGATGGAGTCGATTATTGGGGAAACTCAAATGGCGTTTATGAAAAATCGTCAAATTTTGGACAATTTTGTGGTTGCTGAAGAGGTTTTGCACAAGTGGAGGAAGGGTGGGGATGGTGATCTTTTGGTGAAATTGGATTTTAAGAAGGCATATGATAGTGTAGATCACAAGTTCTTAGGTGATATGATGGATAAGTTGGGTTTTGGCAATAAATAGAGAAACTGGATTTAGGAGTGCAGTTCTTCTCCTAATATTTCGGTGCTTGTGAATGGCAGTCCAACCCCTCCCTTTGGCATCAAAAGGGGTTTGAGACAAGGGAACCCGTTATCTCCCTTCCTCTTCAATATTGTAGTGGAAGGCTTGAGTGCTTTATTAAAAAAATCAGTGGACTTAGGTCTCATTTTAGGAGAGTCTTTTGGTGATAGTGGTGTTAATATCTCCCATTTGCAATTTGCTGACGATACAATTGTTTTTATTAAGCCTAGATCGGAGTTTCTCATCAATTTAAAAATGATTCTCCGTTGTTTTGAATTGTCTTCGGGTCTCAAGATAAACTTTCAGAAGTCTTGTGTGGTTAGGGTGGGAAAAAATTGTAACAATTAAGGTTCGTGGACTGATTTGTTTAATTGTAGGGTTGCTAGTCTGCCAATTCAATACCTTGGTCTCCCACTTGGATCGAGACCTTGTTCCAAGTCCTTTTGGGATCTGGTGGTTCTTAAAATTGAGAAGCATTTAACTCCATGGAAAAAGAAGTTTCTGTCTAAAAGTGGCAGAATGGTTTTAATTAAGTCGGTTTTGAATAGCATCCCTTCCTTTTTTATGTCAGTTTTCAGGATGTCGGTGGGGGTAACTAATAGAATTGAAAGGTTAAATAAACTTCTTGTGGGGAGATGGGATAGAAAAAAGAAAAATCCATGCTGTTGATTGGATTTCAGTTTGTAGAAGCAAGAAGAACGGTGGGCTTGGGATTAGGAGAATTTTGGACAAAAATGCTAGTTTGCTAGCCAAATGGGTATGGAGATTTGGTTATGAAGCTTCACCTTTATGGAAAAAAGTTGTGTGTGCTAAATATGGGGTGGATGTGAATAGAGTGATATGGAATTGGGAAAGCCAGTGTGCCACTTCCTTTTTTATAAAGGCGGTTGCTAGTGTTCATAATCCGGTCTCTAAGTCGGGGAAGGTTCTTTCTGAAGGTTTTCATGTTGTGGTTGGTAGTGGGTCTAAAATTAGGCTTTGGCAAAATGTGTTGGTGGACACGGTTCCGATGAAGGTAGCCTACCCCAGAGTGTTTGCCTTGGCTGTGAATAAGGAGGGTTTTATTAATGACTATGGTAAGTGGAACCAGTCGGTCTGGGAGTGGATGGTGGAGTTGAGAAGAGATCTTTTTGACTAGAAGAGGAGTCAGTGGAGTAGTTTTGTGAGATGTTTGGGTTGTGTTCTAGTGCGGAAAGATATTGAAGATACGGTGGCATGGAGCTTTATCCCGTTTGGAATCTTCTCTGTGAGTTCTTTTCGTAAGAAGCTTGAGGTTAAAGATACGAGAATCCAGTTAATGTCTAAATAGCCTTGGAAAGGGATTTGTCCCCCCAAAGTGGAAGTCCTAACTTGGCAACTTTTAAAAGGCAAAATTCATGTGGCTAATGTTCTTCGGAGATTTGGAATTGGGGTGCAGCTAAGTTGCAAGCTGTGTAACACAGAAAACGAGACCCTGAGCCATGTTTTTCTTCATTGCCCATGGACTTGGAATGTTTGGTCTCATTGTATGTTTTGGTGGGGAGTGGCTAGCTGCTCTTCAATCTACATCAAAGGTTGGTGGGAAGAATGGAACGGTTTGTGCCCTTCTCCTAAACACTCAAGGATTTGGGATTTGTTGTTCTTTGCTGTTGTGTGGACGACTTGGGAGATGAGAAATGTGACTATTTTTAGGGATAATAAAGCTAGTGTGTTGCAAGTGATTGATATGGTGAAGTTTCGTATGGTTTGGTGGTTTAAACACTATGGTTCCGAATCTAAGGAGCCATTAAATTTCTTATTGCTAAATCTTAGAGAGTTGTGTATTGATTCTAAACAGGTAAAGAGTCAGAAGTGTGAAGCTTGGATCTCTCCCTTGAACAACGATTTGAAATTCAATGTAGATGGGTCTGCTCTCAGGAAGCCTAAGCCAGCCAGGATAAGATGGGTTCTAAGGGACTCTAAGGGGAAGGTAATATGTATGTTTTCCTCCTATGTTTGTGTGTATGACTCAAACATAGCTGAAGTTATGGTCATTCACAAAGATGTTGAGTTATACTGTTCTTTTTTAGCTTGTATGGGGCGTAATTTGGATATTTCTAGCGATTCAATGGTGGCTGTCTCTTGGATCAACGGGAAAGGTATAGGTAGCGTGAATCATGTTAACCTTATTTATGATATTAGGAGCAAGCTGTAGATTGTGGGAGGGACGGTAAGGTTTTACTCAAGATCGTCCAATCATTTCGCTGACAAGCTAGCTAAATTAGGCACGAGCAAGAGTGGGGATTTTGTTGAGTGGGGTGATACTAATGTCTGATGTTTCCAACTGGGGGTTTGTTTCTCGTTTTTGTTAGCTCTTTGCCGGTGGTGTTGTTGTGTTTTTCTGTATTTTGTCTTTTCTCCTCTATTTTTTCTTGTTTCTTGGCTGTCTTGTGCCTCCCCTTTAGTGGTCATAGGGCTTTGCTTTGGTTTCCAGGTTGTGTTTGTTGGGGTTTCTTTTGTTGCTGTGTGCCTTTTGGCATTTTGTTATAAAAGTTCCTTTTAATGTTCAAAAAAATAAATAAATTGTATGGGTGAACTTATTGTTATGACTAGTAGACTTTTTAATTAAGTGAATGTTTATAGGTGAATGTAATGTTAATACTTAAGATTTTTAATTGAATGTTTATAGATTTATAAATTTTAATATATATATTGAATGCTTGTGGATTTTTATATTGAATGCTTTGGAGTTTAATCTTCCAAATATTTGCACTAAACAAGCTACATATAAAATCAATAAATTAATTTTGATTTTAAAAAAAAAAAAAAAAAATACTCATCGACCACAGGCAATGCCCGTTGTAATTAATGCATCGACCACAGACAATGCCCGTTGTTAGTAATACATCGACAACGGGCAATGAGCATTTTCAGTAACGCATCGACAATGGGCATTACCCGTAGTAAGTAACGTATCGACAATGGGCACGACCATTTGTAGTAACGTATAGACAACGGGCAATGCCCATTGTCAAAAAGCGCCATTTTCCACTACTGCTCCATCTATAGCGGGCACAATGCCCGTGGTCGATACACATCTACAACGGACATTGCCCATTGTCGTTAAAGCAACCATTTTTGTTTTTAATATTTTTCAAGGTATAAGTATAATTTCACTAACTTTTGAGAAAACTTAACCGAGTAATAACTTAATTTGGAGTATTCATGTAACTCTAAGGATTTTATATATAGTAACTAATATTTTCCACGTAAAATCTTGCATTATGTGATTGGATTCTCTCATCTTATTTTTCTACTAATATACATTATTTGTTATGTGGTGAATATTAAACATGCGTTTCCGTATCACTTTTCTCAATATAGACTGTAGTCACCACCAGGCACCAGCAAGGATGTGAAAACCGAGATAATTAAATGACATTATGCTACGTATCAATTTTCCAATAGTTATGTTTCAAAAAAAAAAAAAAAAAAAGTGCTGAGGCCCCCGATGTATGAAAGTTTTTCTCCAAAATATCAATTGCATATTTGAAAATATTTGACTATTAACAAATCGTTTATTTTTTTATTTTTTTTATTTTTTTTAAGAATAGAGATATTCATTAACCAGAAGAAAACACACTACAAAAATCCTCCTGTAACAACTTAGACAGCCAGGCAGGGAAATAAACATCCCAATAAGCAGACAAACGACTGCCCACAACCCACTTAGCTGTAGAATGAGCCATATAACCATGCTTGATTGCTTTCTTTCTTTCACGTCATTATCATTTTATGTGATTCTTTTTTCTTCCATTGTCTTTGACAGAACAATAAAAGTTCATTAAATCCATCAGTTTTAATGAATTTTAATCTGAATTTTTTTTTAAATGATAAGTTCAATGAAATCTACTTATTAACAAAATTTGAATATTTTTCAAGTACTGTAACTATTTTTTCCATTTTTTTTTTTTTCGTCTCATTTTCTAATGATTCGTATTCAACAAAATCTGGAAAAAATAGTTGTAGTGCTTGAAAAAATTTGTAAATTTTGTTTACAAGTAGATTTTATTAAATTTATCATTTACAAAAAATATATGATTAAAATTCACTAAAGATTTCATGAAGGTTAGGATCTCTTATAAGAGAATCAGTATATATATATATATATTGGTTTTCTCATAAGGGGTCCCTTATTTTAATTTCGGTAAGAACTTTGATGAAATGACATTAATGTTTATGAATTTTGATCTGAATTTTTTTGTAAATGATATGTTCAATGAAATCTACCTTTGAACAAAAGTTGAAAATTTTTCAAGCACTAGAACTATTTTTCTTGAATTTCCTATATTTCACCAATTTTCCAATGCCTTCATATTTAACCAAATCGGGATAAATAGTTATAGTGCTTGAAAAATTCTTAAATTTTATTGATAGGTAGATTTCATTAAACTTATCAACTACAAAAAAAAAAAAAAAAAAAAAAAAAAAAAAAAAAAGAGATCAAAATTCATAGAAATCGACGTGATTTTATCAAGGTCCTTACCGAAATTAAAATAAAGTATCTCTTATAAAAGAACCACTATATATATAGTAGAACCCCCGTAAATTAATCTCCTATAAATTAATATCCTCTCTAAATTAATAAAAAAATCTCAATCCCAACTCAAGCCGGCCAATGTAAAAAATTAATAAACCTCTCTATTGTAATAATTAATAATTTCTTTTTTAAACCTAGTGTAAAATTTCGGTCCCGATTGTCGTATAAATTAATAATTCCATAAAATTACAAAATATATTATATAATAATTAAGAACTAGAAAAGTACTTTAAGATATTAGTTTGCACAAGGTCACTATGCTTGATATTTTTGACTTCATCATTCATATTTTGAATTATCATCTTGTTATAACAAAGAAGATAGAAAAAGAAAGAATTTTTAAGAGCCGTTAGGAATAGAATTTTAAGGTATATCATGAGATCTCTCTTGTTATATACAACCAAAAAATAAGTCTCACTATTTATAGGGTGAGTATCCTTGGTCACTAAGTAATCACATTCCTAAAAGGAATTGGAAATTTTCTTAATAAATCTTTCCTAAACAAGGAATCTTGAAAAAAAAAATTCTCTAAAAAGGAAAACTGACTAAACAAGGAATCCCGAAAATGAACCTCCCTAAACAAAAAAACTGACTTTCACACATTTTCTAAGACAAAATAACACTTGATATAGTAAAACCCTTCAAATCAATAACCTCTCTAAATTAATACTCAAATATGGATCCCAAAAATATTAGTTTAGAAGGGTTCTACAGTATATGTTTACATGTGGAAGTGAATTACTTTATTATAATTCTTGACTGGTGTAAAATATATATTTTAGGGCAGCAATTAGACCCTAATCTAGTGGAAGCCAGATACGTATAAAGATTGTGAAGATTTAGATAACCTCAGTATTGTAGGTTCGGCGTCCGGGAACTCGAAACCTCTGAACACCGAGAAACTATTATGGAAGATGGCACCCTTGTAAGTAAATATTGAATTTTTATGGATTTTAAAAATAAATAAAAAATCTCACAACTTGAAGATTTGTCATGTGGGTGTAACAACAACATACAGTAACACTATTAATTAATGATTCAATAATTAAATAAATAGATAAAATTAATGTCATTATTTAAGTCAGATCAAATGTCATTTTTGTAGGGTAGGGATTTATTGCCTCAGGCCCACCATAAAAGCCCAATATATGTTAGAACTTTGGGTATCAAGTAGAGATGTCAAACGGGCTGAGGCCCGGCCCAAAAATTAAATTTGATTCCGGCCGGCCTAATGCCGTTGGAGGGCAGACCCTCCTTATAGACCGGCCCGTAAAAAAATGAAGTAATTTTAGATCATATAAATAAAACCTTATAGTTTGAAAGGAATAATATTTTTGTAGGTTACAAAAAATTATGTCAAATGAATTAAGTGTTATAGGAATACATTGATATTTAATTTTCTATTTACAATCTTACCATACTATGAATTGAACAATATTTCAATTAAAAATAAAAATGAGAAAGAGGTATTGATATTGCTACCCATAAATATGATTTACATACACATTTTATAAAAAAAAATTACATACACATTTTTTAAGTACACAAATGTCTAACATTTAAAAAGAGAGCTTCTTTTGACAATCCAATTTTTTTTTTTTTTTTACACTTCTTTTCTAAAGACACTCCATTCTCAAAATTTAAATTTAAAAAAATTCTAAAGACACTTCATTTTGTTCCAAGATTATCTTTTTTATCTTTTAACACTCCTATTCTAAAGATACTTCATTTTAAAAATAAATTTCTAAAGACACTCCATTTTATTTTAATAAAAGTTAGGATGAACCATTGTAGCTTTTGAATTCATCTAAAATAAGTAATCTTTTTTTAATTAAATTATTAAAAAAAAAAAATTATCTCTCCTAAACCATTAGATTAAATATTATATATTAAACATACTCTCCTAAATTTTTAATTACTATATTAAACTCTTTCTCCTCCAATACATATCTCTAATTTTCTAATTCCATTTCTTCTCAAGCAAGAATAGCAGTTAAAATAAATAAATAAATAACCTTATGAATAAGCTTGATATTTAGGAACTGTACATATGTATATATTAAAAATAATAATAAAAAAAAAGACTCAAAAAACTAGTACCTTGTGTTTAATTCTTTCATTAGTCTTAGAAATTATGAGTTTAATCGAATCAAGTTGCAAATAATCAAGTTTTCATATATCTTCTTTTTCTTTTTCTTTTTTTTTCTTTTTTTTTTTTTTTTTTTTTTGAAAATTGACTTTTTAATATATATATATATATATTAATGTTAGTAAACAAACCAAAAATATTCATAAGTTTTATTTTCTTTAACTTTTTTTAAGGGAATTTTTTTTTTCTTTAACTATTAATCGAGAAAGTATGGAGATATGATTTATTTTTATTTTTTTAAATGGAGAGATAGTAATTAGGAGAAAGTGCTTAATATGGTAATAAATTAATAATAGATTTAGGAGGGGGAGTTTAATACGTAATTTTTAATCTAATGATTTATGAGAGAGAATTTCTTTTTTTAATAATTTAATTAGTTTTGAGTGTCTTTAGAATTTTTTTGTCTTGATTAGTAATTTAGTTCGGTTAAAATTTTGTCATTAATAAAAAAATAAATTAATTAGAGTGTAAATATAAATTTGTTGATTGTAAGAGGAAGCTCTCTTTAAAAATTAAAGCATTACTAAAAGCATCCTTTCTAATGCCAACAATACCCTTATTGAAACAAACATATTTATTTTAATACATTTTATTTATAAACCCTCTTAAATTATTAAAACACCCAATTTAAAAAAGAAAAAAAATATATTATTTTTGGATCCAAATGTGAACTATTTTTTAATAAATGTTTGCGGATGTTATTTGTTCTTTACCAATTTGTGAAACGAACCGTAAAAATTAGATGTATTTTAATTTTTTCTTCACTAGGACATAAAAATAATGAATTTGAATATAACAATTACAAAATTAGTGAATCAATTACAGCCATTTTTTTTTTTTTAGAATATCATTAAAATTATTAGGGTTAGGTTCAGCCTGTTTTTGTGTGTACTGACTACTGACATGTGATGAGGGTGAGAAAGAAACAGAATGTGAAGAGGGTTTCTGTCATCAACCCTAATAATAAGTTAAAAATATATAGACAAAAAAAAATGCACCAAAATGCAAATACCAAACATAGGTAAACTCTTTGGTTTTTTTTTTTTTAATTTATTTTTTATTTTTATTTTTTTTAATGTTACATAAATTCAGGGTTTTTGTTTAGAGAGGGAGAGTTTAAAGTCAAGACCTCGTGACGTAGGTATGAGAAGTTTACCAATGAATCAACTTCATCTCACCTCTTTAAAATATTCATTATGTTTAGTTTTTTGTATTTGGTCATGAATCGTGATTTCTGTACTTGATGAATTCTACTTAATTCCTATGTAGGCCTATAAAAATTCGTTTTCCATCAATTTGTTATTATATGATAATCATATAGTGAGGAGAAATTTTGATACTTAGGGGGGTGTATTGGATTAGGATTTTAATAGACAATTTTGAGGTGTAAGGATTTTATGGATTTGCAAGACTATTAAGATTATTAGGATTGTTATGATTATTAGGATTATATGGACTAGACTTTTAGAGCATCTCCAATGCAAGCTTGGTTTATAAAAAAGAAAAAGATGTCACGTAGGATAAATAGACGTTATGTTAACAATTGTGTCTCCAATGCAACCATGCATATTCAACTTCAGGTTAACGTGGCAAAAAACGTATTAGACATTGTCAACATGACCGTCCACTTTTAGACGATCTGTTGCACAACTATTTTTTAGATTGACTAAGCAAAT
This sequence comes from Acer campestre, assembly GCA_954870605.1. Taxonomy (NCBI): domain Eukaryota; kingdom Viridiplantae; phylum Streptophyta; class Magnoliopsida; order Sapindales; family Sapindaceae; genus Acer; species Acer campestre. The sequence continues at coordinate 41,541,886 of OX940803.1, forward strand.
ATTTAAAACTGACATTAATTTTTCATATATTTTTGGTAAGAAAATAAAATAAAAAATAAAACAAGAAAAAAAGATAGACACGTTATTAAAAAAAAATTGTGTTTTAGACGGAAGCATTGGAGACCAAATTTTGAGTTGATTGTCTATCAAGACTATTTTTATGCCACATAAGAAACAAGTCTTTTGACATTGTTGACATTTGTTGCCATGTCAACAATTATTGGTATGCAAACCACTTTTGCATTGGAGATGCTCTTATGATTCTGAAAGAGTCTTTGGACTTTATTTATAGACTATTAGGATTATCTAGACTTTATGGACTTTTAAAAATATAGACTTTCAAGAGTCGACTGTAGTATTCAATTTTCTCCCCAAGTTCTAGTGCTCTATAGTTTTGTTGAGGGCAGTCACTGAACAATAAAAATTGAATAAGAAACATGTATAAGCTATGAAGAGAAGTAATAAAATTTTAAAATGCCACCAACCAACACATAACCTTCGGGTGGTTCATATAGTGCAGAAAATGTCACCATATGAAATAAATATAATAACTAACAACTCATCCCCCACTACCTCACTAGAAATGACATGAAACAAGGAAAAAAAAATAACTTGAACATTAAAGTATTTCCGTTTGGCTTGTTGGACTTCATTAATTCATATGTTATCAAACTCCAATATTCACTGCTCTTTAATCTTTCTTTTTTTCTCTAATGGTGTGTACAATGTACGTCCCCCTTTCATGTTAGTGATAGATGATTCAAGTCCGGTGAAAAGAGTTGATATATAGACTATGAATGCATTGATTAAATTTGGAGGGTCGGGGTATGACAAGATTTTTTTTTTTAATATAAATGTAAATAACAAAAAAAAAATGATATATAAGAAAATAACTAGTGATTGCTCTCGATAGGTTTCGGCATAACCTTCTGTTATCGGATTTTAAAAAAAAATAAAAAAATAAAAATAAAAAATAAAAAATAAAAAAAAAAGCATGCATCTAAATTTTATAGAAGCATGGTTTTATGTAAGGTCCATATCTTTTTAACTCGCTCAGACAATAAATCAAAAGAAATGATGACCATTTTCTTTTGCCTTTGAACTTAGTCTATACAAAGGGCGATATTATTAATAATGGACCAGCTCTTTTTATGAGGTATATATATAATCAACTTCCTCTTTATGGAAATCTAGTGGTGGTGGTGGTGAGATCATGGAAATCTAATATAAAACTATTTTTAACTCATAGAGGCATTTTATCAGTCATTTGATACTCGACTTTCAAGTGTAATTTTATCCTGTCTTTTACATGTTTGGCCGCCACATTTTTTTTTTTTTTTTGAAAGTCAAAGTATATTCAATAATAATCAAGGCAAAAGTTAGAGCCAACAACCAACAAAAACGACTACAATCACACAGTCCCAAACCTAAAAGAAAAGCAAAAACCAAAAAACACAACAAGGCAAATAGCGAAAACCAAGAAAAAAAAACCCACAACAGGAAGACAACAAAACAAAGACCATAACAAGACAGAACAGAGGAAACAGCGGATAGCAAAAGCAACCACCAAAAGTATACCAGTACACCCACCAAATATTTGAAATCAAATAAAAAGTCAGGAAAGTATTGAGGGAGAGGGCAAGACAATTTTGGATTCAAGCTATTTATACATATCACTAAAAAGTCTGGAAAATCCATTTTGTCATGAAATCCTAAAAATCTTGATCTCAATCCAATATCAGTAGACAATTTACTGCCTCTTGAAAGTCTAGATTCAATACCACATGACAATATGGACTTTTTAAAAAAATATTAAAAGTCTAAATCCAATACCACAAGACAATATGGACTTTTTAAAAAAATCTTAAAAGTCTTGATCGAATACCACCAGACTTATCTAACTTGTTAAGAAGTTTTAATCTAATACCATCAGATTTTTACTTCCTCAAATTGTCTAATAAAATCTTGAACCAATACACCCCCCTTAAATTAGAATTAGGGTTTATTTTAAGCTCTTTATTTTATTTTATTTTTAATAAAGAGATATAGTTGAAGATATGATGAGTGTAATTAATGGATGTACATAGTATTTGATTTATTTTTAATTAAAATAATTTGTCCTTATTTGATAAATTTATATTCGAATTTTTATTAAATTAAATTTTTTTAATAAAATATGAGTTTACAAATTATATTTATGGGTTGTAATATCAGCACCCATGAGAAAGTCATATAAAGAATAGAAAAATTAAGTGCGGTTGAAATGGCATCTAGCTAAATATTAAAATTTCATATAAAGAATAGAAAATTTTCATTATTGCACAATAGAGAGTACATTTAAAATGATCAATGTAAATGCTTTCATAAAAGTTAGGAAGTGGAGCTGATGAAGACTATGCAAAAATGCAAACAAATCATCAACAATATCCACATAATAACAGGTTCAAGTTCAAGATTCTGTTGGGGTCTCAGCTGAATGAGACTTATGTTCCGATGTTGGATCCAGTTTGATTCAAGAAACTGAGATTGAATGCTGGTATGAAGCTTGATCGCGGAATTCAGAAAAACGAATGGTACTTTTCTGCTCTGCTGGAGAAACCAATGACCTGAAGTATACATTTATATTCAATTTTGCTAGATGAAAACTCTAGTTTATACGAATGACCTAAAGTATACATTTATACAATTAGGAAGAAGAGATATATACTACAACATTCCACTCGAGTAACGGAAACAATAATGAAATCAAAGACTTAAGAAGAAGGAATATATACTACAACATTCGATTCGAGTGCAATACTGCTCTGATATTATTCAGGCCAAAAGATGCCAACAATTACAGAACAAAAGCCTGTTCTAATAGAAGTATATACTCTCTTCTTAGACACAGTTTTTTTCTGTCATATTTACAAGCTAAGAAATAATTTGAATTACACAAAAGACAACAAAGATCAAAAACAAATAGCATCCTCTACCCAAATCAAATGACAGAAAAAGTAGAACCTTCTAACTCTTGCCAAATTTTGACATTAAAGTGATACTCACTGGGGCTCTATCTTTGAAGCTGGAAAACCACCACTATAATCAAAGGACTCATTGCCATATGGATGTTTGTAACCCTTGCTTGCATCGTCATAGCTTGCTGAAGAGGCTGCCGATTCTGCATTGGGATTTAAACCGGCGAGCTGCAATATATACTCGATCTCCTTCACTACTTCACTCATTGAAGGCCTGTCGGCTCCTGATTCTTCCACACATCTCAATGACAGATCCACAAACTTCTCGAAACCTTTTAGTGTTGTCCCCAAACCAATGGTTGGATCAAGAATTTCGTAAAGGTTGTAAAGATCTTTTTTCTTATCCATTGCCATCTTTATTTCTCTTACAATATACTTTCCTCGTTCTATTGGCCTTCTTCCGGTTAGTATCTCCAACAACAGCACCCCAAAGCTATAAACATCACTTTTTTCGGTCAATTGATTTGTCATGTAATATTCCGGATCCAAATAACCCTACACCCAAAAAATCCAATCTCAAGGTTACATGATTGACATAAAATTTGCTTAAATAAAAGTTGTCATATTCATGGTATAGAGCAAAGTGTAATGTCTAGAGGTACTCACCATTGTCCCCTTAACTTGAGTAGTGATATGATCCTTATCACTGTCACCCATAGGTTTGGAGAGACCAAAATCTGCCACTTTAGCAGTTAACCGTTCGTCCAGCATTATATTCGTTGATTTTACATCTCTATGTATAATAGGAGGGTCGGCAAGCTCGTGTAGATAGGATAGGCCTCTAGCTGCACCAAGGGCTATTTTAAGTCTCCTTACCCAATCAAGTCTGATTCCAGTTTTCCCTGCATATAGTATGCAATTTTTTCAGAGATGAGGAACAATATCATGACTGACGAATTTGCATTTTCCCAATAATAGATGCTTTGTTTCATTGATAGGGAAGCTCGTTTGCTTAAAAGCTCGACAACAATATGAAACAAAAGGAGGTACCTGATAGACTATCCCTTAGAGAACCATTTGGAATGTACTCGTATATCAACATTTGTTCGCCTCGTTCAAAGCAAAATCCCAAAAGCTTGACAAGATTTTTATGATGGACTCTTGATAGAAGTTCAATCTCAGTTTTGAATTCTACCGCACCCTGCATAGATCCCTGTTGAGCTCGTTTGATGGCAATCAGCTGTCCCGGGGGAAGAGTTGCTCTATAAACCTGCAAGGATGTTGAAAAGAATTCAAAATTTAGGAATCATTGATGCCAGATTTTAACTTTTGAAATTACTCAACTCATGTCAATAAGATTGATCAAACAACAAACTAATAATTTCAAACCTTTCCATAGCCCCCGGATCCAACTTCATTGGTATCTGAAAAATGGTTTGTGTATTTATTCAGCTCTTCAAAGGAGAAGCACCTTGCTCCTTTCAGTTGAGGAATGCTACCACTGCTTTTATTCCGGTCCCAGTGTGCTGCAATTTATATGAAAAATAATTATAACAATTTATGAAATGGAAAACTAATGCGATAAGTAGATGAAATCCTTGTCATACCAAAAGGGTTCTGATCATTTGCTTTCTCTGCTCTCCTCTTTTGACGACAAGCATAAACTCCTGCAAGTACTAATAGTAACAAAAGGACACAACCACCCGCTGCTGCTCCAATTATAACGCCAATGCTTGTCGACTTCTCTGATTTTCTAGTTTCTCCTGAAAGACATCACAAACATAGAGCTGCTTCAATACCAAGTAAAGCAACACTGTCAAGAATTAGTTTTAGTTCTGTGTACGTAGCAGAATTACCAGTGAAATGCCGATACCCATTACCAATAAAGAAGAAAGGTCCAAATACTTTTGGAGGCTTGTAAGTTTGGTTGCTAAGAACAAACCCGATCCTAGAAATTCCTGTTCGGTTGAAACTATCTTGGCCTGAAGGAAATACATCTAGGCTTATTTCAAAGTATTGAGATTGATTCTTGCGCGGGTTACTCAGAGAAACTGAATCCACAGGAAGTTTGACTGACTGAAATGATTCTAAGATTGTCTGCTCGAGCATTTGATAATAAGTATCGTTTCCTACGCCTGAAAACGATGGAGCTCTGAAGTGTAGAATTCCTGTATATGGGTATGCACACATACATTTTGGGCTAGAAATGTGACCCGAACTACAGGAAGTGGGTAGACAGTTCTTTGGTGGTGTTGTATACGAGGAACGACCCCGTTCAGAAGCCGTGCAATAATCTTTCGGGTCTCCTGACTCCTGACAAACTGGATTATCAGCAAGTCTGCAAAATTTAGCAGAAAAAACAAAACCAGTGAGTTAAAATAACATATTGTAATTATGGTACATTTGAATATAATCTATCTCCAGGCACTTAAAACTTCCAAGACCTTATTAGTCACCTCAGCTTTTTTAGTAAAGTAATGAAAAAAATATAAATTCTGTAAAAGTGAATGAATTAAGCTTTACATTATAATAATATCTTTGTTCGCTCCTGGTCTGTCTGTGAAAGCAGTGATAGAATTTTTCTGCAAATAGATGGATTGAAGCTGGCTGCTATGGCTGGCACCAATATCCAAGGTGCCATTAAGGCGATTCTGTTTCAGATTCCTGTCATCATGTGTTGAGAAAATCATTTAGTAGGTTTCGTTTGGAATTTTAAATAAACGTTACATAGAATTTGGTGATATTCGAAACTTAAGATGATACTCACACAGTCTGTAGATGGCTAAGGCTGAATATGGTGGCAGGCACTTCACCTTGAAGCTCAGTGCCCTCCATCGTTCTGAAACAAAACACGGTTGATTATTTTCCATCTTGTTTATAAATTTATTGTGCACAAGCATACATATGCGTGCATGCACACACACACATTACATACACATGAAGAACAGACATTACATGAACACTCATTTATGAACTGAATTTTATGTGTGGATGTTGAAAGAAGAGAGATACGTACAACGTTGTTAGTGACTGTAAGGTTGAAAACCACGAAGGAATGGTTGATTGATCAAACGTATTATTACTCATGTCCCTGCAGATCATATTTATGAACTACTGTTACTATTGATATCGAAATAAAACATAAAAGAGTTACTAAACCTTATCAACTTACAAGTAGTTGAGGGTGGTAAGGCTGGTCAGGTTCGGCACGGGACCAGTCAGTCTGTTGTTAGACAAAAACCTGAAAATAGGAGGATATCGAACACTCGTGAGTCTAAATAATTCCAACAAGATAATGAAGACTTTCCATGTCTCTTTTATCAGCTTACAGTTCATTAAGATTTGTAAGATTGTTGAGGTTTGAAGGAACAGTCCCGGACAATAAATTCCCATCAAAACGTCTGGAATCAATACAAGAAGTTCATCAGAAAAAAAAACAAAAAAACAAAAAAATCTCAGTCTGTAATCTACCATTAGTAATTTAGTTGAGCAACTAGATAGAGATGCTCACACGACTTCCAAAGTTTTCACAAGTCCGAGGGAAGAAGGAAGGGGGCCAGTGAGCCGGTCGCTGTCGAATAGCCTGGAAATAAAGAAACAAGCCTTTATCAGTATAGCTATTAGTGGTTCAAAGAGAATTTATATGTACTTTATGAGACTTACACATGAATCAGAACCATGTCTGAGCTGAAAAGTTTTTCTGGGATGTTGCCTGATAATTTGTTCTTTCCGAGATGACTATAGACGACGGATAATGTTTTAGATTAGTGTACAGAAAATAAAGTCATAGTAAAAGAGAGCTAAAAAGCATGTAGATGATTTGACGTACAAGTGTTTCGTATGAACTAGCATATCGAGACCAGGAGACGCCCCATTCGAGACTGGGATTTTCCCTTCGAGTTGATTGTCAGCAAGATCCAGCCAATAAAGATTAATCAGACTACCAATGGAAGCCGGAATCCCTCCGCTGAAGCTATTAGAATTCAAAGATCTGCATGCACAAGCAATGAGAAGTTTTTGAATATGTTTCTTTGTATATTTGTGTTAATTGCAATGGTGCAAGCAGAGGATTACAGAATCAAAATGCTTACAAAAAGACCAGCTTCTGTAGCTGTCCAATTGAGTCGGGAATTGGTCCGGAAAGACCGCAACCCACGAGAATTCTGACAAACAAAATAATTAAAACACAAATCTATGAGGACTCTAATCACAGAAGATTGCAGTCAGCTAATACACTTGAACAGGAATATAACTCCTTACAAGTTTGTTAACTTATTTAAACTCCCGATCGATGATGGAAGAGATCCCTTGAGATCCTTGTTGTAGGATAAATCCCTATATGAAGAGCTCAGAATGAAAATCAGAAAACTTGCAGCAAATATAATCATCAAAGGAGGTGTTGATTTTAAACCAATTGAATGAATTACAAATAGTCTCTGAACATGGTTTTGTTTATTAAAGACGGAAGATAGCTGAATGCTTACAGAGTCTCCAATTCCGATAAGCCTGTGATGTCTCCAGAGAACGAACCCGACAATCCCATACTTGATAATGTTCTGAAATTGAGAACAGATAGGTTGAGAATCCAGAAATATGTTCAAAACAAAATCGAACAACTTACATAGTTGTCACGCGTGTTCTTGTGCATTCAATTCCATCCCATTGGTCACCACAAGGATCTGAACCGTCCCAACTAGGTGGTAAGCCACTCCAAATATCTTTGAGAGATTTTAAGATGGCAGCTGCATCAAAATTCATGAAATATTAAAAATCAATACTTGGAGAATATGCTTTAAAGTACCCAAGAATCTGAAACAGACAGAGAATTTCAATCTGGATTTGCACCAAAGAAAGCTAAAATTCTTTAAAGTACCCAAGAATCTGAAACAGACAGAGAATTTCACTCTGGATTTGCACCAAAGAAAGCTAAAATTAACAGGCACAAAACAAAGAAAAACTCACCATCTTGAGGGTTGGTCACAGCTGCTATGATCAAAAACTGGAACCAAACAGACAGAAGAAACACTTGAATTCTAAAACCCATCATCTCTGATCTCTCACTCAAAAAACAAATATGCTTCAAAGTTCAAAAAACTTCACAAACTTGCATAAACCCAAAAAAACCCATTTGATATCATCACCAACAAAGCAACTTACAACTAGTTCAATATTAAAACTGGACATTTCTCATTCTCAAAAGTCAGAAATATGCAATGAAATCATTGCACGTTGGTAGTTGAAACTTGAAAGTGCCAAAGTCAATAGTATTTTTTCCCCGTACAAATATAATAATAACAATAGACCATGTCCAATTGTCCATGACCAAAACGTTAATGATGGAACCCACATGGTGATTGTAAAATGAAAATCAACCAAAGAAATATCCTTAGATTTACAGTGACAGCTTTCGATTGGTCGTCTTCTTTATTATTTCAAGCAACTACTCATATCTCTGATCATATTTGATCAAGTCCTTATTAAAGAAAAAATCAACAACCCTGCCTACTACTATTATATTAATCCTTTTGAATCTTTCAACATTTTATATTCTAACCTCTTCTAATATGAACATGCTAATCAAGAAAATTGAACTGAAAACATGTTGGTCTCTCTCTCTCCCCAATTGAATTCCATTTTCACAAAATTCATACACCCACTTGCATAAAACAATCATTTATTGCATCAAATTTGCAAGTGTGCTTGGGGACCAGATGTGGCCCCTCCCCACATGCCTTTGAATTTGACAACTGAGAAAATAAGACAATTAAAGTCTTCATAATTTGATGCCTATTACCGCCACCCTAGGAAGCACGGATACTTCATTTGGTGGAGGTAACTCGTATCGAACTCGTATCCAGTTCCGATACTTCCCGGATACTTCAGGATACGTATCCGATACACCAAATGGCGTATCCGTTGACTTTTTCACAAGTTTGACTGGAGGATACTTAGAGGATACTTGAGGGATACTTTGAGGATACTTTGAGGATACTTAGGGGATACTTCGAGGATACGTTTGGGGAAATATTATAATTATTTTAGTATAAAACGGGGTTAAATTATAATTTCAAAATTTTAGGGGTCAAAATGAAACTGTAAAGAAATTTTGGCTTTAATTCCATTGACATGGAGAATAACGGGATACTTGAGATTACAAACCTTTCACTTGATGAATCAGGGTTAGATGCCGAATTATTTAGATCATTTAACAATGTGAATAATGATAATGAAGTTAATTAGGAATTTAATATCTATTTGATGAGTTTATTTTATGTATTATTTGGATTTTGTAATATACCATAACTTATGTGATGTATGTTTTATTTGAATTTTCAATTTTGTAATATGTTACGACTTAATTTGGATATTGTAATATGTTAAATTGTTATGGCTTAGGTTGTTATGTGACATGTTTTATTTGGATGATTTGATATGAATATGTTTTGATTTTTGAATGAATTATTAAATATCTTTTTATATATTCTTATTTTAAAAAAATATAAATATATATTATTTTAATTGACGTATCTTGCGTATCCGTATCCTAGTTTTTGGAGATTTACCGTATCCCCGTATCATGCCGTATCCGTATCCGTGCTTCCTTGCCGCCACCTACTTTCTATTGAGAAAATCTTCCATGAGTCCGTCCCATATGTGATGTGTGTGTGACGGATCCAATGAAATTACGCCATGTGGCACACCATTAAAACTAAGGCCCCGTTTGATTTTTTGTCTGAAGACTGAACAGTGCTGAATGTTACTAAAGACTGAATAGTGGCTGAAACTGAAAACTGAAAAACATGTTTGTTTTTTTTCACTGAAAAACTGAATATAAGTGATAAGTAGTTTGTTTTATAAGTTATAAATATCTGAAAATAAATACTTTTACATCTATATCCTTCTAACTATTATTTGTTATATTTTTACATTTTAATAAATTACGGACAACTCTAACATATAAATTAATTCTAAAATAAATTTATTTATTTATTAATAATATTTCAAATTTATATCATTGTATAGAATCTAATAATTACTAAGCTCAGTAATGGGTACTTCATGTGTATATTCCAGACGAAATGAAGTTCATCAATAAGTTCTTATTAGCTATTAGCAATCAATTTCATGTGTATAATTTATTCTTTAATTGATTTGGAATAAACTTGGATAATTATATAATTTATAGATTTCACGTTATAAAAAAAATCATTGTAGATCAAGTGGTTAGTTTTGGAAATAGATTAAATTAGTGAGGATAATTTTGGAAGTAAAACTTTGTATTAAATTCTACTAGATTTGTGTTAAGTGAAAAGTTTTCAAAACAAGTGGTTTTAAGGGTTTATTAAGTGATTTTAACACTTAAAATATCAAACAAAATAATTGAATAGAACACATTAAGTACCATTCAGTGTTAAGTGGAAAAATCAAACAGCTCTAAGCTTTTTTTTTTTTTTTCCTTTCTCCAATTATGTATTGACACATTGCAAAGAAGTCAAAAATCGTTTAATCTCCCCTACTCCTCTTCTTCTTCCTCATGTAATTTCTCTCTCCTCAATCCATGGATATCTTTCTTTCTTTCTCTTTGTTTCTTCCCTCCCAACACTACCTAGGCAGCCATAAGCCCACTACCATCTCTTTCCTAAATCATTTTTTTTTTCCAGTTTTCAATACCCATTTTCTCTTTTCCTTTAATTTCAAATCTTAACTTCATTTAGAAAACCAATTAATTTTTTTTTTTTAATGAAATATGAAATGAGTGTGGCCGCATACGCAACCAAGTAATTCTCTTGTATCAGACAAGATTAATCGAAATTTTATGTCAGAAAAAAAAAAAAAGGATCCTAAGAAAGGTCAAGCCTCGATCAAACTACCAATTTCTTGGCTTGGGTTGATCTGTGAACTATGATATATAGTTATATACACAGGTTTGCAATCCGTCACTCAGTATATTGTTCTATAGGATGCACATGGTGGGAAGAGAGAGACATTAGAGAAAGAGAAGAATAAGCGGAGAGGAGAGAGAGAAGAGAACGGTGGGAAGAGAGAAGGAGAAAGGAGAGAGAAACGATTGAATGAGGAGAGAGGAGTGAGAAAGTGAAAAGAAGTTAAAAGCTTTTACACGTGTTATCGTATAATTGAACTAAAAAATATAAATCAAATTGATTAAGTTTTATATTACATGGTATAATTTCATTGGATCTGTCCCACACACATCACATATGAGATGGATTCATGAAAGATTTCCTCGATAGATAAATTGTAGTGGAGTAGAATGGAAAAAATCTTCCATGTGTCCACAAAGAGAAAGAAAGAAAGATATAACGTAAGGATGAAACAAAGAGAAATAACGAAAGATATCCATGTGTTGAGGAGAGAAAAATAACGTGAGGATGAAGAAGAGGAGCAGAGGAGATTAAAATATTTTCAATTTCTTGGCCATGAATCAATATATAATTGGAGAAAGGATAAAAAAACACTTAGTTTTAATGGTGTGCACGTGGTGTAATTTCACTTGATCCGTCTCACACACATCTCATATTAAACAGACTCATAGAAGATTTTCTCATATCTATCTTATGGATTATATGTGATAACAGTGCAATCCTAGTTAATTCTATCAGGTCCCACTTCTTCTGCACTTTTATGCATTAATGAATTATCAGGCTTTTGCTAGACGTGCAATTAAAAACTCAGTTATTTAATATGACACCGTTGCCGGCAAAGCGTACAAAAGACAAATGTTAATGCCTATAGACTATACATACCTTTTCAATATTATTTTTATCTCCTGATCTCTTCTGCAAACTTGCATCTCACGGAGTCAACTAGGTGAAGAGAGAAAGGATGGTGATTATTTTGTCAAAATATTACAATAAACCTGCCAATAAAACACAAGTCAAGTCAATTTGGCCCTTTTAGCACTGTAAAAGGGTTAACCCAGAAGAGACAAGTCTTCTCCTCCGAATAGCAACATATTAGCTGAAGTGGGATGCCCCCACTTTATCTACTATTTCTTCCAAAATGACTCTTCTTCGATGTAAACAAAACAAATAAAAAACAAGAAGAAAAGTAGGAAGATATACTTTTCTTCTTAATATTGTTTAGGATGAGTTGTCACTCGTGGTTGGAAAAATACAATTTATTTAATCTATAATAAAGAAGAAAATCTTGGTGCATCGAGTTTACTATTGAGTGGTGCACTCAACCATTAAAAATAAGATATGTTGCTGGAAAAGCATATGCGGCACATATTTAGCAGCCACAAATCTTATTTTCGATGACCGGGTGTACTTCTGAATAATACACCAGTGGTGCACCGAAGATTTTATCGTAGTAAAGAAAGCAACATATGCAGAACTTTCTATAACCTGGAAAACTGGTAACTCACCGGCTGCCGTGTTGACTGTTGAACAATCTAATTGTCTTGTTACTGTGACCTTTTATCATGTACTGTTCAATAACGTACAACTTCATCAACTCAAAATTCACTAAATTTGATTATAAATTACTGTGGTCCCTCCTCACATGCCTAAGCATTTCAAGAGGGAATCTGAATTTAATATTAAATTCCCATTACAAGTTCGTTCTATAGTTATCCACTTCAACTCCTGTTGTGTCATGGACTTAACAGGCTTCTACTAGCCGTTCTTCAAGTTTTGTATCATACCCAGTTTTATCAAACAGTATGTTTGTCTTCAATTTTCCAGGATGAACAATCTCTTTCCATCCTAAATAATAGTTTCATCAAGTTGAAGATTAAATGCAAGGAGAAATCCATGATATCTTTATTGGTTTCAATTTACAAAAATTCAGGTGCATATAAACATTCATAGAATCAAAGAACAAAGAAGAGAAATATACAACCGTATAGGATATCTCCAAGAGCAAAAGCAGTCAACAATCATACGTTTACAAGCTCCTTTTTTTGAATGTATTCGTTCAAAATTGAAAACATTAACTTATGATCAATGGGGTTCTATCTTTGGAGATACAAAAGAACCACTATAAACAAAGGCTTCGTTGCTATATGGATGGTGGAAATTTCCCTTACTTGCCTCCTCGTAAGTTGCTGAAGTGGTTGCTGATTCCGCATTCGGATTCAGACCAGCAAGCTCCAAAATGTTTTCAATTTTCTTCACCACTTCACTCATTGTAGGTCTATCAGCTCCTGATTCTTCCACACATTTCATTGACAGATCCACAAACTGTTCAAAACCTTTCAGCGTTGTACCCAAACCGATATTTGGGTCAATAAGTTCAGAAAGGCTGTATAGATCTTTTTCCTTATTTATTGCCATCTTCATCTCTCTCACAATATATTTTCCTCGCTCTATTGGCGATCTTGCAGTTATCAGCTCCAACATCATCACCCCGAAGCTATAAACATCACTCTTTTCGGTCAATTGATTTGTCATGTAATATTCAGGATCCAAATAACCCTACATGCAAAACAAACCATTTTCAGGACATATAGTATTGGCTAAGAATTTTTCGCAAACTTCTAGTTACATGAATCATATTATTTTGCCAATCTCAAATTCAAATTATACATATTATGACATTAATAACTACAATTTTCCCTTAACACACATTTATTCAGGTTATGCTAACATGAATAAAAAAAAAAATCAACTTTTCAGTGAGCATGAGTGTGCATAGAGTTACTCACCAATGTTCCCTTAACTTGAGTTGTTACATGACTCTTTTCACTGTCAAACAAAAGTTTAGATAGACCAAAATCCGCAACTCTTGCATTTAATTGTTCATCCAGTAATATGTTTGTTGATTTCACATCCCTATGTATGATAGGAGGATCAGCAAGCTCATGCAAATAGGCTAGACCTCTAGCTGCACCAAGGGCTATTTTAAGTCTCCTTGTCCAATCCAATCTCATTCCAGACTTCCCTGCATATTTAATATGTAAGTTTTATAGAAAATTTTGTGATTATTATTACTTTTTTTTTAGGAAACTTGAAAGTGTTAAACAAATAATAATATCATAACCGAATAGATTGCATCCTTGCAATCATAGCCGTCTTTTCCCATTAAAACTTAAATGGGCGGCTTCTCATGCATTATTATGCGATATCGCAGTTAGTAGTGAACAATGTGAAAATTGCATACAGAAAACTGCCATGTATAAAAAGTAAGCAATTGAAGAATCAAAAGAAACCGGAATATGTTTGGTTGAGGGACTGAGGAAACAGAGAAGAGAAAGGTACCCGATAGATTATCCTTCAAAGAACCATTTGGAACATAGTCATATATCAGCATTTGTTCTCCTTGTTGGAAGCAAAATCCTAAAAGCCTGACAACATTCTTATGATGGACTCTTGATAGAAGCTCAATCTCAGTTTTGAATTCTAGTCCACCTTGCATAGATCCTTGTTGGGCTCGTTTGATGGCAATTTGTTCTCCGGTGGGAAGAGTTCCTCTATACACCTGCAATATCTGGTTTTAACTTCCGAAATTTCTGAGAGCATATCAAACTTTCTTAATTATTGATGTGGCTAAGTGGCTTTAACTTTCAAAATTTCTAAGTGCATGTCAACAAGACAGTTTTTGAAACAAAGCTTATCAAAGAAAAGCTATATCTCCAATATGGTAAATGGAAGGAGAGCAACTTTGATACAAAAGATGAAAAAAATGAGCATGTTGTTTTGATGATGACTTGTAAGATTCACAAGATAATTAATGACTTGTTAATATAGTATATGATTACCTCAATCATCAACTGAAAGTCATCACAACTGATAAGCTGAAAAATCAACTATTTAAAACAACAGAGCTTTACTTGGTGAGGAGTTATGACACATACTCAAGGAAGAAGGTGGTACCTATGTGTTTGTGTGTGCAACGCTTCAAAATAACGAGTCTCATAAATAATAGAGTTGCAGATAGAAAAATAGCCTCAAAATATGTCAAGAATTAGAAAAAAAATGAAAAATGCAAAAAAAAAAAAAAAAAAAAAAAAAAAAACTATGATATAAATATATGGATGATAAACAAAAATATTTCGTCCAATGATTTGTTCAGTATCTGCAACCAAGCTTGTGAAACAATGTGGAATAGTATCAAGAGAGAGAGAGTCAAACCTTTCCATAACCCCCAGATCCAATGTCATCAGAAAATTTGTTTGAGTATTTACTGAGCTCTTCAAAAGAGAAGCTTCTTGTTCCTTTCACTTCAGGAATGCTACCATTGTTTTTATTTGGATCCCAGCTTGCTGCATTTTAAGTTGAATCACATAAAAACAATAATCTAAAAACTTTAAAACACTAAATATAGGTCATTATCATACCAAAAGGGTTCTGGTTCTGATCAGTTGCTCTTTCAGCTTGCCTTTTTTGCCGATAAGCGTAAACCCCTGCAAGGAGTACTAGGAACAAAAGAACAGAACCACCGACTGCTGCTCCAATGATAATTCCAATGCTTGTTGACTTGTTTGATCCTATAGAATCTCCTAGAAGATGCCACAAAGAAAAAGGTGTACCAATATCAAATAATGCAACATGCAACAACTATATTGTTCTGTGTGAAACAGCAAAATTACCAGCAAAGTTAGGATATTGATTAGCAATAAAGAAGTAAGGTTCAAAACCACGTGGAGGCTTGTATGTCTGGTTGCTAAAAGCAAAACCAAGGCTATAAATTCCTGTCCAATTGAAATGATCTTGGCCGGATGGAAATATCGCTAGGCTCAATTGAAGGTATTCAATTAAATTCTTGCGTGGATTGCTAAGAGAAACAGAATCCACAGGAAGTTGATGAGACTGAAAAGATTGTGTTAACGACCCCTCAAGAGTTGTATAGTATGTAGTGTTTTCCAAGTCTGAAAAGGAAGGAGCTCTGAAGTTTAGAACTCCTGTATATGGGTATGCACATTTGCAGGTGGGGCTAGAAATCTGCCCAGAACTACAGGAAACGGGTTGACAGTTCTTTGGTGGCGTTGAATAAGAGGAACTTGATCGGGATTTCATGCAGTAAGCTTTTACTTCTCCTGGCACCTCACAAATTGGGTTATCGGCCAGTCTGCAGCAATCAATAGAAAATAACCTTAGCAAACAAAACACATTGTTCGTCAAGTACATTTGGATGGGTTCCAACTCCAGGAACTTTAATTGGTACCTAAATTTCAGCAAATTGTTGGATAAAATAGAAGAATGAAAGAAATATGCTTTACATTATGTCAATACCACCGGCTCCTGCACTTCCTGGGAAATCAGAAATGGAATTGTTTAGCAAATCAATGAATTGCAGCTGGTTACTATTGCTGGTGCTGATGTTTAAGGTGCCGCTAAGATTGTTGTTTTTGAAAACCCTGTCATCATGTATCAATAAAATCAGGGTGAAACAAGTATTCCTATCACATTAGATTGAAATTAACCGGCTTTGTGCTTGATATGCAATGTTTTGAAATTTTCGATACCTGTATATGAAATAATGGTACAACTTGGGATTATGTTAATACTTACACAGTTTGTAGGTTGGGAAGGCTGAACAGAACAGAAGGAACTTGACCTTGAAGTTGAGTATTTTCCATCGTTCTATCATAAAAAGTATATGATTATGCTTCTTGTTTCATAAAAAAAGGCTTGTATCAGGGTGCAATCACATACACGTGCGCACACACACACAAGAAATCGAGAAAGAGATCATAAGACTGATGATGAGAAAATATACAAGAAATAAATACATTTATTGCCTTAGGATTCATAATAGAACATAAAAAAATAGGAATTCTTCTAGGAATAGATACATTGGACCCAACTAGTTTAGATAATGCAGTCTGACTCAAATTACGTGTGTACGTGTGTTACATTGTTGGAGAACAAGAAATGGGCAAGACACGAGAACATACAGTGCTGTCAAAGACTGTAAGCTTGAAAACCACGAAAGAACTTCTGATGCATTGAAACTGTTATTACTCATGTCCCTGCAAATGATGATTTGGTTATAGACTGAAATTTGAAATAAATAAAATTTTATGTAGATACAATGACCCTGATGATCACCGCTAGACATAAATTAAGCCTTTTATACTTACAAGTTGCTGAGGAAGTTCATGCCAGCAAGGCTGGGGATGGAGCCATTCAGTTTATTGTTGGACAAAAACCTGAAAAGAGGATCACAAAACACTAATGATTATAGAATTAGTTGTTAATGATAATCATCACTTTCCTAAAACAGTTATAAAAGCTTATTTTCATGTCTCAATTCTCAGCTTACAGCTCTTGGATCCTTGTAAGATTGCTGAGGATTTGGGGAACAGGCCCAGTTATTGAGTTCCTATCAAAGCGTCTGTGATCAAGAGAAGAGATTTTTCAGGGGAAAACAAAAATCTGCCGGTGAGATTGCTACTTTCAAACAAATTCAATTGAACATGATATGTAGGTACTTACATGACCTCCAAATTTCTCGCAAGTCCAAGGCTGGAAGGAATCATGCCAGTGAGGCTGTTGTTTTCAAAGAGCCTGGCACAAAGAGGAGAAAAAAACAAATCAGAAGAAAATCTAAATGGACAATGTTTCTCAAATAGTTCACTAGTAAACTATTTGATAGCTCAATTGTCTGCATTAAAGCACAATAAAGCAAGAGATGTCAAATAACTACAAGATTTAGTTCAGTTGAACCTTTTTGAAACTTACACATGCTTCAGAGCCATGTTTGAGTTGAAAAGTTTATCTGGGATTTCGCCTGAGAGTTGATTGTTTCCGAGATGACTGTAGAGGATGGATAGGATCATAGATTACTATTACAGTCTAGAATAAAAGATCGCAGTAAGAGAGATAACTGAAAGCCTCAAAGAGATTTGACATACAAGTGTTGAGTATTAATTAGCATATCAAGACCAGAAGAAGTGCCATCAGAAACTGGAATTTGCCCAGAGAGTTGGTTGTCAGCTAGATCCAGCCAAAATAGATTAGATAAATTACCAATGGAAGGAGGAATCGGTCCACTGAATCTATTCAAATTTATGGATCTGCATGCAGTAGCAACAAGAAGTTAAAGACATGTGGGTTGGTATCATTGATAAAAGAAGTGAAATGATTCAACAGTATAAAGCAACCAAATATCACACAACTTATAAGCAGTAAACCAGGAATAGGATATTTCCAAGGCCTTGACATAGCTTATCATTCTCTTTATACCGAAAATCCCCTAAATCTTTATTTGTTTACTAGGTTCTAAACTGACATAGCTATAGTTTAAGCTGAGTATGACAGGGTGAAAATCCTTACAGAGAGTACAGATTCGGTAGAGATCCAATTGAATCAGGAATTGGCCCGTGAAAACTGCAACCTATCAGGATTCTGTGATGCAAAATAAACAGAGCATGTATTCGTTATGAGGATTCTACCTACAAAATTTGCTGTTAGCTCATGCTTTCACAAGAATAAATCTACTTACAAGTTGTATAGCTTCTTCAAATCCCCAATTGACGGTGGAAGAGTTCCTGTCAATTCCTTGTTGTAGGATAAATCCCTGCATGAAAATATTTAAATGTTTGTGTTGTAGAGAAATAACGAGAGAAAGAATTTCAGTGTTTAGACAGAAGACTCACAGAATCCGTAATTCCGATAAAGTTGTGATGTCTGAAGACAGTTGACCCGTCAATCCTATGCTTGATAATGTTCTGAAATAAAGAGATGGATAGCTTGAAAAACAGATTAAAAAAACCTACTAATTTCATCTATAAGCAAACAAATTGCCAGCAACTTACATGGAAATCACACGTGAATCGACACACTCAATACCATCCCAGTTGGAACAAGGATCTTGTCTCCTCCAAGTAGGTGGTGTGTTTTGCCACCCACTCCGGAGAGATTGTAGAACAACAGCTGCATCAGAAACAAAAAGAAAAAGATTTTCATGACCCACCCAGTCAGCAGAAACTGAGTTTCCAATATGAATATGCAAGAGTTTGAAACAGATAGATGGTTTAAAGAAACTTTGAAAGATTACAACTAGATTTAGCACCAGAATATGAATATAGATTAAACATCAGCAATCAAGTTGTTGCTTCACGCCTTCACCAACCAATAACTAAAGGTAGCATCTTCCAGGAGCTGATTTGGTTAACCGGTATGACCATGTACATATTTCCCGGTTCAACTATTACCACATACCTCATAAAATTTTCCATCATGAAGATTCAAGACCACAATAATATAAACTGATCAAGCTGTTTTCTTTCTGCCAAAAGCCTAAATTAATTCTGATATCATAATCTTAGATTCAAAAGAGCATAATTTCACACGTACACAGACACAAACACATGGAAGACAATGTTATCTGCAACATTCATTCGATTTGGAGTTGGATGCATATAAACATAAACGAGCAAAACAATCGAAAGAGGGATGTTAGTTAAACTTACAATCTCTTGGATCAGTTATTGCTGCAATAACAGAAAACTGGATACAAACAAGCAGCAGAAAGACTTGAATTCTTGGACCCATTTCTCAACAAACCAATTATGCTTCAAAGTTGCATAAATTACAAGACTTGTAATTTTTCTTTTTCAGTTTCTAATATTGCTAGGAAACAAAAACTAATTGATAAACAGGACTTACTCAACCATGGCAATAGAACCAATCAACATTGAATAGTAAAAGCAAGAATATATTGTTTATTTAGTTTTCTGGTTAAACAATCCTTCAACTTGATTTCTAATTCCAATTTTATAATGATTACAATTAAAAACTAGTTTTGCTTGTGATCATAATTGACTAATACTTTTTCCTAGGTTTTCCTATTTTGACAGATGACATATAATATATAATTAACAATGTTGAGTGATGAATGCAAATTAAACAAAGTAATTATGGTACAATAAAGTAAGCTTACTTGTAGAAGGTTTGTTTGATCATTTGTTGAAGTCATCTTCAAAGAACAATTAAAATTTTCAAACCTAATGCTAGACAATAGAGTTGAGCGCTTTATTACTCCTTCTGGGTTTCAACTCATTTGACTTTTCCTCTTCTAAAGAATACTTCAATAGTTGATACATAAATGCCTAAACGACAGTTACATAGAAATAGCCATTCTAAGGGGTTTGAAATTTGGCAAATTGTGTGGCCTTTTCCCTCTTTTGGTGGAGTCAGATGTTGCTTGTGTGGTTGATATGGCCAACAAGAGCTCCCACCTCAACTCTTGCAGAGGGCACATCATTAGTGATATTAAAGGCCTCATGGACGACATTGGTACCTCTAGTATTTTACTGGGTAAGTTGGGTTCGAATTCGGCTGCCTCAGATCTTGCCAAGAGGGCTCTTCGGAGTAGAAAAGATAAGGCTTGGAAGTTTGGGCACTCCATCAGTGTTCCTAGTGTTATATGTAATGATCTGCATAATTAAGTTGTGGCTTCCTTTGTTTGTGTCCCTGTTGTTTGTTCCCTGCTTGTCTGGGTTCTTTTCTGCTTGTTCCGTTTCTGCTCTATTTGAGCTGTCAAAAAAAATAAAAAAGATTAAATGCTAATTGATTTTTTGTTATATAACCAACCACGTCATTATTAATATTTTTTATAACAAATTAACATTTATACTAGGTTTGTGAAGTTGAGTATTAAATTTAAGATATTATTATATCAAGTACATTAAAATTAGAGTAATGTTATACGTCCTAAATTTTTTTCCCAAATGATATAGTACGTGAGATGTCAGCATTATGATGAAATTATGTGGTGACTGATGTGATGTTGACACTTTACTTGCCGCATCATTTGGAAAAAGATTTGGGAAAAAAAAATTGGGACGTCTAACATTATTCTTAAAATTAACATGTAATATCAAATTCTGTGATAATATATCACATATTAGTGTTAGCTTTACAAAGTAATTAAGTCATGCTTCCTTTTTCTCTATTTTCTTTTAAATTACTTTAAACTAGTTATATGCATAAGATCTGTAATCTGTTGCTTTAAGGAGTAGTTGTAGTTTGTTGCGACTCTGATTAGTACTAATATCAGTAACTAATCACAATAAAGCTACAACTTAAAACAACATATCTTATACATATAACTAGTAAATAAAACAACATATTAAATAAAAGAAAATTTAAAGAAAAACAAAAAATGTAAATAAATAAAAAAAAATAGATGGAGATCTCCATCACATGATAGAGATCCCAGCGACTACATCTCCTGATGTAGATCCTAGTGACGAGATCTCTAGATATAGATCTCAATAATGGGTTCTTCATCGTCGGTAGAAATCCTAGAAATACGTTTTTTTTTGTTTTTTGAAAATGACAAACAGTGAAAATGCTTTCGTCAACCATGTTTTCAAAAAAAAAAAACAGAAAACTTGTTTTTTACTTTCATTGAACAAAAACTGGAAACAACGTTTTAATGTTTTCACTGTTCACTGTTTTTCTCTTTTTTTGGGTAGGTAAGTAGCATACGAAACCTATTAATTTCATTATATTTATTATTAATAATAAATATAATTTTTCTTAAGATTAATATAAAATATTTTTCATTATAATTTTTTTTAAAGACATAAATTAAATTAAACTTAATTTCAATTATTTTTATTAATTTAAAAAATAAGAAAAAATTATATATTCTTATATTTGAAATAATAAAATCATTTTAAATTTATTTAACTATACATTTTACTATTTTAAGGCGTTTTCAAATTCTAAAAATATATAATTCAATTACCTTTTTTAAAAAAATAAAAATTGATAAAACAAAAAAGGGGAACTCTAACTGCATTGCATGCAGTTAGACTTGAGTCAAAATGTTGTAAAATGCATTAATGAATTTGTATTTACAACGTTTAGCTGTTAGTATGTATCTTTATTAAGCATGAACCTTGATAAATTGTGCACTCTCCCTTTTATTTTAGTGAATTTGTATTTTGGATCTCGACATTTATTAAGAAATATATATATATATGTATATATGTAATCACTTATATCTCACGTTTTATATGATATGGTATTATGGTTTTTGAGTGATAGAAACAAATGAGATTATAAAATACAACGTTTTATATTTCCATAATCCTTTATTGATTTAATTAAGAGTACGTGTTCCCTTAATATGGATTCAAGGCTTAATTGTGATTGGGATGTTTTTAGAATTAATTTTCACCAATTCTCTTTCTCTCTCTCACTTATATAGTTTGAAAATAAAATATATATATATATATATATATATCTTTTTATTATCAGTTCATCATGACAATAAATATATCAAGACGAATAATGTGAACCATAGATTATGGAGAAGTTTTGACAAGTGCATAAATTTTGAGTCAAAGTATGTAAATATAGTGGTCCATATTTTTTATTCTGATATATTTATTGTCATGACAAATTGATAATAGAAAATCTATATATATATATATACCCCACCTCAATATAATCAATTAGCTTTTATCGCTCTAGATCGATTACCTTAATTGTTAAAGTAGATCAATTTAAATCTCTATTATGTTTTACTATAAAGTATATAATAATTAATTAATATAGTCTCATGCAGCTACTGCTACTAGCTAGCTAATTGATCTTACTCACTACTCAGTTGTACGTTTGTCTTGCTGATGATAATTCTGAATTTTATTTTTTTTATTTTTTTTTGCAATTGGTTGTTGCAGGTAAAGCTTCTTCAACATCAAACCCTCAAAAAGTCTTATAATTTCATTTGAAATTTTATTTTTAATTTTAAAAACAAAAACTAAGGGGGCGTTCGGTATCATTTTTAAAATGGTGTTTTTCAAAAAAAAAAAAATTAATGGAAATCATATTTAAAAATGATGTTTTAAAAAATGTAATGTATTTGGTAATGTTTTTCAAAAGTAATTTTTTGAAACGGGAAACCATGTAAAAGTGTTTAGTTGTTTTTTTAAAAATGGGTAAAGTAGTTGTTTAAAGAGAAAAGTTGATTTATTTTAAAATGATGTTTTTGAAAATTTTACAAAACAATAAAAAATTGTTTTTTGTTTTCAAAAACAGTTTTGTAAAATATATAAATAAACAACAAGTTTTTTTCTTAAAAAACAAAAAACAGAAAATTTTTGTTTTTATTTTGAGCAGTCCATTCAAACCATGAAAAGTGAAAATGAATGCATAATAGAGAATTTCAAGACAATGTAACTAGTAAAATATGAAAACAATATAATTTATTTTTAGAGTATCCTCAATTAAAATTAATAAAAAATAATTGCAAACTATTGTTTGTTCTTTATCTTTAGTTCATCTTTTATTATTAAAAAATACAGTAATTGCAAACCATTGAGGGTTGAGCTTAAATAATGATGATGACACACTGAAACGCACAGAATATTGGAGGTGCAGTGGTGCACAATAACAAACCTCATCCCCAAAAAGAAGGTCTGTCAACTCAGAATGGAAAAAGGAAAAGTTTCCTTATTTGATTAAAGACAAAACACTTTAATGGTTCAGTAATTATATGAAGGAAAAACAATACAAACATTCTAGAATCTAGAATATATAAAAAGTATGATTTTTTTTTTTTTTTTTTTTTCTGATTACTGTATATGTTGAGTTTGTATTTTACATTTTTACATTCTTGAATATTTAATTTTTAAAAATATTTATTAAATATAATTCTCTTTTTTTAAAAAAACCCTACACACAGGAAAGTGGAAAGGAAGCATATGGGGCCTATTATTTAATTTGGGACGGTGACCCTTTGATTTTTTGTTGTGATAGATTTTTTATTTCTTTTTTTGACGAATCTGAATGATATACGGTTAAATCTTAGTCAATCGTGATAGTAAGGATATTTTGCCACTTATAATACCTATTGCGTATTTAAATTGTGAGGATTTTTCTAAACCATGTGAATTGAATCTGAAAATACCATTTTAAAAGTTTTTTTCTTTTTTCTTTTTTAACACAAAAATTCGCATGCATTTATTTTTAAGGCAGTGAAATATATATCGTAACCAAAATTTAAAACTAAAATTAAATCCGGTGGTAGAAAAGGTTCATTTTGAATCTTTGATGAATGGGTCGTTTATTTTTTTCCATTCAACACTTAATGAGTTTGAAATAAACCTTTAAGTTGTTTTGTTAAGTAGTCAAACAATTTTAAAATACTCCTAAAACAATTTAAAATAAAATTTAAAAAATCCCGACTTTTCATTTCATTTCAAATCAATGTATTGTATTTAAAATATTTCTTTCCCATGATAATTATTTAAATCAATGTATTATATTGGAACTCAAAGTCTCAAATGATGTAGCATCACTAAAACCTAATGATTTTTTTTTTTTTTTTAAAGTATTACACTAATTCGGAGATTTTTTTTGGGAAGGATAAGAACTCAAACCCGCAACCTCATAGTGTAGGTGTGAGAGGTTTTATCACCGGACCAACCTTATCTCGTTTAAAATCTAATGATTTCAATTATCAAATTCAAGTACAAAGAAATCAAAGATCCACATTATTTGAGTACTAATTTAGACAAAATAACACTATTGTAAATCAATAAGCTCTTTTTTTTATTTTTTTTTTTATCATCAATTAATCTCCAACTTCTATTTAACTTTATGCTATATTGCTATCATGGAACCATACAAGGATTGTAAATGAATTTATATGAGGTTTTTTTTTTTTTTACTATCATAATATATTTAGAATTTGAGTGGAGTCAAATTTTAATTGATTTTCTCTTGTTAGTACCGTAGGATATATAAATGAATCGGAAAAAAAAAAAAATTAGAAACTCTTTGTTGAAATAGTTGGGATTTATTATTTATAAAATGAAATATATAAAAGACTTTCTAAAATGATGTCGGTTTTTTAATGGTAAGCATGTGCAAGAAGGGTTCTTAAAATTTTAAAAAAATAAAATAAAAAATAAAAATAAAAATAAAATAATGGCATGTGCAAGAAGGGTTCTTAAAATAAAAAAAAAATAAAAAAAAATAAAAAAAATAAAAAAAAAAATAAAAAAAAAGTACCCAACAATTTATATGGAGGGCACACAAATGATAAATGGACCAAATTCTTAGGCCACCTTAATGACTCCAGTGCAATATGAGTATCAGTTTTTATTCACATCACTTAACGTCTTAACCCTAAAATGAAACAATTAATAATGTTTTTAAATCTTAAAAACAGTATGTATTTCTCACTTTCCAGTCTTTAGTAAAATAATATATAAACTATGTAAATGGTGAATATATGAATATATTTTTTAGGTTAATTGGCACTGATACCCCTTAAACATTTCTAAAATATACACTATGTCGAGGGGGTAAATTCCTTTAGCGATTGCCAATTTATGAGAATTCAGGGGGTTTAATGGTGAAAAAAAAAAGTATAGGGGTAAGGTGCAAATTCGACCATAGTTCAGGGGTATCACTGCCAATTAGCCTTTTTTTTTTATTACTATTAAATTTTTTAATAATAATAAAAACAATTTTTGGGTCTCACATAAGTGATAAGTCATAAGAGCATCCACATTGGTGCAAAGATAAGACCCACTTTGCAAGACCCATTTTGAGTTTCATAAAATTGAGCCACATTGGTTGTAAATGGGATCCAAAAAACAAGACCCAAAAGTGGGCTCCACAAGACTAGACCCAAATGGAGTTCCACATTTGGAACCCAATTTGGGTCTTGCCCAATAATTGGGGTTGGGTTCCCAAGCCTCTCCAATCATTGGGTTGGGCCTTTTTTTTTTTTTTTTTTTTAAATATATTTATATATAAATATAACTTAAATTAAAATATATAATTATTAATTTCAAAAAATATATATAATGAAAAAATATATATAAATTTAATATTTATATTTCAAATATTTAAATTTAAATATATTATTATTAATTTCAATAATTATATACATAATTATTGATTGTGTTGATATTTTAAATATATTATATAATTTATTTATTAATATATATAATAATATATATAATATTTGAAAGAAGAGTAATAATTGTTTGGAAAAAAGTTAAAAAAGTAATGAAACCGAACCGTTGGAACCGACGAAACCGAAATAGGAAGCGGAACTGAACCGAACCGTCGGAACCGTCGGAACCGTCGAAAACCGGACCAGAACTGAAACCGAACCGTCGGAACCGCCAAACCCGAACCGTCGGAACCGCCAAACCCGAACCGTTGGAACACCAGACCCGAACCGAAGGAACCGCTAAAACCGGACCGGACCGGACCGGAACCGAGGAACCGGAATAGGAACAGGAACAGGAACAGGAACAGAAACCGGAACAGAAACCGAAACCGAAACCGAAACCGGAACCGGAACCAGAATCGGACCTTTAAAACCGGAATCGGAGCCGATTTTGAAGGTTCAGAACCGAAGCCGGATTCAAACCGAAACCGACGCCATGTCTAATCGTATACAATATTTTGTTTTAAATATTTATTTTTATTATTGATGTAATTCGGTTGTAATAATTTTAAATTAATAATTTTTTTTAAATGAATTATAATTTGTTAAATAATTGTTGATAGTATTGATATTTAAAATATATTATATAATTTCTTTATTAATATATATATATATATATGTGTATAATATTTTAAAGAAGAGTAATGATTGTTTGGAAAAAAGTAAAAAAAGTGGATCCATTTCTTTTTTTTTAATTTTGCCCCATTGTGGGAAAAATGTATCCAAATAAAAGAGATCCAAATGGGAAGACACATTATTTAAAAATAAGACCCACTTTTGATGATGTGGCAATAAGTGGGTCTTGTTTTTTAGAGCTACCAATGTGGATGCTCTAACATCCAAAAAGAACCGATAAGTTGATAACCGATAAAATCGGGTGGGCCTACTTTGACTGCAATTCAACTACTCTAAGTCCTTCCACTCTGAATTCACCCACACCAAGAACTCAAGAAGCTATCAAACTTGAGGAGTTTAGGGGAATAAAATGTCGTCTGTTATACTACAAAGCTTTTGTATTCAGTTGGATCATCTACCGGTTTACTAGATAAGTTGTATATAATTTTTTTATTTAAAACTAGATTCTGGTGGCATATGCTAAACAAAATAGAAATATCTTTAAAAAAATAAAAATAAAAATTGGTTTGGTGGCACTTAGAAATGGCAATGGACTGGGTTTAGGTGGATTTGGGAAAAACCAAACCCAAACCCGCGAAAGAAAATGACATCCAAATCCATCCATGAACCTACGAAATGTAATGGGTTTGGGTTCGGGTTTTACCCGCGAATTTAAGCAACATCTAGACCCACCCACGAACCCGCGAACTTCAGAGGATTTGTGGATGGGTGTGGCACCTGTGAACATTATCATTTTAAGCTTAACAGTATAAATAACTTTAGATCAGAAGAAGAAAAAAAAAAAAAAAAAAACAAATGTAGTTCAAGATCTGAAATTCTAACATAAATACATAATCCATAAATTCAAGTTCTGAATTCTAACACAACACAAGTCCATAATCCATAAGTTCAAAATATTAAAATTACACACAAACACAAATAAATAAGAACACAAACACAGTCCACATCATAGCTAAACGGGTTCGTGGGTTCGGGTATGGCAACACAAGTCCATAACCCATAAGTTCAAAATATAAAAATTACACACAAACACAAATAAATAAGAACACAAACGCAGTCTACATCATAGCTAAACAGGTTCGTGGGTTCGAGTATGGCTTTTTTTCAAAATCCATACCCAAACCCAAACCCATGACAAGTACAGTTTTCAAATCTAAACCCGCCCATGGGTACAATTATCCCAACCCAAACCCTCTTTAAGCGGGTTGGATTCAAACAGGTCCCACGGGTTCGGGTTTAATTGTCATCCCTAATGGCATTATCTATACTTCTATTCATATTTATGGTTATAAATATCAATTTTAAAATGAAATTATAAAACCAACGTCCGACATAGCCAGATAATATTTACACTTGGAGTAATGCTAGACTTTCTAAAATATTTTTTCAAATGATGTGACATGTAAGTTGTTAATATCAAATCAGTTACCATATAATCTTATAATTTACATGATGTTATATGCCAAATTATCTAGGAATGAATTTGAGAAATTTTGTTGAGAAGCCTACGCTACTCTTATATTTATTATTTGTGATGACATGAAAATCAAAGATGTAACAAATTTATAAAATTATTTAGGCTAATTGGCACTAATGCCCTATAAACACTTATAAAATATGCACTATGCCTCCTGTACTTTTTTTTTCCCCACTAAACCCCTTGAACTCTCATAAATTGGCAATCGTTGAAGGAATTTGCCCCTAGTAAGGGGGAGATTGTCACATCACATTGCTAACAAGTGAACTCCACAATTTGACGTATATAACTAATATAAGCATCGGTCTCTCTTAATTAAGTAGACACGTTTTGGGCAATGAGGAAGTGAAGTGTTCAATCAATCCAGTCTTGTTTCAATGAGTGACAAATTTAATTCGTTAACAAAGCAGTGATTTTGGTGCATCGAAAATATAATTTCCATTAGTGTAATCAAGTTTCTTCAACATTAGCATTCAAGAATAAACAAACTATCATCTTAA
Organism: Acer campestre; assembly: GCA_954870605.1. NCBI lineage: Eukaryota > Viridiplantae > Streptophyta > Magnoliopsida > Sapindales > Sapindaceae > Acer > Acer campestre. Next base: position 41,570,352 of record OX940803.1, read on the forward strand.
AATAGATATCAATATAGAATACACATCTTAAAATATAAGTTTACTTGTGAGTGAGTGTTGTAGTCAAGTTTGTAATATTAAACAGAGTTCTTCCATTTCGTAAAAACTGTTTCTCAACAATTTGATTTTGTTTAAAGAGAAAAAGTGTTACAAATTAAATATCGAATTACCTATAAATATAATATGGTACTAAATTAAATCTCATTTGTATGAGAAATACTAAGAAAAGTTTTGTTTGTTTAATCAATTCATGTAAATTTCTAAGACGACCATTCATAGAAAAAAAAAATATATCATTTTTTACTCGCATGCATTTGATTGTTTGATGAAGCTAGAATATCTTTATAATCACCTAATCAATTGGTCAAACGTGTCATGTGAGTTAGAAAAGTATTTACATGTTTAAAAAAAAAAATAAGCAGGAATAATAGTGGGGTCACATATTTATTAATAGATCTCGAATTCTATTGTGTTTATAAAATTATATTGTATCGGTAAGTGAAAATACTTAGACTTGATATACAATTCTAAAATTTCACATTATTTTGTTAGAAAATGTCAATATTATTAGGTTGTGTTTATAAATCAAGAGATTAGCAATAATGATTTTTCATACATAAAATTCCTGAAACCTGAAGCAACTCTTCTTCGTATTTGATATCATGATTAAACAAACCACGGACTCTTTCAGTTAAATTTTTTATGTACTAATGATAGTCCCAATCATAGAGTATTCAATCATGGAAATTAAAACAATAATGAAATGGATAATTTTTCATGAAAAATTATTGCTTTTTTTTTCTTTTTTATTAATTCTTTGTGTTGGTCATGGATGGTCAAAACTAATGATGCACTAGTGATGGAAAGTGATGTGGCGGTGGCGGAGAGTGGTGGACCTAGTGGTGGTGGTGGAGGACTTCTTGGTGAGCAACCAAAGGCACCACAATCAACAGGAATAGAATAAAATGACTTTCATTCCTGTTGTATTGGATATATACTTAATATACTTAGGGACTGGTTGAACAATTGTTATCATACAGAGCAGTGAGCCAGTGATCGCATTAAATGTTTGATAGGTGCAGCTATTTCTGCTGTAAGTGGATGACTGGTTATTGTTCGATATTCAAGTGAAGAGCAAGTCAGTAGTTAATTGTAGTGCTTCAATAATAGTTGCCTTAAAATTCGTAGTGATTGCATGAGAATAGCCTCATGTTAGTCGTTATGTTAGTGGTTTAGTGGTTGCATTAAAATAGATGCCCTTTTGTTATTCGTTAGTTTCTTGTTAATCGATGTGTATGTGTACGTACATTTTGTAGCTGGCCTATAAATAGCCAGAGGCAATATTGAATAAAACATGAATATATACATCAACAAACTTCTCTCTCTTTCTCAATTATTCTTTCTGCCCAAAATTCATTCTTATCAGTGGTATCAAAGCCATGGATACACATGGGAAATCAAATGCGGAATTCCGCAATGAGGTCAACGAGATCCTCGCTAGCCACAAATCAAGATTCGACCAAATCCTCATTGAATTACAAGCCCTACGCCTACAACAAAAACAACCCACCATAGAAAAAGATACCAACCCTTTTGCTTCCGGTGAGGCTTCCCACAGCCAAAGTAATACCCAAACTAGCTAAACCCACAACCATACCGATCATCACCACCTCAAACTGACCTTTCCAAAATTCAATGGCGACGATTCGACAGGTTGGGTCTATAAGGTCGAACAATATTTCGACTTTAAAGATGTTGTTTCCGAGCAATAGGTCCAGCTTCCATCTTTTCACCTTGAGGGTATCGCCCTCCAATGGCACCAGTAGCTTACAACGTTCGAAGGGCCGTTGTCGTGGGACAAATGTACTAAGGCTCTTCTACTTGTTTTGGACCTACCGATTATATATGAGGATCTATCCGAGGCACTCACCAGACTCAAGCAAACCTCCACTCTTACCGCTTATCAAGAGGCATTTGATAAGCTTTTGCACCGTTTGGATGGGTTACCTAAGCCCTTGTGGGCTATTTCATAGCCGGTCTACGTGACGAGATTTGGCTGGATGTCAAAATCAAACAACCACTTTCCCTTGCAGAAGCTATCAGGGTAGCCAGATTAGTCGAAGAACACAATACGCTACAACGAAAAGGAACCAGTCCATATCGACCTCCTACCATTGGCACGCAGCCGAGTCCCTATCGACCTCCCACCAACCATTATGGATGTCAAAAATCCCCATGGGTACGGGGCCCCGCGGGGACCCACCCCGTTTAGGGCAAGTTTGGTACATGTTAATTTGGGTATAGGGCGGGGATGATATTTGATTTTAAAACCCAATTAATTTTGGAGTGGGGAATGGTATTTTGGTCCCCGCCCCGTACCCGCCCCATTTTGCCCCATTTTATTCTTGATATGGCATTTACACAGCCACCATTCTTAATTGTATCCAAAAATTATTTCACCATTTAAAATTTCTTGCTTTTTCAATCAATGCATGATTAATGCCATGTATATTTCAATCAATGCATGATGTACCTTTACCCAATGACTCACTCCCCAATATATTAGTTTTATTCAATCAACATATTACTTGTAAAAAAAGAATGAAAATTGTTATTGTGTACAACTGTACATTTTCTTTTCCACTTTCTTGATCCTTTGTTTTTATTTGGTTCTCTCACTTCTCTAGTTCTCTCTACATTCTTCTCGTCACATTTGATTCAAAATCTAAAATATCAGCTGTTTAATCTCTCTCCTTTGTCTTCTAGTAGATCACACATTTACACTATTTACTTTGTTCACATAGGTACTATTCTAACTTTCTTATTATATATAGTGAACACCAATATTTTATTCTATATTTAATTTTTAGTTATGCGTGGCTCTGTCTTGGGCTGCTGTTGTATCTGTACTGTTGTGTTTGTGTTTTCCTTGTTTGGTGTTGTTCTGCTGTGCGTTTTGCTCTAGTGAATTGAGTGTGTTTTGGGCGTGCCTCTAATTTGCTGGGCGTTGTGCCTTCTTTTAATAAAGCCTTGTTTCAAAAAAATAAGAAGTGAAAATTCATAATTAATGTACTGTGTAGGTGAAAAAATGGCATCGGTAGAACATGGAGGTGATCAGTCTAGAGACTCAATTCCAGCTAATGATGTTCAAGTTCAACAAATTAACTTGGTACTTGATGATGGTGGAAATTCTAAAGGTAGTTATAGATCACCTATGTGGAAACACTTTGAGAAAAAAATAGTTTGTGGTGAAGAAAAGACAAAGTGTAACTACTGCAAAAAAAATATTAGGAGGAACAAATAAAAACAGAACAAAACATCTGCATGATCATTTCAAAAGATGTTTCATAAGGAAACAAAATGAAATAAAATCATGTTTAAGGAGTAACAAGACAAGTGTTGGAAAAGCCACTTTGGACACATATAGTTTTGTCCCAGAAGTTGCAAAAAATGAGCTTGTAAAAATGATAGCTCTACATGAGTACCCACTTTCTATCGTTGAGCATGAAGGATTTAGAAATTATTCTAAAGCTCTCCAGCCATGATTTAACCCATTGTCTTGAAACACAATAAGAAGTGATATCTTCAAAATCTATGATGCTGAAAAGGCTAAGACAATGAACTTGTTAGAAAACAATCGAAGCAAAATTGCTGTTACCACTGATTTATGGACTGCCAGCAACCAAAAGAAGGGGTATATGGCTGTTACAACTCATTTTTTAGATGACTCTTGGATGTTGCAAAGTAGAATCATAAGGTATTATATTTAACTTGATTTTCATATTTAAAATGCAATTTCATTATTTTTCTTCAAATTTAGTCAGTTATGTGTTTATTGTGGTTAACTAATTGTTGATTTGTTTCTTGTTTATATTAGGTTTATATATGTTCCATGTCCGCACACCGCTGAATCGCTTTCTAAGGTATTATTCTACTGTTTGCTGGAATGGAATATCGATCGTAAGTTGTCCACTTTGACTCTTGATAATTGCTCAACTAATGACTCTATGATCAAAATATTGTTAGATAAACTTTTTGGTAGTCCATTGATATTGGGTGGAGATTTATTTCATATGCGTTGTTGTGCCCATATTTTGAATTTGATTGAGAGAGATGGGTTGGATGTCATTCACGAAGGGATAGAGAAAATTCGTGATAGTATTGTTTACTGGACAGCCACACCAAAAAGAGTTGAGAAATTTGAGGATGTTACTCTCCAGTTAAATATAGCATATAACAAGAAGTTAAGTCTTGATTGCAAAACTAGATGGAATTCCACATATGTGATGCTTAGTACTGCTTTGCCATGCAAAAATGTATTTTTTCGTTTAAAGCAACGTGAGGAACAATATCATTGTTTACCTAGTGAAACGGATTGGACTTTAGCAGTAGAAATTTGTGGCAAGTTGAAAGTGTTTTATAGTGCAACTGAATTGTTTTCGGGTACTAAATATGCTACTTCAAATTTGTTGTTTCCAAAAGTTTGTGAGATTAGAATGTCAATATCTCAATGGATGACTTTTGGCTATGATGTAATTAGGATTATGGCATCTAAAATGATGACAAAATTTGAAAAGTATTGGAAAGATGTTGGTGGGGTAATGGCTGTAGCAGTGGTTTTAGATCCAAGATATAAGATGAAATTAATTGAATTTTATTTCCCTAAGATTTATGGATCCAATTTTTCTATTGAAATTGAAAGAATTCGTAAATTGTGTTGTGATTTGGTGAAAGAGTATCAATTGAAGTTTAGATTAAGTGAAGAAGCTTCTCATTTTAATGACTCTTTCAACACTCAAATGGAAGTAACTCATGCTGATGAAGATGCAAATGCAGATTCTTTGATGAATTTTGATTTGTTTCTTTCCAACACCACTACTGTCAACCATGGTAAATCAGAGCTTGATTGTTATTTAGAGGAAAGTCTCTTGCCTAGGACTCAAGATCATTTTGATATATTGACTTGGTGAAAAACAAATGGAATTAAGTATCCTATATTGAGTGAGATTGCAAGAGATATCTTGGCTATCCCCTTATCTTCAGTTGCTTCCGAATCGGCTTTTAGCACTAGCAGTAGATGTTTGAGCCAACATCGCAGCAGGTTACTTCCAAAGATATTGGAAGCATTAATATGTATACAAAATTGGTTATCGATTGATATGCAAGGTATGACAATTTAATTATATTTATTTTTAATGATAATTTTTTAAAATTTTATATTTACTGTAGACTAATTCTTGTTGGGTTCCTTTTAATAGGTTCATGTTTAAAAACACATGATGTATGTGTCACACTGTTTGAAGAAGATAAAGATGTGGATGGGGTATATGTAGTGATGTTCATATCTTTTTTGTACTTATGCACGTATTGATATTGAAATTTGATTACATCTAATTTACAATTTTTATCTTCGATGTCATAGGAGTAATGCTGCATGGATGATTGAGAAACAAGAAATTGGAAACACAGTCAGGTTACAATTTTTTTTTCTTCAATTTACTTTCAAAATATAATTAGAAAGAAACATTTTTCTCATAAACAATTAAAATGTAATGTCTTTTTATTTTTATTTATTTATTTATTTATTTATTTATTTTATACAGGTATACATGGAGATCGGTAGATGCATGGTCACATTTTTGTCTTTAGCAGTTGTTCTTAGACAAGTTTCGGGAGTTAAACTCTGAATTTTTATTTTACTTTGGAAGATTTAATTATGACGATTTTGTATTTTAATTTCATTTTTATTGAAAAAGAACAGTGTAATATTCATATGTTTAGTAATTTAGTTTGCAATAGACTTACTATGAATTATGCTTTATTTATTTTTTTAACTAATTTTTTTTCTTTAGTCATTTAGTTTTTTTAAAGATTGATTGACACTTGTGATTGTGACTTACAATATAAAGTGTACACAATCACATGTATAATTATTAATATTGTCTTAATCAAACAGGGCGGGGCAATATGGGGCGGGTACTGGGAGCCCTCTCCCCAATTGCAGATTCTCCGTCCCCGCCTCAAGTGGGGAACGGGGCAGGGACAGGAATCCTAGTTATATTTGGGTTTGGGGAATGGGGATGGTATCCCCACCCCGTACCTGCCCTATTGACATCCCTACCCACCATTGGCACACAGCCGAGATCAATTTCCATAAATTTCCAACAACAAAGTAAAAGAGCCTTAGTAAATTCGTCCCACGACAAAAGCCCTTTGAACTTTGTAAGCCACCGATGCCATTGGAGGGCAATACCTTCAAGGTGAAATGATGTAAGCTGGACATGTTGCTCGGAAACAACATCTTTAAAGTCGAAATATTGTACTGCCTTATAGACCCAACCCATTGGATCATCGCCATTGAATTTTGGAAAGGTCAATTTGAGGTGGTGATGATTGGTACGGTCAAGGGTTAAGCTGGTTTGGGCATTACTTTGGTTGTGGGAAGCCTCACTGGAAGCAAAAGGGTTGGTATCTTTTTCTATGGTGGGTTGTTTTTGTTGTAGGCGTAGGGCTTGTAATTCAGTGAGGATTTGGTCAAATCTTGGTTAGTGGCTAGTGAGGATCTCGTTGACCTTATTATGGAATTTCGCATTTGATTTCCCATGTGTATCCATGGCTCTGATACCACTGATAGGAATGAATTTTAGGTAGAAAGAATAATCGAGAAAGAGAGAGAAGTTTGTTGATGTATATATTCGTGTTTTATTCAATATCTCCTCTGGCTATTTATAGGCTAGCTACAAAATTTACACATACACATCAATTAACAAGAAACTAACAAATAACAAAATGGCAACTATTCTAATGCAACCACTAACACAACGACTGACATGAGCTATTCTCATGCAATCACTAACACAACCACTACGAATTCTAAGGCAACTATTATTGAAGCACTACAATTAGCCACTGACTTGCTCTTCATTTGAATATCGAACAACTACCAGTCATCCACTTACAGCAGAAATAGGTGCACCTATCATTACTTGACACAAACAAAAGACTTACAGTAGAAAGGGTTTCATGGTTGAATTCTATCTTGTACTACAATTACGAATATGGCGTTAGACTTTTGAATCGATCATCTAACTCGTTAGTCTTTTGTTAGATGTTCATGTGGCTAGTTTGATGATGAATTTTGTTAACGGTTGTGAACTGCTGATTTTGTTATGTAGAAATGGCAGCAGTAGGAATATGTAATAGTCTTTTTGTGTTATTTGGCACACAACACACAGTACAAAGTGTATATGTTGCACTTAAAGGTAGGATATATGGTTACATTTTGTAAGTAAATTGTGCTGCGTTGTACCAACAATTAAGGAAGTGAACTTATTACATCAGTTGGTCCAAATTCAGCACTAAATATTAAATGCAACTTCTTCTTCTTCTTCTTCTTCTTCTTCTTTTTTTTCCTGAAGTTTACATTATAAATTCAGTGTTTTTTAAGAGAGGGGGAGAGGACTTGAACCTGCAACCTCGTGGTGCATGTATGAGGGGTTTATCACCAGACTGACCTCATATCGTCTACAACTTTTTTATTTATGCTATGTAAATGGCGATTGTGTTTGTTGTTGTTATTATTATTATTATTATTATTATTATTTGTATGCATACATTATACTATGTAATGGATTCGAGCCTTTCAGGTCAGCGGCTCGAATCCTACCAATGGTGAAAGCTTAAAAAATATATATATATTTGGTCCCGAATTAATAGATATTGTTTAAATATAAATATTAAATTCATCTAAACATGTTACAAAACTGGAGGACGCTTCCTTCGGTTTTTACATTTTTTCTTTGTTTTTTATATAATAATTTTTAGTTTAGATATTTTATAATTTATATATAATTATTAGTACATTTTACAATTAAATAATAACAGAAAAGAAAAAACAAAAAACAAAAAAATATGAAAGAAAATAAAGAATCTCCACCTACACCATCAATTCCATGTCCATCTCCAACATCATTATCAACCATATGTCCACATCCCCATCTTCAACACCATAATAAAAAATAAAAAATAAAAATAAATAAATAAATAAATAAAACCCACCTCCAACACCATCTTCAATCACATCTCCAACTCAATCCCCATTTCCAACTTCATCCCATCTTCAGATCCATCACCAAAATCATGATCAACCCAATAAAGTCTAAATAATAATAATAATAAATCAAAAAAAATAAAAATCAAACCAAACTTGGTGCGATCTCCCAAGTTTATTTAATATATATATTTTTAAATAAGTTATTTAATATTTTTATTTTGATCATTATTTTTTTTTACACATGGCACATTTTGAAAATTATAAGTCAAAAATATCCCTAACACCGTTAGTCAAAATTAACCGTTGACTAATAAAAAGACTAATGTGATGTATTTAAAAAAAAAATAAGGGACTAAAGTTACTAATATATCAAAGATGTTTAAAAAGATGATATTTTTATATATATAAAAAATAAGGATTTTAGTGAAATTCCTTTAGGAAAATAGAGGCTACGGTGTGGTGCCCCAACCGAAGCTATGTTGACCACCAGAAAAGTGGGGTTTATTTAGATTTATATGTAGAATAAAAAGCCCGATCTACAACTCATCTGCATCTATTGGGCCACATTTATTTTACACTTTCGACCTAAATATATATATTAGTCCAACTTAAAATGGATGATGTGACGTGCTCGGGCGTCAAATCTCAAGATCCTTAAATAATAAAACGTCGCCGTTTTTGTCCATTTCAACATCACTTTTATAGTTGTACCACAAGGCTGATTTTGGCCCGGCCCATCTTGACGTAATTTAAAGGCATTTAGTCTTTTATTACATGTACTAATATTTATATTTATATTTTTTAAATATATTTCTTTATAACGAGATGAGGTTGATCCAATGGTATACCATACACACCTACACAGCTACACTACGAGATTGTGGGTTCGAGTCCTCCCTCTCCTAAAAAAAACCTCGACTTTATGTAATACTTTAATATATATATATATATATATAATTTTTCTATTGTCAGTTCGTCCTGATATAAAATGTATCAGAATCAAGAATGTGAACTATAGATTATGGAGAAGTTTTGGCAAGTAACAGTAGAAAGACTATATATATATTTCCTTATATTAGTAATTATGAAAGAAAATAAAATTAACATCAGTAATGTTTTTATTTTTATCAACTTTAAACTAATATGTAAATAGATATTGTCAAAAAAAAAATGTAAATTACCTGTATATTATTATTATTATTATTATTTTGGAATCCAACACCAATCAAGTAAAGGATTTATTAGGGACCTGCATTGAGGATTTTGAACCGATGAATGCGGAAACGTCATGCCTAATATTCGCTCATAACTCATAGCTATTAATAACGTCAATATAGTAGAAAAATAGATGGGAGAAAATAAACCCTAACACAACACAACATATACGTGGAAAACCCAAATCGGTAAAAAACAACGGGCTGTTAGGACGATAGAGAAAATTCCACTATATGATAAATTATTACAACCGTATACTTCAGGATTCTCGCTCACACCGAACCTTAAACCACACTCACAAGATCCTCACAAAGAACCCCCAATATCCCCTAGGTCTCCTTTGAATATCACTCACGGATCTCTAACTTGATCTACTAATATTCTTTTGGATCCCTCCCCGGATATTCACATGGGTCTCCCCAGATCTCACCACATTCTCTATGATGTTACATGGTGTTCTTTTACTCCACACGAATAAACTAATTACAAGGTTCTATTTATACTAGTGTTACATGGAGTTTAATATAAAAAGAAATCCTACTCCTAAACGTATAAGACTTACTTGTTCCATATAAATACTATTTCCTTTTATGACAAGTCTTCTTGTAAAGAGTAAATCTTTTTCCTTCAAGCACAAGAACTTCTAGAAAGAGAACCTTTCCTTTTTTGTGCAACATTCTTGATCTCAACAAAATACACCGTCTCCTCGGTATGGGTCGCGGTGTGCACCCTGTTTCCTACACCGCGAAACACTTCTGGAACCGACCGCTCCGTAAACTGCGATCTGTGTCTCTTGCCTCCATCGCGGTCTGCACCGCACTTGATCCTCTGGAATCGATTGCTCCGTGTGCCGCGGTCCATGCTTCTTATCCGCAACGTGGTCCACGCCGTGCTTCCTTCCGGAATCCGTTTCTTTAGTTCTTCTTCGATCTTCAACCTCCCTTAAACACCACCTTCAACTTTCAACGTTATCCCACGTCTCCAAGAAGTAACACATCGGTTTAGTCTTATTTGGTTCATATTTGGTTTGCTTAAGAATAAAAGTCAAAACCTAACATCTACAACGTAAAGGGTAAGGGTCCCCTAACGACCAACGTTATGTGATTAATGGGAAAATGTGCAATTCAAAAGTCAAACTACACATTAGGAAAAGAGAAGTGTCTAACCACTTTGTTAAGAATGATTGTGCAAAATACTTGTTTTTGTATATTTAAGTTTTAATTTTTTCTATGCTCCTCTTTTATTTGAAAACATTTTAATTTTTATATGTATATTTCTCTAAAATCATTTCAAGTATTTATCTGATTTTCAATGTATGTTTTGGTTAAATATTATTAGATTTCTTAGTAAATAAATCAAAATAATAAAACAAAAATGGGAGGAAGAAGAATTTTAAGGACCCATAGTATGCATATGGCATTTTGGATTATCATATAATTACTATGATGTACTTATGTAAAATAACAATATAACATGTATGATGTATAATGTATAGTGTAATTTTTTTTATTTTTTATTTATTTAATGTATCATGTTAATTTATAACTCATATCATATTTATTTTATAGCTAAAAAAAAGGCATGCATATGACATGCATGAAAGCCAACAAATATGTTGCAAAAATTATATTTTCATGTTAAGATATTGGAGATGACTTTAAATGTTGCCCAATATGTTGCAAAAATTATGATTTTGAAGGCACACAAATTTGAAGAAAAAATAATACATGGTTAGAAAGAAAAAATACAATCAAGAAATCTAAAAGAGATTAAATTTGAAGGACAGAAGATTCAAGATGTGTTTTGTTAAGAGAGAGATTTAAAGTACGCTTAACATGTCTAACAGCCTATGCTTGTATAGTTGTATATGTATTCTTCTCAAACCAGGAATAGGTTAAACCAGGATACATATTAACATGCCTGAATCCACTTACCATTTAGCATAAACGCCTATTTAAAATAAATAAATAAAAACTTTTATGGTACACTAGATTTTGAAGTTTGAGAACTATTTATTTTAATTTCTAAATGTTTTAACTTTTAAGTTATACTATTGTGTATAATTAAATTAATTTAAATTGATTATATATATATTTCTTATACTTTTTTTATTAATAAAATCAAGTTAAATTAATTTAAATTTGATTGGTAATTTAAATTAATAAAAAAGAATAAATATGATTCTATAGTGAGAATATATTTAACTTTAATTTCTAAAAGCTTTAATAATTTTTTTTTAAAAATAAATAGAGTTTATTCATTTTTCAAAATAAAAAATAAAAACAATTCCAATTTTTCAAGTGAAATCAGTAAATGGTATGTAGGCAGAGGTAGGGGTGGCAAAAATTCCATGACATGATTGTGATCAAATTTATTTAACGGTCCTTGACTCCTTGTGATTGTGAGTATGTAGGCAGAGGTAGGGGTGGCAAAAATTTCCGACCCGCCCCAAACCCACGGGGTCCCAATCCGTTTGAGGCAGGTTTGGAGCAATGAAAACGAGTAACGGAGCGGGTGTGGGGTAAATTTTTTGACCTGACCGAGTATGGGACGGTCTCTTTTGCCCTGACCTGCCTTGTTTGACCCGGAATATAAATAAATATTTAAAAAATATATATTTTTAAATATAAATGGTAAAATAAAGAAAGAAAAAGAAACCCTAGTTTGTTATTATTATTATTATTATTATTTAGTTACTTTTAGTTTAGTTTAATTTAATTTTTTTAATGGAACGGGTCAAACGGGGCGGGTTTGGGGCACCCTTGCTCCAAACGGGTTGGGCATGGGGCAAAAGTTTTTGACCCGGCCAGGTCACAGGTCGGGTTTGAGGCAACCTTTAAAAATCGGATTACGAGTTTGGGGCAGCCTTGACCCGCCCCGTTGCCACCCCTAAGCAGAGGTGGAATTTTTTAGAAAATTTTCTCATCCAAACCTTGTTTAGTTTTTGGGATATTATTGGGAAAATAAACAAATTCCTTTTTATGCATGAATACATGGAGGAAGGAAGTTTATAAAACTATCTTCTCAGATGTAAGAATCGAATCGGATTTTAGAAATAAAAATTGCTAGAGTTTTGATGCGCGCACGCTTATACATATATATGATTTTTGTTGTTGCAGGGCATTGAAAACCAATTTAAATTGATTGGTATATTTTCATGATTTTTTTAATTATAATAAAATTATATATTTGAAATTTTGAATACTCTTAGGAAAAATATTTATTAACAATAAAAATAGCTTTAATATTTTATACTATATTCATATAATATAGTAGAATATATTTAACTTTAATCTCTAAAAGCTTTAATAATTTTTTTGTAATAAATAGAGTTTATTCAGTTTTCAAATTTCACTTTTCAAAATAAAAAAAATAAAAAAAAAAATTCCAGTTTTTCAAGTGAAATCAATAAACGCTTTGTCACTGTTTTCGTTTTCCAAAAAAAATAAAAAAATAAAAGGAAACATTTTAGAGCTCCAAAAGGAATGGCAATGGAAGACGAGTGTTTGTTGAAGCTATTACTACCCAACTCTTCATGGAACCTGGAAAAGGCAGTTTGCAGCCATGGACTCTTCATGATGTCTCCAAACCACTGGGACCCACTTTCTCGGTCCCTTTCGCGTCCTCTCCATCTCAGTGATGGTCTCGACGACAACGGTCACGCTTCTTCATCTTCTTCTTCAGTGATGGTCCGCATTTTACACCCTCAAGAGACCCCAAATCCGCTTCACGTCAAGGTTTACAATACTGGGTCCGCCTCGCTTTCTTCGAAAGAGCAGGAGACTTTGCTGGGTCAGGTCGCGAGAATGCTGCGCTTGTCGGAGACTGATGAGAAGAACGTGAGAGAGTTTGAGAGGATTGTATCCGAAGAATCGAAAGAGAATGATTATATGAGGAATTTTGGCGGGAGAGTTTTCAGGTCGCCAACTTTGTTTGAGGACATGGTCAAATGTATTCTTCTTTGCAATTGTCAGTGAGTTTCTTTTTCTTTGCTTGTAATCTGTTTGATAAAATGCCTCAACCAGTGTGATTTCTGTTTTAGTAAATATTTGGTGTTCGAAAATCATTTATTTGAGAGAAATTCCTCATATAGTAAGGCTTCAAAATGACATTGGTTTCTTAATTTTACTATGTTAAGTAAATATTTTGCTACATTTTGTGCTCTGGGTGTTGAATTGTTGATGGCATTGATTTTGTGCAATGCTCAAATTTGTTATATGCTTCGGAGTCTTTGAACAGAAACCTGTTTTGCAGATCTATTGAAGCTTTGAATTTTTACTGTGAGTTAGTGAGCTTTTTGAATTTTGATAGGTGGCCGAGGACTTTGAGCATGGCTAGGGCTCTCTGTGAGCTTCAGTGGGAGTTGCAGCATTGTTCGTCCAGTATCTCGATTGCTGAAGAAACGGAGATGGAAAATTTCATTCCGAATACACCTGCGGAAAAAGAGTCAAAGAGGAAGTTCAATGTGTCAAAAGTTGCCACCAATTTAACAGGTAAAATTTCAAGGATTGAAGCTGGTTCGGAAGAATACTTGAAATTGGATGTTGTTGGAGCAACAAAAGAGGATATGAACTCGAGCTCTTTTCAAAACAACATCGAAGATGATTTGCATACATTGAATGGGCCGTCTGTTGGACGATCGTGTCTGGCTGCCGAAGGGAGAGAACCATATGCCTGTGATAGGATTGGTAATTTTCCTAGCCCAAGAGAGCTAGCAAACCTTGACGAAAGTTTTCTGGCAGAGCGCTGTGGTCTTGGCTACAGGGCAGATCGTATATTAAAACTTGCCCAGGCTATTGTTGAAGGCAGGATTCAGTTAAAACAGCTTGAAGAAGTCTGCAATAAAGCCAGCTTAACCAGCTACGATAAGCTCGCTGAGCAGCTGAGAAAGATCGATGGATTTGGTCCATTTACATGTGCCAATGTTCTTGTATGCATGGGATTTTACCATGTGATTCCATCTGATTCTGAAACTATCAGGCATTTAAAGCAGGTAAAGTTTTTGTTTCTTCCTCAGGCATTACACGAGTATCTAGTTTTGAAAATGTGTTTGGTATGTTTAACAGTACATTAGTGCAGGTCCATGCAAGAAAATCCACCGTTAAAACAATTCAGATGGATGTTGAACGAATCTACAGAAAGTATGCACCGTATCAGTTCTTGGCATACTGGTATAATATATGAAACTCTGTTCTTGTTGAATCTGCTTCTCTTAATTCTCTGATTGACCCAGTTGCATAGTTTCTCAACTAGTTCTTTTTGCTTGATCTTGATCAGGTCAGAACTGTGGCACTTCTATGAGCAGAGGTTCGGGAAGCTAAGCGAAATGCCTTATGCCGATTACAAACTTATAACAGCCAGTAATATGATAACTAATAGGAGTCGTAAGTTAAGAAGAGTAAGAAATGCTGAAAGAGAGCGGCTTCATACAACAAGATTGATGAAATCAAATTGAAGGTTATTCTTGTTCCGGCTTACTTGCTAAGATTGTGTAATCTATTTGTCTTGCTGACATTCATATCTCTAGATTTATCCTCATTTGTAAAGACTGTTATGGCTTATTAGTCTAGAAAGTTTCCACCCGATATGTGGAACCTTGGGTGGTACAGACTAATGCAACATGGTAACTAATATGTATTCCTTTTATATATCTATAAAGTTAGCATAATTATGTCTTTATGTTGTTGAGTTAGTACATGAATTGAATGCAAGAAGAAGTGGAACCAAGAGTTGGTAGCTTAAGGAGGTTAGTCATCTCTCTAGACAATAGAAATTTAAAGTGGCTTATCATTCTCCAACCAAAACTAAAAAGTTTTTTATTCCCCTTCAAAATAGATTCTGGAGTTGTATTATATTGATTTTTACATTGTCATATTTCATAAATTAATTTTGAATAATAAAGTAACAAATCTAATAGGAATAATTTTCTTGAAATCCTAGACAAGACTTTATGGCCAGACTAGAGTATAGAGTAGTTAAAAGCAGAACATACCTTGACTTAATAATGTAGGGATGAAAATTTCCATCAAGTGACAGCACTAGTGCACCATTTATGTCATTAACCCAAGGAGAACTTAGTGGCATTTGGAAATCAACAAAGTCATCAATAATTATAACAAGCTCCTTTCCGCTTTCCTTGACCAACATTTAATTACACAATTAGTAGCCAATTTTGTTGACTTTGGGGAGATTAAAATACATGGCTTCCAATGTCAAATGATAAATTATAGTCACTGGTTAGCATTATTTATACCCATTTAATCTTTGTCCTAATTGTTTAACTAAACAAGTTCGATATCTCTCATGGAAACTTATTGCTTTCTAAGTGTTCTCATACTCTGCTTCTTACTCCATTGTTCCATTTCTTGGTCATTGACCGACATTACCATAGATGAAGATACTATTCTTACCCTGAAAACCCGTATAGCTTATGATCCTAACAATGTCCTGGCCACTAATTGGTCCAGGAATACCTTCGTTTGTAATTGGATTGGCATCACATGTGGTGTTCGTCACCACAGAGTCATAGATTTGAATATTTCTCACTTTGGTTTCACGGGGACTGTCCCTAGACATCAGCATCACATGTGGAAATTTACGTTTTGCGTATACTAAGTATGAGAATCTATTGTATGATTTATATGCTGTTTACAATCTCATAACACTCAGAAAAGTGAAAGCAAAACAAAATTTGTGAAGGATAATGTTTTGTTGGGTTTGTGTTTTGTTGGTGATTTGTTTCTGGGTCGATCTTAGGTGGCGTCCTGCAGCGCGTTTTCAGCCTGTTTTCGTTTTTATTTTCCAAAAACGATTTCGAATTCGCGTCCTGTAAACCGTTTTTCATTTTATTTCCGAAATACAAAAACAAAATGAAAAACAAAAGTAGTGTTAACAGTGGAAATTTTGAAATACAAAAAAAAGTTGTTTTTGTTTTTGTTTTTGTTTTTCATTAGAGTGGGTCCCATATTATTAATAATATTTTTTTTTTCTTTTTTCTTTTTTCTTTTTATCTTTCACTGGCAATCAGGCATCATCTTCCTCCCTTCTCGCCGGCCACTTCCTTCTCGCCGCCGGTCGCTGCAGCCTCGCCGCCGCCTTCCGCCGGTCGCTGCAGCCTCGCCGCCGTCTTCTTCTTCTTCCTCTTCCTCTTCCTCTTCCTCTTCCTCTTCCTCTTCCTCCTCTTCTTCTTCTTCCTTTTCTTCTTCTTCTTCCTCTTCTTCCTCCCGCCGACGATCTCTTCTTCTTCTCTCCCTCTTCCTCCCGCCGACGAGATCGGTTCTTCTTCTCTCCCTCTTCCTCCCGCCGACGTTCTTCTTCCTCTTCTTCTTCTTCCTCTTCTTCCTCCCGCCGACGATCTCTTCTTCTTCTCTCCCTCTTCCTCCCGCCGACGAGATCGGTTCTTCTTCTCTCCCTCTTCCTCCCGCCGACGTTCTTCTTCCTCCTCTTCCTCTTCCTCTTCCTCTTCCTCTTCCTTCCGCCGCTGATCGCCGCCGATCTGGTCTCCGATCGCCGCCGATCTGATCTTCTGCTGCTGCTGCTCTTCCGCCGGAAATTAGGAAATTAGAAAATGTTTTTCTTTTTTTTATTATTTAATCATTTATTTATAATTATTATAATATAAAACAAAATTTAAAATTTGATATTTCGATTTTCGAAAGTTTTCGGTTTCCTACCGGACGCGTTTTTTCCGTTTTTATTTTCAAAATACGGAATCCAGTAAATGCTACCAGACGCGTATTCGGAATCCAAAAACAAATCCAAAAACACTGTTTTCGTTTTTGTTTTTCTTTTCGAAAAACAAAAACAAAAAACAGCTTGCAGGACGGGCCCGTTTTTAAATTCTTGCAGTTTGTGATTTACTTGTTTTGGTTTTATGGAGAAAACAAAAAGTGAATTTGAAAGTTGCTAGGATTTTTTTTATAGATCTAATTCTATTTAATGTTACATTAATCACATGCTAAAAGCTTTGATTTTTAATTTTTTCTGCTGCTTCTAGCTTTCTGCTTGACTTTTTTGGGGTCTTGTGCAATCAGATTTTAAGCAATTGCTGTCTGTTGCTCTGTTTGTGCTATATTGAGCTTAAGAGAATGGTGAAGATTTTATTGTTGATTCTTGATAATCGGTGTCATTTGTTTGAACTAGAATTATCTTGAGCTACATGAGTATTGTTGAATGTTGTTTTGGCCAATTTTATTGCTTCTTGTGTCTCATTGTTTTTGGATAGTAATGTGTACATTATTGACCTTATATCCATTGGTTCACCATATACTATATGTAATGTTGGCTTTGGAATTTTAATCACAAACAGTCCTCTTACGGGTGATGATTTATTTTGGTTGTTGCCATAATGAACTTGGGCCTCGTTTGGTGGCCTGCATTGTACCGTATTGTATTGTATTAAGGCTTTAAAATGTATTAAAACAATACAATACCATGTTTGGTTGCACATTTGGTTCCTTTGTATTGTATTAATTTAATACATCCTAATACACCATTCATTGTATTATCTAATATAGAATATCAGATGGTATTATGATGTATTAGAACCCAACCTCATCTTTATCTTCCCAAACCAGAAACATCCATTCGCAGCCCAACCTTCACATATGCTGATCTCTCTAATCTCTCTCTATCTTCTTCAATGCCGACGAGAAGCCAATCTCTCTTCTTTATCTGCTTCTCTCTCTCTCTCTCTCTCTCTTTTTCCCGCTTCTATGTCTCTTCTTTCTCTTCCGATTCTTCTTTCTCTTCCAATTCGAGCCAATATGGCTGATCTTGACGAGAATACGAGTGTCATTTTTGGTGGGGGTTGGCCGCCGGCAAGAATACGAGCGTCGTTGTCGATCTCCTCTGCTGAGAAAATATTGAAGCACATGG
Source organism: Acer campestre (assembly GCA_954870605.1). NCBI lineage: Eukaryota > Viridiplantae > Streptophyta > Magnoliopsida > Sapindales > Sapindaceae > Acer > Acer campestre. The sequence goes on from OX940803.1 coordinate 41,588,497, forward strand.
TTGTCGTTTTTGATGGGGGTGGTAGCTGGTGGTCGGATTTGGGGGTTAGGGATTTGGTTGGATTCTGGGAAATACCCAAGTTGTTCTTCCTTTCTTGCTCATCGGCAGCATCTGGGATTGGGGTTGTGTTGATTGATTTGGTGGTGTTATTGTTGTGGTTAGGGTTGTGGTCGGAATTCTGCGATTGTGGTGGTTGATTTGTTCTTCTTTTCTTACTTTGTTGAGAAAATACTCATTTTGTATGATTCAATTTTTTTTGGAAAAGAAAATTGTTGCAGATCGGTGGTTTGAGTATGTTGATGGTGGTGATGGGTTTGATTCTGTTGATGGTGGTGTTATTGATGATTATGTTTTGGGTTTGATTCTGTTGATAATGGTGATGAAGTTCTTGAATTTCTAGGTTGCGTTCATTTTGACGATGGTGATGAATTGATGAATTTCTGGATTGAGTTTTTGTAGTGAATTTCTGGGTTGATGATGGTGATGAAGTTGTTGAATTTCTGGGTTGAATTTCATCGTATAACTTAATATGGTCTAATACGAAAAATCACTAAACACAAGATTGTACTATAATAATACAATCCAATGCAATACTGTACAATCCAACATAATCCAATTCAATACAATACAATATAGTACGGCACACCAAACGAGCCCTTGTAGTAGTTGATTGTTTTGTGCCTTCAATTGCATTGGGATGTGCAATGAGTCTTTAGCTTTTCTTGGAATCGGGAACCATCTTATCGCATACCAGTTTCCTTAATTGTCGTGATGTGATTTTTATTGTTTTTTTTACAGTCATCATATCGTCTTTTTATGCTATAAGATCATGTTGTTTTTGTCTTTCTTATCTTGTTGAGTCCATTCTTTGTGGTCTTCAAGGTAGTTTATATATTGTATAGAAGAAAAGTACTTCAAGGGACATTTGAGTTATTAGTACTAGTGTACTACTACCACTCCTAACTACTTAGGATTCAATAATCCTGTAGATATTGAAGGATACTTGTAACACCCCCAAATCTGGGACCCAACGGATCGGATTGCTATCTGAAACAGGACTTTTAAAAAACTTAATTCATAAATATGCACAACTAGAATCATCAATAATATATTCACCAAAATACAATACCCAAACTTGATACCATCAATTACACTAAACTTCCAGATTCTACATGTAATTACAATATTACATAAATTGATTCCTTATAGTACGTATACACATGAAATTAAGTCCTCCAACGGTACATATCCAACCATATGCTAATGCAAACCTCATCCATTCTAAATCCCTGAACTCAATCTGCAAAATGATGGTGATGAGGGTTGAGCCGTCAACTCTGTAAATAAATTCATGCATAACGTGTAAAATAAATAACCTTTGTAAAAACCTTTGCGTTCAAAACCTTTCTTATAAACCTTTCGGAAGATATTGATAAAATGGTTGAAGCAATATCTAAAATCATATTAGCAAATCGTAAAACATTTCATAAAACGATATAACAATAGATTTAAAGTACAAACGGTATTCTCTTCGTAAAACGGCAAACATATAGCTTTACAATATAAATGGTAGTCTTTTATAAAACAGTAAGCATATTACTTTACAATATAAACAATAATCAATATATCAATTAGCTCATGTTCCACAATATCACATTTACCCGTGTGACGCGGTCAATATGCCACAATTACCCGTGTGACACGATCAATAACAATATGTGTGCACACAGAATCTCAGCTGAGCCAATACAATAATGGTAACTATTGGACAATGAGCCAAAACGCTTTTATACATTCATGTATAATAAGTATTTTCATATAACAAAATAATATAGATAACAATGTGAATCTCAGTAGAACCTTTTCAGTATCAATAACAGTAGTCCAATTGTATTCAAAATATATAAGTAAGGAACTCAGTTCAAAGACACTAAATACAAAATACTTATAAAAAAACAATCTTACTTAAAATCAGTGAAATCCTTAACAAAATATGATAGAGTATGAAATGGTAAAGATACTAAAAACAGTAGTTCGATAATTTGAAACATAAATATTCCATAAATGAATTTACTCACTTTCCATATAAATGTTTGAAAACATTGATGAGTATATATATATATATATATATATGTATATATACACATTTCAGAAAACATAACACATTATGGATGAATTTACTTACCTCAAACACGTACAAATCCGCTCTAGCTTTAGAAACTCAAGAATCACTCAAACCTATAAAATATTACATTTGATTCATTGTCATAATCTCATAATCACAGCCATTTAAATCAACATGGGCTTCACATATATTAAACCAAACTTAGAAATCTAATTTCCAGCTATAATCACAACTGACCACCCTCTGGTCTCCGATTTTTAATTAATTCTCTACAACTCCAATTATTACGAAATTTGACATGAATGATCTAAACATATAGGAAATACTACAGTAAAATTATCAATTAAATCCATGATCATTTGAATATGTAAATATTCATTCCTTTCCCATTTTTCTGAAATCTGTCCAGCAGAGAATGAGATTCGACCTTTGTCCATTCCGAAAATTATAACAATATTTCTACACATCTAAAAATCACGAAACTTTACAGAATGATACTAGACATATACATCTACCTTCATATAAATTCCCATAATTTTCCCACATGAATAACCAACCCAAAACAGTATTACGACATCTGGCTGGTTTAGTAAAAACAGGGGATCTCCAAACATCTCTTTAATGAATCGAAAATCTAATTAAAATCATGCTAAGGATCATGAACTATGAAATGAATATTAATCAATTCTATACATGCTTTTCTTATAAATAATTCATAAAATCAATCTAACGTATCAAAGAAATCCTTGACAAGAGAACAACTTACCTAGTACCAATATCTTCCAACCAATGTTTTTACCAAGCTTCTGCCCAGCTCTGATCGGAGGCATACATCTCTCCACAGGGAACTCCAATTGAAATTTCCACCGTCAGTATCAAGAACTACAAGAGTAGAACATGCTGACCAAATTTGAGCTTGATCGGACCACAAATTGATCTCCGAAATAGCCCCAGAAGAAATCTGGACAGAACTCCAAAAACTCCAAACATACTCTCTCCTTTCTTATCTTCACCGAGTTTCTCTCTACTGTTTTCCATTTCTCTCTTCTTTCCTCTTTCTCGGTTCTTCCTTCTCTCTTTCTCATTTCCCTCTTCTATCTTCTTACTCCTTATTTTTCCAACGAGTGGACTTGGATGGGATCAAATCCCCTTTTGTTTTATATAATATATTGGTCCTCACTTTACACATCTCTCATGTGTTTTAAGTCATCAACCTATCATGGCAATTTACATTTCCACCCTTGCATCATTTCTTATTCATTTTCAATTCATCAAATACATAGAAATATACAATCTAACCCACACTAAATTCAATTTTGGGCTTGGATCAACTTATAATTATTTGGGTTAGGACCTTAACATTTACGATAAAGATAAACTCAAATACTAATTGATTTAGTTCCAATCCAAATCATTACTTCTCTTGACATAATTATGATCTCCCAAACACTTCAAATCCATAATAATTGGGTCAACTACTTGGGAACAGTTAGACCAATTTTTCAGGATATTATAATACTAGTAAGTGGAAAGTGGCAATATTCTTTCTCTCCACCTAGTCCATCCTCTTAATTGAATGGACAGGAGAACAGGGATGTAACCAGGATTAAACACTAGGGTAGGCTAGAAATTTTTTTTTCCAATCATTAACATTATGAGAAAATTGTACTAATTAAAAATAAAGATACACCCACTTAAGAAGACAAAGTAGGGATTACTCTATAAATGTATATTCTAAATAAATACATTAAAATATATATATAATAAAAAAGATAAAGTCAAAACAAATTATAAAATAAACATGAAATGCAAATACTAATTAAGCTGTATCCTACGGTTTTTCAAAAGATCAAACTTATCAATTATGAAATCAGGATCAATAGCACCAGCAATTGATGTGAGCTAGAGTTTGAGTATCATCATTTGGAGTTTTGGATCTTTTAGTCTTTGGGGGGGATCTTGAATTTGAAGTGTGAACATCACATGGGGCATTTGGGCTACTTGATGACTCACCATCATCTTTTTTATCGAAATAATGGAATAAGTTTCTTTTTTGCATTACGACCTATATAAATAAAAAAAGACACAAAAATAAGTCATTAAATAAATTCTTATTTTATTACTTTTATATACATCAAGAAATAATAAATTATCTACATATATAATGTCCTTATAATATAATATTAGTTGATTTATTCGAAATATACAAATACAATGTTAAAGGAAATCTAATTCATTACTTTCTAAAAAAAATATATAATTTATTTAATTATTAGTTTAGTTTATTTATGATGGAACATTCACGTCACATAAAAAAATAAATATACACTAATATTACTATTTACTAACAAATCTAAAAACAAAAGAATAATTAAAAAAAATCAACAAGTATGTATCTAAATTTCAACTAAAATAAAAAGAAATTTATTAAACAATAATGTTAATTTATAAATTAAAATTCGAATAACTAAAAATTAGATTAATCTTAAAATTTAATTATAAAACAAAATATTTAAATTTACGATATTCAAAGAAATATACCTAATTGGAAGATAAATTATTGATATTGATAAAAAGATTGGAATAAAATTTAGAGAAAGATGAGAGAGAAAATAATTGTTAAAGAAAAAGAAAAAAAATAATAATAACCTGATTGTTGAATTGTTGTTGATTTTGTCTTTAATAACCCTATAAGATTATGCCTTTGTACGCCTCGTGAAACGTGAAGAAATAGTGAATAATGATTGAAGTAGGTGAGTTAATGCACACACCGGTACATATAGCAATTGCTATTGCCTATTCCCACTTCTACAAGGTAGCCGACATCAACTGATCAACATTAATTATTCTTTTTTTTTTTTTTTTTTTTTTACTTCTCAAAATTTTTTAAAAAGGCAGGGTGGGCTCAAGCCCACCCTAGCCCAGCCTACAGTCCGTCCCAGCAGGAGAATGAATTGCCTTGCTCTTCTACCAAACATGATGTTCTGATCGAAACAGAATTACGATGGCCAAATCCCTGAATATAGTGTGGTAACCGAAAAGGTATCCTTGGGAGGTGCCAAGGTAAACTTTTGATAAGTTCCATAACCAGGTTCAATGGACTTGTGAGAGGTATTGGGATCAGTGAAATTTAACTGTTAAGAGATGGGTTTAATTGAATCAAAGGCTAATGTGAATTTGGTTCTAGTATGGCAAGGATGCATGAGAGAATTAAGCTGAAATGGTTTTACCTCATTATTCTATTTCGTTAATGCCCAACTACACTTGTATTTCCACATGAATATATTTCACTGTTGTTTGATGAATTTTTATTAATAGTTGTGTATGTTTTTATTTTTGTTTGCTTTTTTGTAGTGTTTTCTAAGTTTTCTAACATCAAGAATTATAACATAGCAGATTACTAGACATCGTTGCTAACCTAGTTAAGTTTGACATCGTCTAAGTAAAAATCGCTGCCCTCTCTCTCCATCGACAGGCCATCTTTGTAAATTTGAATTTCAGAAAGCAAGAAGAATATAAATTTAAACAAACAATGTTTTGTTTTTATGTTATTAGATACGATAATTTTTTTTTGTTTTAATTTATATGGATTACATTGTATTTGGTAAATAAATAATTATTTATCTTTTTTTTTTTTTTTTTTTTTTTATGTTAATGATAATAATTTTTATATGGGGTCTCGATTTTTACTAATATCATTAAATAGATGGGCCTCAAAATGTCTGAAGACGGCTCAATATGAAACTTTCCTATAAACTTAACATTTTAGGCCTATGGTTACTAACATCAACAACCACCAAAACTTAAGAAATTATCTTCTTATTCAAACATTAATTGGCCAAAAAAATTCAAAATTGATATATAAAGAGTAAAATTTACATGTTACAAACAATTATTCTCCTTGTGTAGTATAACTATAATTATATACAAATCAGAAATCCAAGAATATAGTAGTTTAGTTCACAATTTTTCTCAATAAATTAAAAAAAAAAAAAAAAAAAAAAAAAAAAAGACACTAGTGAAGCAAAAGAACATTTTTCATCATCACCTACCGTCTCCAATAATGTCATGGAGAATGGGTTTGGTAACATTTGCTGGTGAACGTTGAGCATCAGCCACCATAGTTGTTGAAGAAGAGGTGAAATTGCTATTATTTTCAGTTCCTATAGTTGACTTGTCACTGCTGGTAGTGGTACTGTGGTAGTGTCATCATATTTCCAATCAGTCAAGTATCTTGGTTTTGTAGTTACAGTGCTCACTACAATATCTCCACACAGCATAGCTACTACACGGGACATTGGTGGCCGCAGAGATGGCAATGTCTGAGTACATAAAAGAGCTATTCCTATCATTCGTTTTACCTCCTCCTCGTTGAATTCTGGTAATCTCGAGTCTACTAGTTCAACTTGACGGTTGTTCTCGTGTAGATTCCAAGCCTAAGAAGCAAGAAAATATAGGAATTACGACAATGTAGTTTAAGAGGATGTTTGATATGAAAGTAAATGGGGTACCGAAATATAATTCATACCCATTCAAGAAGATACATTTGCTCTTCATCCAAACTTGAATCTGAGTTTGGTCTCCCACTAACAATCTCTAGTGCAACAACTCCGAAGGCAAACACATCTGTCTTCTCTGTAAGATGTCCACGCATGGCATACTCCGGTGCAAGATATCCACTGCGTGGTGACATGAGATCATTACATGTTTGTCCAAAGGAACTTAATATATACCAAAATAAACAAATCTAGGTAGAAAAATGAGGTGAACTTTTCATAATTAATCTTACATTGTCCCTGCAACACGGGTGCTTATGTGAGTTTTCTTGTCATCGTAGAGTTTGGCCAAACCAAAATCTGAAATTTTAGGGTTGAGCTTAGAATCAAGTAGAATATTACTGGCCTTCACATCTCTATGTATGATTCGAAGCCTCGACTCCTCATGAAGATAAGCTAGACCTCTTGCCACTCCCAAGCAAATATCATAACGTGATGACCAGTTGAAATTCAAACTTGTTTCTCCTGATTCATGAAAGTCATATAGAAAATTCAACAAAGTTTTCCACACTTTAAATGTACCTCTTGATAATCCAAAGAAAATCAATAGTACAACATAAATGCTATTCTCATACCAAATAATGCTTGATCCAGACTTTTGTTCTCAAGATACTCATAAACAATGAGTCGTTTTGATCCCTCAATGCAACATCCATGCAGTTTGACAAGGTTACGGTGCTGCACTGCAGATATAGCAACAATTTCTGCAACAAATTGGCTCTTCCCTTGGTGGGATGTTACAGACAATTGTTTTACCGCGATCGCCCTTCCATCACTAAGTTTTCCCTATGGAGTGCAAGGTTCCAATTGAATAGGTCAGAAATATTATAATTTTGAATATCTACCACATATTACCTTTCACACTCATCTTATGTTAAATTATGGCTGTGATTATAATTTTGTAACAACTATTTCCTTAAACCAGATAATCAATTAACTAAATGAGATTTGCTCAAGAATCATTTGTTGATTTGAATGGTGACATACCTTATAAACTGCTCCAAATCCTCCCTCTCCAAGTTTATTTGCAGGACTAAAGTCTTCTGTAGAAATCTTCAGTACAGAATAACTGAAAGTGTATGGTTTAGCATCTATCCCTATAAACACTGCAAAATTCAAGGACCAGAAAGCAATTTGGTTAAGAAAATTTTGTGATTAAAGAAAACTCGATGAGTCTTGAAGAATCTTGATTTTAAGACATTTGGCCAAATGCCAACATTGACAAGGACTAGAATCGCATGCAAGCAAACAACATATTTATATCCGGAAAATGTGTTCTGAGTTTGGAAATTGAACTGCTATCATAGTTATAAAGCGAGATTGCTTGCTCTACCTTCATAATCATCTCTTGGCCTATTCCTTCTTCGAACAATCCACAAAACTACAATAATGGATAGTAAGCTTAAAAGCCCAATGCCAACAACAATTCCCGCAATTAGACCTGTTCTATTTTTCTTTGGAGAAGGTATGAAATCTGTATCAGATTCAGAGTTCAGTAGTCATAACTTAATATCATATCGCGACAAAACTTAAGTAAAGCAACACTGTCAAGAATTAGTTTTAGTTCTGTGTATGTAGCAGAATTACCAGTGAAATGCCGATACCCATTACCAATAAAGAAGAAAGGTCCAAATACTTTTGGAGGCTTGTAAGTTTGGTTGCTAAGAACAAACCCGATCCTAGAAATTCCTGTTCGGTTGAAACTATCTTGGCCTGAAGGAAATACAGCTAGGCTTATTTCAAAGTATTGAGATTGATTCTTGCGCGGGTTACTCAGATAAACTGAATCCACAGGAAGTTTAACAGACTGAAATGATACTAAGATTGTCTGCTCGAGCTTTTGATAATAAGTTTCGTTTCCTACGCCTGAAAACGATGGAGCTCTGAAGTGTAGAATTCCTGTATATGGGTATGCACACATACAGTTTGGGCTAGAAATGTGACCCGAACTACAGGAAGTGGGTAGACAGTTCTTTGGTGGTGTTGTATACGAGGAACCCCATTCAGAAGCCGTGCAATATTCTTTCGGGTCTCCTGAATCCTGACAAACTGGATTATCAGCAAGTCTGCAGAATTTAGCAGAAAAAACAAAACCAGTGAGTTAAAATAACATATTGTAATTATGGTACATTTGAATATAATCTATCTCCAGGCACTTAAAACTTCCAAGAACTTATTAGTCACCTCAGCTTTTTTAGTAAAGTAATGAAAAAAATATAAATTCTGTAAAAGTGAATGAATTAAGCTTTACATTATAGTAATATCTTTGTCCGCTCCTGGTCTGTCTGTGAAAGCAGAGATAGAATTTTTCTGCAAATAGATGGATTGAAGCTGGCTGCTATGGCTGGCGCCAATATCCAAGGTGCCATTAAGGCGATTCTGTTTCAGATTCCTGTCATCATGTGTCGAGAAAATCATTTAGTAGGTTTCGTTTGGAATTTTAAATAAACGTTACATAGAATTTGGTGATATTCGAAACTTAAGATGATACTCACACAGTCTGTAGATTGCTAAGGCTGAATATGGTGGCAGGCACTTCACCTTGAAGCTCAGTGTGCTCCATCGTTCTGAAACAAAACATTGTTGATTATTTTCCATCTTGTTTATAAATTTATTGTGCACAACCATACATATCCATGCATGCACACACACACACACATTACATAAACATGAAGAACAGACATTACATGAACACTCATTTATGAACTGAATTTTATGTGTGGATGTTGAAAGAAGAGAGATACATACAACGTTGTTAGTGACTGTAAGGTTGAAAACCACGAAGGAATGGTTGATTGATCAAACGTGTTATTACTCATGTCCCTGCAGATCATATTTATGAACTACTGTTACTATTGATATCGAAATAAAACATAAAAGAGTTAGTAAACCTTATCAACTTACAAGTAGCTGAGGGTGGTAAGGCTGGTCAGGTTCGGCACGGGACCAGTCAGTTTGTTGTTAGACAAATACCTGAAAATAGGAGGATATCGAACACTCGTGAGTCTAAATTATTCCAACAAGATAATGAAGACTTTCCATGTCTCTTTTATCAGCTTACAGTTCATTAAGATTCGTAAGATTGTTGAGGTTTGAAGGAACAGTCCCGGACAATAAATTCCCATCAAAACGTCTGGAATCAATACAAGAAGTTCATCAGGAAAAAAAAAAAAAAAAATCTCAGTCTGTAATCTACCATTAGTAATTTAGTTGAGCAACTAGATAGAGATGCTCACACGACTTCCAAAGTTTTCACAAGTCCGAGGGAAGAAGGAAGGGGGCCAGTGAGCTGGTTGCCTTCGAATAGCCTGGAAATAAAGAAACAAGCCTTTATCAGTATAGCTATTAGTGGTTCAAAGAGAGTTTATATGTACTTTATGAGACTTACACATGAATCAGAACCATGTCTGAGCTGAAAAGTTTTTCTGGGATGTTGCCTGCTAATTTGTTTTTTCCGAGATAACTATAGATGACGGATAATGTTTTTGATTTAGTGCACAGAAAATAAGGTCATAGTAAAAGAGAGCTAAAAAGCATGTAGATGATTTGACATACAAGTGTTTCGTATGAACTAGCTTATCGAGACCAGGAGAAACCCCATCCGAGACTGGGATTGTCCCTTCGAGTTGATTTTCAGCAAGATCCAGCCAATAAAGACTAGTCAGACTGCCAATGGAAGCCGGAATCCCTCCGCTGAAGCTATTAGAATTCAAAGATCTGCATGCACAAGCAATGAGAAGTTTTGAATATGTTTCTTTGTATATTTGTGTTAATTGCAATGGTGCAAGCAGAGGATTACAGAATCAAAATGCTTACAAAAAGACCAGCTTCTGTAGCTGTCCAATTGAGTCGGGAATTGGTCCGGAAAGACTGCAACCCACGAGAATTCTGACAAACAAAATAATTAGAACACAAATCTATGAGGACTCTAATCACAGAAGATTGCAGTCAGCTAATACACTTGAACAGGAATATAACTCCTTACAAGTTTGTTAACTTATTTAAACTCCCGATCGATGATGGAAGAGATCCCTTGAGATCCTTGTTGTAGGATAAATCCCTATATGAAGAGCTCAGAATCAAAATCAGAAAATTGCAGCTCCAATTGAATGAATTACAAATAGTCTCTGAACATGGTTTTGTTTATTAAAGACGGAAGATAGCTGAATGCTTACAGAGTCTCCAATTCCGATAAGCCTGTGATGTCTCCAGAGAACGAACCCGACAATCCCATACTTGATAATGTTCTGAAATTGAGAACAGATAGGTTGAGAATCCAGAAATATGTTCAAAACAAAATCGAACAACTTACATAGTTGTCACGCGTGTTCTTGAGCATTCAATTCCATCCCATTGGTCACCACAAGGATCTGAACCGTTCCAATTAGGTGGTAAGCCAGTCCAAATATCTTTGAGAGATTTTAAGATGGCAGCTGCATCAAAATTCATGAAATATTAAAAATCAATACTTGGAGAATATGCTTTAAAGTACCCAAGAATCTGGATTTGCACCAAAGAAAGCTAAAAATTAACAGGCACAAAACAAAGAAAAATTCACCATCTTCAGGGTTGGTCACAGCTGCTATGATCAAAAACTGGAACCAAACAGACAGGAGAAAGACTTGAATTCTCAAACCCATCATCTCTCACTAAAAAAAACAAATATGCTTACAAAAAAACTGGACATTTGATATCATCACCAACAAATCAACTTACAACTAGTTCAATATTAAAACTGGACATTTCTCATTCTCAGAAAATATGCAAGAAATAATTGCACGTTGGTAGTTGAAACTTGTAAGTGCCAAAGTCAATAGTATTTTTTTCTCCTTACAAAAAGTAAAGGTTGAATAATATAGTTGTCACATGACCAAAAACGTTAATGTTTTTTTCATGATGGACAATGATATAATAATAACACATTGCTTTTTTTCATAGTGATTGTAAAATGAATGAATATCAACCAAAGAAATATCTGTAGATTTATTATTTCAAGTTGTAGCTGTGATCAAATTTGATTAATTCCTTATTAAAACAAAATTTATTGCATAAAACAATCAATAATTGCATAGAAGTTGCAAGTGTGGCTTGGGGACCAAATGTGGCCCCTCCCCACATGCCCTTGAATTCGACAACTGAGAAAATAAGACAATTAAAGTCTTCATTAATTTGATGCCTATTTCCGCCTACTTTCTACTAAGAAAATCTTCCATGAGTCCATCTCATATCTGATGTGTGTAAGACGGATCCAATAAAATTACGCTATGTGGCACACCATTAAAACTAAGGCCCCGTTTGATTTTTTCACTTAACACTGAATGGTACTTAATGTGTTCCATTCAATTATTTTGTTTGATTTTTTAAGTATTAAAATCACTTAATGAACCCCTAAAACCACTTGTTTTGAAAAGTGAAAATTTTTCACTTTTCACTTAACAAAAATCCAGTATAATTTAATGCAAAGTTTTACTTCCAAAACTATCCTCACTAATTTAATCTATTTCCAAAACTAACCACTTGTTCTATAATGTTTATATATATATATATATATATTACATGAAATCTATAAATTATATAATTATCCAAGTTTATTTCAAATCAATTAAAGAATAAATTATATACATGAAGTAGATTGCTAAAAAGAACATATTGATGAACTTCATTTTGTCCGTAATATACACATGAAGTAGCCCATCAGTTTTATAATGTCACTAGCTAAGAGCTTAGTAATTATTAAATTCTATACAATAATATAAATTTGAAATATTATTAATAACCAAATAAATTTATTTGAGAATTAATTTATATGTTGGAGTTGTCCGTAATATATTAAAGGGATTTTAGCAAAATTGCCCTATTTGAGGGCCTAAATTGCAAACATACCCTATCAATTATTTTTATAGCAAAATTGCCCCTAAATGACGAAACTGCCCTTAATGATAATTGTCCCCAATTCCTCCATCATTTTCCACCCATGAATTTGTGCTTCGGGTCACACCTGACCCGATATCGGGTCAGTCATGACCCGAAGCACAAATTCATGGCTTCGGATTGCCCCTAACCTAAAGCCAAGAATTTGTGCTTCGGGTCACACTTGACCCGATATCGGGTTAGTCATGACCCGAAGCACAAATTCATGGCTTCGGATTGCCCCCAACCCGAAGCCATGAATTTGTGCTTCGGGTCACACCTGACCTGATATCGGGTCAATCATGACCCGAAGCACAAATTCATGGCTTCGGGTAGGGGGCAACCCGAAGCCATGAATTTGTGCTTCGGGTCACACCTAACCCGATATCGGGTCAGTAATGACCCGAAGCACAAGAACAATTAAAAAAAAAAAAAAGTTTATGTATTTATATATTAATTTACACTCCTTATGTTTTATGTAAAGTTTTTTTTTTTTTTTTTTTTGAAACAAAAACACATTAGTTTTTTTTTTTTTTTTTTGACTTATAAAACATAAGGAGTGTAAATTAATATATAAATACATAAACTTTTTTTTTTTTTTTTTAATTGTTCTTGTGCTTCGGGTCATGACTAACCCGATATCGGGTCAAGTGTGACCCGAAGCACAAATTCATGGCTTCGGGTTGCCCCTTACCCGAAGCCATGAATTTGTGCTTCGGGTCATACTTGACCCGATATCGGGTTAGGTGTGACCCGAAGCACAAATTCATGGCTTCGGGTTGCCCCCTACCCGAAGCCATGAATTTGTGCTTCGGGTCATGATTGACCCGATATCGGGTCAGGTGTGACCCGAAGCACAAATTCATGGCTTCGGGTTGGGGGCAACCCGAAGCCATGAATTTGTGCTTCGGGTCATGACTAACCCGATATCGGGTCAAGTGAGACCCGAAGCACAAATTCTTGGCTTTGGGTTGGGGGCAATCCGAAGCCATGAATTTGTGCTTCGGGTCATGACTGACCCGATATCGGGTCAGGTGTGACCCGAAGCACAAATTCATGGGTGGAAAATGATGGAGGAATTGGGGGCAATTATCATTAAGGGCGGTTTTGTCATTTAGGGGCAGTTTTGCTATAAAAATAATTGATAGGGTATGTTTGCAATTTAGGCCCTCAAATAGGGCAATTTTGCTAAAATCCCTATATTAAAATGTAAATATATAACAAATAATAGTTAGAAGGGCATAAATGTAAAAGTATTTATTTTCAGATATTTATAACTTAAAAAAACAAACAACTTATCACTTATATTCAGTTTTTAGTGGAAAAAAACAAACATGTTTTTCAGTTTTCAGTTTCAGTCACTATTCAGTCTTTAGTAACATTCAGCATTATTCAGTCTTCAGACAAAAAATCAAACGGGGCCTAAGCTTTTTTTTTTCCTTTCTCCAATTATGTATTGGGCCCATTTGGGATAACTTTTACTTTTGGCTTTTGGCAGTAGAAGAAAAGAAGTAAAAGCCTGAGCTTTTCAGTTACTGTTTGGATGGTATTTTCTAGAAGAGTTTTTATATCAGGAAGAGCTTTTGAAACTGTTTGGTTAGAACATTTTAAAATCTCTTCTAATTATGATATGACCTTTTTACCCTTCCAAAAGAAGAAATTATTTTGTTGGAACATAATAATATTTGTTTTAAAGGTTATATGACATTTGGACCATAATTTGAGTAAATAATATATGTATAAAAAAATTTCATTAAAAAAGTTATTATTTGGGATAATATAACATTTTTCTAATATATTTCCTTAAAAAAAATCTACAAAAATAATAAAGATTCACCTGATGATAAAGTCACAAACTAGACAAAATGATAATAAAAATTATACTAAAATTTTACAGGCCACAAATACAATGATACAGATACGAACATGAGTTGGTACTTCTAAAATTAAAACAGCAAAACTGTAAGGATTCCCATTATTGATTGGCTTATTTCGTGGACAAACCACAAGTTGGGGTTTGAATTGTAAGGGTAGTTTAGGTGATTGAAGACCAAGCTCAAAGGCCCTTTTCAAGACCTCAAGGATGACAAGCACTCCAAAGGTATATCTCTTGTGCTTATTTTTCTTTGAAGAGATTTAGAAGCACACACACACTTAGCATACTTGCATTTGTGTGCATTCTCTTCACATGTCACAAAATACACTAGCACTTTGATTGTATATCTTGTTGTGTGTTTTTGTGTCTTGCAATTCGTTTCCCGAATATGTTCGGAAACGTCCGCGCTTGCACGATAGGGTGCTTGGTTTTGCGCAAAGACCGCCCACGGAGAATGCCTTTGGCTTCTCCTTGGTTTCACCAATTTTAGTGATTCAGCGGTTACGATCGGTGGCCCCGACCGCCGATTAGACTTGATGCATTTAATATCTCGGGTCTGATTCTGCGGTTAGATCGACGGTTACGAAACCGCCGAATGAAACCGCCGTTGCTCCCCTGTTTCTCTTGGGACCAATTCTGCGGTTATGATCTGCTGTCTGGCCACCGAATGAAACCGCCAATCGTGCGTTTTCAGGGGCAAACTTGTCTTTTCACATGCCCTGTTCTTGATGTCTATAAATATCACACTTTCTCTATTCTCTAACTTAGTTCTCTGACTCTAAAGAACCCTAATCTTCAAAAAGAGAAACTTAAGAGAAAATCAATCAATAACTCATTTTTATACACTCAAAACCATTTTCATATGCATCTAAATATCATCTAGCATTTTCTAGCATAGTTAGAATGCTTGCTTGCATGGGTTTTGCTCAACACACATCCTTTGGTATGTTCTTCACTAATCTCATCTAAATTTAATGTTTTATTTATCAAAGAAATCTCTTATATTATTTGTATGCTCTTAGAATATATTCTAGATACAAAATAGAGATTGTTGTGTTGACATGTTTGAGTGTTGTATTTTGATAGAAACATCTAGGTTATTTTATCTATGATTTACTAAGTTTTATGACATGTCATTTAGCTATTGACATATATGATTGCATTCATTGTTATCTAATCATCCTAGATAAGCATCTAAGGTTACCTAACTTTATTTGCTCATTGAATATCATTATATATTCACATAGGTTGTAATCTCTTCATTGAGAAGTAAGTCTTGCGTGTAGCTTCCGGGATTAGGTTGCTTAGATCGCAAGCAATTGAAGTCTTGTGTGATAGACCGGGATTAGGTCGGTCACCGGGATTAGGTGGTCACACAAGCAATTGGACTAGGTTCACTTATACCAGGATTAGGTAGATGTGTGATTATATATCGGGAGTAGGTTGTAATCGTTTAACACATTTAATGGATTCGAGGTTCGAGTGTGACGCACTTACCAACCCGTGGTTTTTCCCGTGAGAGTTTCCACGTAAATATCAAGTGTCATTTATAATTCCACACCATATTACACTTGTTATATTTGTTGACTAGATTGGGGTATTTTCGTAATCTTGATTAATCGCGAAAATTGGGTAAAATTGTTAAAATCTATTCACCCCCCCTCTAGATTAATATATTGTACACACCGAGTTATTTGTTTCAAAAACATTATTATAACAGTTTATTTACTTATTTATTTTGCAACCAATCTTTTTCATCAAATTTTGTACAAAACAAACACATGCCTTTTAATTGAAAGCAGTGAAATCATATGAAGCTATGCTTCTCTGACAGGCCATCATGACAAAATGAAACAAGGTCTTTCAACACATCAGCCATCGTTTTTTTTTTTTTTTTTTTTTTCCAATCAACCTAGTAAACAAAATGTGGATGGAAAGATTCATAGTACACACACACTCTTCAAGAGTCTAAGGAGGAAACAAAAACTTGCAGCAAGCAATAAGCGTAGTAAGTGCGTGTTTAGCTAGCAGCTCTCTACTCATCCCATTCATCAGCTCTCTACTCATCTCTTTCATCGTTCTTGTATGATACAAGAGTATCACTATCAACCTTGTGTATCTGCACAAACCCAAGATACACAAATTCAACATCATAAGCAATTAAACTTTTTCAGTTTTCATGGAATCAGAATTATCCATCCTGACTTACCTTGATATCGAACAAATGCAGTCTCACCATTTGTGGATTAGCAATCAGTTTAGGGTCACTCTCAATCCAAGTAAATGGGACTGCAATATCTGAACACATCAAAAACACCTAAGTACACAAACAAAACATAGAAATTCGATCAAAAGGCTATCATTACATAGAACAACAACTTCTGCATAAAGACAACAGGATTGAGAAGCTTACAGGAATCATCAAGGCAAGGCAAATAAGTAATGCTTGAGGCAATCTGTCTCATAATTGCTTGAATCTCTCATTATTTCTTTGTCACTTTTCTCCCTTGAGACACTGAAATGGTATCACATACAAAAACAAAGAAATAAGATTCTCATGTAAGCATACAAAACAGGAGAATAAGTACACCTTTGGGCGAGCCTACTTAGTTGAAATCAAAGAGAATTAATCAATCAAACTTACCCCTTTTCGACAACCTCACTGTCTGTCTCAATGCTAAAGTTCCATCTCTCTAGAACTTCGCTGGTGGCCTTGCCCGTTATTACCAATACAACCCTCTGTAGCTTCCCGAATTCCAGCCATTCTTCACAAATCACAAGAATGTGAGATCAAAAATATTCAGTCATCAGAATACTTTACATCAATCACAGATTTTTAGACCTAAAATTTGTCAAGAACAATCCAAGAACTTATGTTCTTTGTCTTTCAAATGATTTAGAATTTTGACAAAACCGAAGGAAGAAAATGCAACAGATTACCAAGAACAATATGTTTCAATTCTATCAAATCTAGAACATAATCGATTAATATCAAAAACATTTTATCAGCAACCAAAAATCAACAAAAGAGCAAGAAATGAACCTATGAGTTGAGATGTAAGATTGGCAATAAAGGATTTAACCCCCTCATCTTGAGTGAGCAACATAGGGAGCCCATATTTCTTCACCTTTGCAAAACTTTCTTCTAGATGGATACCTGCACGACACCACCAAACAAGATTAATATACTTGATAAACTAATTCCGAATCGCATAGCCATGGTTTTGTGGATTTCAAAAACCCAAATAAAATCCAAAAAGTTAGGGTTCATCTTTTCTAAGAAGGAGAACGACTGAGAAGGAGAAAGATGGGTGAAAATTATAAAAGGATACAATTGACCAATTGTAATTTGCTATTTATAGTTAGAAGGGTAATACCGGTAATATCAAAAATTCATTAAACCCAAATGAGCTTCGCGTGTTTTTCAGGAAGCTCTTCTACCAAAAGCCATGTGGGCTTGGCTTCTCAAAAAAGAGCTTCCAAACACCAAAAGCTCTTATTACAAATCATCCAAACAGCCTTAGAAGTTGCTTTTGAGCTCCAAAAGAGCTTTTAAGCTCTCTAAAAGCTTAGCCAAACAAGGCTATTGACACATTGCAAAGAAGTCAAAAATCTTTTAATCTCCCCTGTACCTCTTCTTCTTCCTCACGTTATTTCTCTCTCCTCAATCCATGGATATCTTTCTTTCTTTCTTTCTCTTTGTTTCTTCCCTCCCAACACCAGCCAGGCAGCCATAAGCCCACTACCATCTCTTTCCCAAATCATTATTTTTTTTTCCAGTTTTCAATACCCATTTTCTCTTTTCCTTTAATTTCAAATCTTAACTTCATTTAGAAAACCAATTAATTTTTTTTTTAATGAAATATGAAATGAGTGTGGCCGCATACGCACCCAAGTAATTCTCCTGTATCAGACAAGATTAATCGAAATTTTATGTCAGAAAAAAAAAGGTTCCTAAGAAAGGTCAAGCCTCGATCAAACTACCAATTTCTTGGCTTGGGTTGATTTGTGAACTGTGATATATACACAGGTTTGCAATCCGTCACTCAGTATATTGTTCTATAGGATGCACATGGTGGGAAGAGAGAGACATTAGAGAAAGAGAAGAATAAGCAGAGAGGAGAGAGAGAAGAGAACGGTGGGAAGAGAGAAGGTGAAAGGAGAGAGAAACGATTGAATGAGGAGAGAGGAGAGAGGAGAGAGGAGTGAGAAAGTGAAAAAAAGTTAAAAGCTTTTACACGTGTTATCATATAATTGAACTAAAAAAATATAAATCAAATTGATTAAGTTTTATGCTACGTGGTATAATTTCATTGAGTCCGTCTCACACACATCACATATGAAATGAATCCATAGAAGATTTCCTCGATAGATAAATTGTAGTGGAGTAGAAAGGAGAAAATATCTTCCATGGGTTCACAAAGAGAAAGAAAGAAAGATATAACGTGAGGATGAAACAAAGAGAAATAACAAAAGATATCGATGGATTGAGGAGAGAGAAATAACGTGAGGATGAAGAAGAGGAACAGAGGAGATTAAAATATTTTTAACTTCTTTGCCATGTGTCAATACATAATTGGAGAAGGGAAAAAAAAAAAAAAAACTTTGTGTTAATAGTGTGCACATGGCGTAATTTCATTTGATCCGTCTCACACACCTCATATGAACACACCTCATATGAGACGGACTCATAGAAGATTTTCTCATATCTATCTTATGGATTATAGGTGATAACAGTGCAATCCAAGTTAATTCTATCAGGTCCCACTTCTTCTGCACTTTTATGCATTAATGAATTATCAGGCTTTTGCCCCCCATATAGACATGCAATTAAAAACTCAGTAATTTAATATGACACCATTGCCAGCAAAGCGTACAAAAGACAGATGTTAATGTCTATAGACTATACATACGTTTTCAATATAATTTCTATCTCCTGATCTCTTCTGCAAACTTGCTTCTCACGGAGTCAACTAGGTGAATAGAGAAAGGATGGCGATGATTTTGTCAAAATATTACAATAAACCTACCAATAAAACACAAGTCAAGTCAATTTGGCCCTTTTAGCACTGTAAAAGGGTTAACCCAGAAGAGACAAGTCTTCTTCTCCGAATAGCAACATATTAGCTGAAGTGGGATGCATGCCCCCACTTTATCTACTATTACTTCCAAAATGACTCTTCATCGATGTAAACAAATCTAATAAAATACAAGAAGAAAAGTAGGAAGATATACTTTCTTCTTAATGTTGTTTAGGATGAGTTGTCACTCGTGATTGGAAAAATACAATTTATTTAATCTATAATAAAGAAGAAAATCTTGGTGCATCCAGTTTACTGTTGAGTGGTGCACTCAACCATTAAAAATAAGACATGTTGCTGGAAAAGCATATGCAGCACACATGTGGCAGCCACAAATCTTATTTTCGGTGATCGGTGTACTTCTGAATAGTACACCAGTGGTGCACTGAAGATTTTATCGTAGTAAAGAAAGCAACATATGCAGAACCTTTTTTTTTTTTTTTTTTTTTTTTTTTTTTTTTTTGACGAATATGCAGAACTTTCTATAGCCTGGAAAACTGGTAACTCACGGGCTGCCGTGTTGAACAATCTAATTGTCTTGTTTCAGTGTCCTTTTATCATGTACTGTTCAATAACGTACAACTTCATCAACTCAAAATTCACTAAATTTGATTATAAATTACTGTGGTCCCTCCTCACATGCCTAAGCATTTCAAGAGGGAATCTGAATTTAATATTAAATTCCCATTACAAGTTCGTTCTATAGTTATCCACTTCAACTCCTGTTGTGTCATGGACTTAACAGGCTTCTACTAGCCGTTCTTCAAGTTTTGTATCATACCCAGTTTTATCAAACAGTATGTTTGTCTTCAATTTTCCAGGATGAACAATCTCTTTCCATCCTAAATAATAGTTTCATCAAGTTGAAGATTAAATGCAAGGAGAAATCCATGATATCTTTATTGGTTTCAATTTACAAAAATTCAGGTGCATATAAACATTCATAGAATCAAAGAACAAAGAAGAGAAATATACAACCTTATAGGATATCTCTAAGAGCAAAAGCAGTCAACAATCATACGTTTACAAGCTCCTTTTTTTTGTATGTATTCGTTCAAAATTGAAAACATTAACTTATGATCAATGGGGTTCTATCTTTGGAGATACAAAAGAACCACTATAAACAAAGGCTTCATTGCTATCTGGATGGTGGAAATTTCCCTTACTTGCCTCCTCGTAAGTTGCTGAAGTGGTTGCTGATTCTGCATTCGGATTCAGACCAGCAAGCTCCAAAATGTTCTCAATTTTCTTCACCACTTCACTCATTGTAGGTCTGTCAGCTCCTGATTCTTCCACACATTTCATTGACAGATCCACAAACTGTTCAAAACCTTTCAGTGTTGTACCCAAACCAATATTTGGGTCAATAAGTTCAGAAAGGCTGTATAGATCTTTTTCCTTATTTATTGCCATCTTCATCTCTCTCACAATATATTTTCCTCGCTCTATTGGCGATCTTGCAGTTATCAGCTCCAACATCATCACCCCGAAGCTATAAACATCACTCTTTTCGGTCAATTGATTTGTCATGTAATATTCAGGATCCAAATAACCCTACATGCAAAACAAACCATTTTCAGGACATATAGTATTGGCTAAGAATTTTTTGCAAACTTCAAGTTACATGAATCGTATTATTTTGCAAATCTCAAATTCAAATTATACATATTATGACATTAATAACTACAATTTTCCCTTAACACACATTTATTCAGGTTATGCTAACATGAATATAAAAAAAAATCAACTTTTCAGTGAGCATGAGTGTGCATAGAGTTACTCACCAATGTTCCCTTAACTTGAGTAGTTACATGACTCTTTTCACTGTCAAACAAAAGTTTAGATAGACCAAAATCCGCAACTCTTGCATTTAATTGTTCATCCAGTAATATGTTTGTTGATTTCACATCCCTATGTATGATAGGAGGATCGGCAAGCTCGTGCAAATAGGCTAGACCTCTAGCTGCACCAAGGGCTATTTTAAGTCTCCTTGTCCAATCCAATCTCATTCCAGACTTGACGCAGAACGGAAGTAAAGGATTTACCAGCGTAAACCATAAGTTCTCACAATCTGGAATCCACCAGTAAATTCAAGTGAAACCAAAATAATAATATTATTCAATAATGCGAAACTGATAACAAAGAGCCTTAAATAGACTCGGGAAACCCTAAAATAAGCAAAAAGACTAAAATATCCTCAAACTAAGCCAAAACGGAAAACAATTAAAAACACTAAAAACTTCGGCTGCCCGACAACCTAACTTAAACAGCTCCGTTGAGGACGCAAATGACGTCAACCGGGCTAGCCCAAGTTGCCCTGCTATAGAGCTCTGAAAACCCTTTCCGAAAACATATTATAATAGGAAATCTGACAACCGAGCTAAAAGTTATGCCCGTTTCTTTGGAGCACCCCTTTTGGACAGTTTTCTGTCCATCTCTTCTTCAAAATCCAACGCCAATTGTCCTACATCAAGACTTCCCTGCATATTTAATATGTAAGTTTTATAAAATTTTTTGTGATTATTATTACTTTTTTTTAGGAAACTAGAAAGTGTTAAAACAAATAATAATAATATCATAACCGAATAGATTGCATCCTTGCAATCATAGCTGTCTTTTCCCATTAAAACTTAAATGGGCGGCTTCTCATGCATTATTATGCGATATCATGTGAAAATTGCATACAGAAAACTGCCATGTATAAAAAGTAAGCAATTGAAATGTTTGGTTGAGGGACTGAGGAAACAGAGAAGAGAAAGGTACCCGATAGATTATCCTTCAAAGAACCATTTGGAACATAGTCATATATCAGCATTTGTTCTCCTTGTTGGAAGCAAAATCCTAAAAGCCTGACAACATTCTCATGATGGACTCTTGATAGAAGCTCAATCTCAGCTTTGAATTCTAGTCCACCTTGCATAGATCCTTGTTGGGCTCGTTTGATGGCAATTTGTTCTCCGGTGGGAAGAGTTCCTCTATACACCTGCAATTTCTGGTTTTAACTTCCGAAATTTCTGAGAGCATATCAAACTTTCTTAATTATTGATGTGGCTAAGTGGCTTTAACTTTTAAAATTTCTAAGTGCATGTCAACAAGACAGTTTTTGAAACAAAGCTTATCAAAGAAAAGCTATATCTCCAATATGGTAAATGGAAGGAGAGCAACTTTGATACAAAAGATGTGTTGGTTTTTTTGATGATTATAGTGCATAAAAATTCAATCTTGGGAAGTTTTTTTGTTAGGGATTTTGAGAGGAAGAGAGGAAAGTAGAAAGGGGCTATTTTTTTTCAACTTCTAACAGCTACTGCTGTCCCCTGATTTCTTCATATATATTTCCAGCAAATACAAGTCTTTTTACATGTGTTTTCTCAACTAATGAGAAGCTTACACATAGACATCAAAATGCCACATCATATGAGCTTAAAACATAATAAAATAATCAAGAAAAAGTCATAATAACTTAACAAATAACACATGGCAGCAACATTAAAACAGAGCATCACATTACTCTACAACATTCTTCCCCTTAATGTGATGTTCTTGAACACCTAAAAGTTCTCTAAGATGCTGAAATTTCTCCTTTGGAAGAGTCTTTGTAAAAATGTCAGCCACTTGATCTTCAGACCTACAAAACTTGAGTTGAATCTCACCATCTACAATTGCATCTCTAATGAAATGATATTTGATGGCGATATGTCTTGTGCGGCTGTGGAAAACGGTGTTTTTGGCCATAGCTATAGCTGATTTGTTGTCACAAAACATCTCCGTGCCTTCTCCTTGCTTCTCATTCATGTCTTCGAGAATCCTTCTCAACCAAATTGCTTGTGAAGTAGACAATGATGCTGAAATATATTCAGCTTCTGCAGATGATTGAGCAACCGTTTGTTGCTTCTTTGATGACCAAGAAAAGATGCCGGAACCAAGAGAAAAAGCATAGCCAGAAGTGCTTTTCATATCATCAAGACATCCACCCTAATCACTATCACAAAACCCAATCAACTTGACATTCAAGTTCTTTTCATACTTGATTCCATAATTCATTGTACCTTGTAGGTACCTCAAAAGTCTCTTAGCTGCCCCAAGATGAAAATGGCTAGGAGAACTCATATATCTAGACAACAAACTTGAGGCAAACATAATATCCGGTCTTGTGGTCATGAGATAAAACAAATTCCCAATCAAGCCTCTAAAATAAGTCTCATCTACTTTCTTTCCTCCATCTTCCTTCTTAAATTTTTCATTCACCACAAGTGGTGTTGCTACTGGATTGCACCCAAACATCCCAAACTTCTTGAGAATATTTTCAACATACTTTCTTTGGCAAATGAACACACCATCTTCTTCTTGGTAAATTTCAATGCTAAGAAAGTGATGCAACAAACCCATATCACTCTTCTCATATCTTTTCATCATCTCATTTTTGAATTCTTCAATCAATTTCTCATTGTTTCCGGTAAAAATTAAATC
The DNA here is from genome assembly GCA_954870605.1 of Acer campestre. Classification (NCBI taxonomy): domain Eukaryota; kingdom Viridiplantae; phylum Streptophyta; class Magnoliopsida; order Sapindales; family Sapindaceae; genus Acer; species Acer campestre. Next base: position 41,612,512 of record OX940803.1, read on the forward strand.
ATCAACGTAAAGAGCAACAATGAGAATATCAGACATACCTTTGCACTTCACATACAAGGTGGGTCCACTCTTGCTTTTGTTGAATCCCTTCTTAATAAAGTAGCCATCAATTTGAGTGTACCAAGCTCTTGGAGCTTGTTTTAGGCCATACAAAGCCTTCTTCAACTTGTACACTTTTTCTTCATCTCCCTTGATTTCAAAGTCTTGAGGTTGCTCAGCATAAACCTCTCAACTCTCCATTCAAGAAGGCGGATTTGACATCAAGTTGATACAAGCACCAACCCTTTTGTGCGGCCATAGCAATAAGAGTTCTAATAGTGTCAAGGCGAGCAACCGGTGTAAAAGTTTCATTAAAATCAATTCCGGGCTGTTGTGAATAGCCCTTTGCCACCAATCTTGCTTTGTTTCTTTGAACGGTTCCATTTGCATGATACTTCACTCTATAAATCCACTTCACCCCAATTACTTCTTTGTTGTTTGGCTTCTCAACAAGTTCCCATGTATTGTTTTTCTCAATAACATCAATTTCTTCTTGCATAACTCTTCTCCAACTTTCTTCTTTTACGGCTTCTTCAAAATTTTGTGGTTCAAAGACACAAAAATTGCATCTCTCATATATATCTTCCAACCTTCTCATTTTTATAGGAGAAGAAGGTGGTGATGATGATGATGAACTTGGAGAACCATGTGATGTTGATGGTGAACTTGTCCTTGGAGAGGAATGAGGTGAAAATTGATTATTTTCATCTTCAAGTGTTGAAATTTGATGATTTTCTTCCACCAAAATAGTCTCACTTTCACCCTTGCCTTCTTGCCAATTCCACAAAGCTTTTTCATCAAACAACACATCACGACTCGTAATCATCTTCTTGCTTTTCAAACTATATAGTCTATATCCCTTAGATTGTGAACTATAGCCTATAAAAATACACTTATCACTTACTTCATCAGCTTGCGTCTTCTCTCTTTTGGAACTTGAGCATAACATACACAACCGAAGACTTTTAAATGTCTCATGGATGGTTTTCTCCCACTCCAAGCTTCAAAAGGAGTTTGGTTCCAAAGTGCTTTTGTAGGACTTCTATTTATCAAGTAAACCGCCGTATATACCGCTTCACCCCAAAAAACTTTTGGTAGTCCTTTCTCATGAAGTATTGACTTGGCCATTTCCATCACCGTTTGGTTCTTCCTCTCGGATACCCCATTTTATTGTGGAGTATAAGGCACGATAAGTTATCTCTCAACACCTTCATCTTCACAAAACCTATCAAATTCACGTGAATTGTACTCTTTTCCCCTATCACTTCTCAAGATTTTAGTGTAATTGCCACTTTGTTTTTCAACAAAACTTTTGAACTTCTTGAAAATAGTAAAGACTTAGGATTTTTGCCTCATAAAGAAAACCCAAGTCATTATAGTAAAATCATCAATAAAGAGAATGAAGTACCTATTGTTGCCATTTGAAGGTGTAGACATTGGCCCGCAAACATCGGTATGGACCAATTCAAGTGCTTTCTTTGCTCTCCATGCAACTCCCTTTGGAAAGGCTTGACGGTGATGCTTTCCAAGAGCACAACCTTCACACACTCCATCCTTGTCTTCAATGCAAGTAGGCAACCCCACAACCATATTCTTGTGAGAAAGTAATTTGAGGCCATGAAAGTTCAAGTGCCCAAATCTCCGATGCCATAACCATGACTCATCAACGGTATCCATCTTCAAGGCAACATTTCTTTCATATTTGAACACAATTGGGAAGCTTCTATTTTTCTCCATATTTATCTTCTTTATAACTTTCTTGTTACCCCCTCTATCATAGATAGTGCACCCATTATCTTTAAAATGAACATCATACCCATGCTCTACAAGTTGCCCCACACTAAGCAAATTTTGCTCCAAATCGGGAACTAGCAATACATCTCTAATGTATTTGGTTCCCATGCTAGTTTGAACACCAATTGTTCCTTTGCCTCTAACATTCACCAAGGTACCATTTCCCATCTTCACTTGAGAGTTGACGGTAGTGTCCATGTCCAAAAACATGTTTTTATCACCGGTCATGTGATTGCTACAACCACTATCTAGGAACCAAACATCATTTCTTTGTTCGGATGCACTTTGACAAGCATAGAACAAATTCCCATCACTTTCTTTTTCTTCGGCACAACTAGCTTGTTGATTGTTCTTGACTCTACAATCTTTTTGCACATGCCCATATCTCTTGCAATTATAACATTGAGGCTTCCCCTTGTTCCAATAATCTTTCTCTAGATGACCAACCTTCTTGCAAAAATTACATTGAGACTTCCCCTTGTTCCAACAATCTTTCTCTAGATGGCCAACCTTCTTGCAAAAATTACATTTTGGCAATTGTGAAGACTCATCATTGTTGAACCTTCTCTCAAAATTTGGCTTACCTCTACCTCTTCCATTGCTTCCTCTTCCTCTTGCTCTTCCATGTCTACCACCTCTTGATGACTCTTCTTGATTCTCACGGTTGAGTTGGAGCTTCAATTGAAACGCACTTTCAGTGGGACTATCGGAATGCCGAAACAACCTTTGCTCAAATGATTTCAAAGACACCATCAATTCCGCAACACCCAACTTAGAGACATCTCTAGTTTCTTCAATAATGGACACAATAGTTTCAAATTTTTGAGGTAAACATGCTAAAATCTTCTCAACCAATCTATTCTCACCCATTTCATCCCCATAAGCTTTCATTTGATTAACAAGTTCCATAAATCTAGAGAAATATTCCGTCAAATTCTCACTCTCCCTCATTTTCATGTTCTCAAACTCCTTTTTAAGAGTTTGAAGTTTGATAGCCCTTACTTTGGTATCTCCTTGGAATTCTTGTTGAAGAATATCCCAAGCCTCCTTAGCTTTGCTAGCTCTCATTATTCTAGGAAATATGGTATTCCCTACTCCTTGTTGAATAAAAAGGAGAGCTTTTGCATCACTCTTTCTATTTTTCTTAAGTTCTTCTTTTTGGGTGTTAGTTAGGTTTTCTTGAGAATCATAATCCTCATACCCATTTTCTACTAACTCCCACACATCTTGAGAAATAAATAAAGTTTTCATTTTTATACATCAAAAGTCATAGTTCTCACCTTCAAAAATGGGAATGGAGGGATGTTGAATGTTGAGAGTTGAGTTGCTAGTGCTTGCCATGGAAAAAATCTCTGCAGCTTTTCCTTCCTTGCTGGAACTTTTCTTGACAGCAAATCTTCAACCTTTTTTGACTCACCACCACTAGCTCCCTTTGATCTAAGCTCTGATACCACTTTATGTTAGTTTTTTTGATGATTCTAGTGCATAAAAATTCAATCTTGGGAAGTTTTTTTGTTAGGGATTTTGAGAGGAAGAGAGGAAAGTAGAAAGAGGCTATTTTTTTTCAACTTCTAACAGCTACTGCTGTCCCTTGATTTCTTCATATATATTTCCAGCAAATACAAGTCTTTTTACATGTGTTTTCTCAACTAATGAGAAGCTTACACATAGACATCAAAATGCCACATCATATGAACTTAAAACATAATAAAATAACCAAGAAAAAGTCATAATAACTTAACAAATAAAACAGGGCAGCAACATTAAAACAGAGCATCACATTACTCTACAACAAGATGAAAAAAAATGAGCATGTTGTTTTGATGATGACTTGTAAGATTCACAAGATAATTAATGACTTGTTAATATAGTATATGATTACCTCAATCATCAACTGAAAGTCATCACAACTGATAAGCTAAAAAATCAACTATTTAAAACAACATTGCTTTACTTGGTGAGGAGTTATGACACATACTCAAGGAAGAAGGTGGTACCTATGTGTTTGTGTGTGCAAAGCTTCAAAATAAAGAGTCTCATAAATAATAGAGTTGCAGACAGAAAAATAGCCTCAAAATATGTCAAGGATCAGGGAAAAAAAAAAAAAAAAAAAAAAAAACTATGATATAAATATATGGATGATAAACAAAAATATTTCGTCTAATGATTTGTTCTGTATCTGCAACCAAGCTCGTGAAACAATGTGGAATAGTATCAAAAGAGAGAGAGTCAAACCTTTCCATAACCCCCAGATCCAATGTCATTAGAAAATTTGTTTTGAGTATTTACTGAGCTCTTCAAAAGAGAAGCTTCTTGTTCCTTTCACTTCAGGAATGCTACCATTGTTTTTATTTGGATCCCAGCTTGCTGCATTTGAAGTTGAATCACATAAAAACAATAATCTAAAAACTTGAAAACACTAAATATAGGTCATTATCATACCAAAAGGGTTCTGGTTCTGATCAGTTGCTCTTTCAGCTTTCCTTTTTTGCCGATATGCGTAAACCCCTGCAAGGAGTACTAGGAACAAAAGAACAGAACCACCGACTGCTGCTCCAATGATAATTCCAATGCTTGTTGACTTGTTTGATCCTATAGAATCTCCTAGAAGATGCCACAAAGAAAAAGGTGCACCAATATCAAATAATGCAACATGCAACAACTATATTGTTCTGTGTGAAACAGCAAAATTACCAGCAAAGTTAGGATATTGATTAGCAATAAAGAAGTAAGGTTCAAAACCACGTGGAGGCTTGTACGTCTGGTTGCTAAAAGCAAAACCAAGGCTATAAATTCCTGTCCAATTGAAATGATCTTGGCCGGATGGAAATATTGCTAGGCTCAATTGAAGGTATTCAATTAAATTCTTGCGTGGATTGCTAAGAAAAACAGAATCCACAGGAAGTTGATGAGACTGAAAAGATTGTGTTAACGACCCCTCAAGAGTTGTATAGTACGTAGTGTTTTCCAAGTCTGAAAAGGAAGGAGCTCTGAAGTTTAGAACTCCTGTATATGGGTATGCACATTTGCAGGTGGGGCTAGAAATCTGCCCAGAACTACAGGAAACATGTTGACAGTTCTTTAGTGGCGTTGAATAAGAGGAACTTGATCGGGGATTTCATGCAGTAAGCTTTTACTTCTCCTGGCACCTCACAAATTGGGTTATCGGCCAGTCTGCAGCAATCAATAGAAAATAACCTTAGCAAACAAAACACATTGTTCGTCTAGTACATTTGGATGGGTTCCAACTCCAGGAACTTTAATTGGTACCTAAATTCAGCAAATTGTAGGATAAAATAGAAGAATGAAAGAAATATGCTTTACATTATGTCAATACCACCGGCTCCTGCACTTCCTCGGAAATCAGAAATGGAATTGTTTAGTAAATCGATGAATTGCAGCTGGTTGCTATTGCTGGTGCTGATGTTTAAGGTGCCGCTAAGATTGTTGTTTTTGAAAACCCTGTCATCATGGATCAATAAAATCAGGGTGTAACAAGTATTCCTATCACATTAGATTGAAATTAACCGGCTTTGTGCTTGATATGCAATGTTTTGAAATTTTCGGTACCTGTATATGAAATAATGGTACAACTTGGGATTAATAATCCGGGATTATGTTAATACTTACACAGTTTGTAGGTTAGGAAGGCTGAACAGAACAGAAGGAACCTGACCTTGAAGTTGAGTATTTTCCATCGTTCTGTCATAAAAAGTACATGATTATGCTTCTCGTTTCATAAAAAAATGCTTGTATCAGGGTGCAATCACATGCACGTGCGCACACACACACAAGAAATCGAGAAAGAGATCATAAGACTGATGATGAGAAAATATACAAGAAATAAATACATTTATTGCCTTAGGATTCATAATAGAACATAAAAAAATAGGAATTCTTCTAGGAATAGATATATTGGACCCAACTAGTTTAGATAATGCAGTCTTGACTCAAATTACGTGTGTACGTGTGTTACATTGTTGGAGAACAAGAAATGGTCAAGACACGAGAACATACAGTGCTATCAAAGACTGTAAGCTTGAAAACCACGAAAGAACTTCTGATGCATTGAAACTGTTATTACTCATGTCCCTGCAAATGATGATTTGGTTATAGACTGAAATTTGATATAAATAAAATTTTACGTAGATACAATGACGCTGATGAATACCGCTAGACATAAATTAAGTAAGCCTTTTATACTTACAAGTTGCTGAGGAAGTTCATGCCAGCAAGGCTGGGGATGGAGCCAATCAGTTTATTGTTGGACAAAAACCTGAAAAGAGGATCACAAAACACTAATGATTATAGAATTATTTGTTAATGATAATCATCACTTTCCTATAACAGGTATAAAAGCTTATTTTCATGTCTCAATTCTCAGCTTACAGCTCCTGGATCCTTGTAAGACTGCTGAGGGTTCGGGGAACAGGCCCAGTTATTGAGTTCCTTGTTGGAAAATTCCAACATGTGGGGCCACACATGTAAATATCAAATGTATTGTGCTATCTTTGGTTAAGCCTAAATTAAAGTGATCTAATTAAGATTTAAAGTTTTAAGGCTTAAGGGTGTAATTGTCATGGAATTAATGTGTAGATACCAAAGTGCCATATCTAATTTGATGAGGGGCCAAATTAGAAATAGCAAACCTTATATTATATATTAGGGTTATGGTCCCCAAATTACACGATACTTTTTCTTGTCTGCATCCCCATCACAGAACAAGAGAGAACAATTTAGGGTTCATAAAGGTCGTGATAATTTGGAAGATCACAACCCGTTCACCAACCTCCGGCAATGGATTCAGGTACGCTTCCGCTTTCTATTTTTCTTGAATTGACATGGGTTAATAATATGTGTTTAGGGTTTGATTAATCATGATATTAGAAACATGTTTAGGTTGAGATTCGGATTAATTATGTGCCTATGCATGTTGATTTTGTGTTAATCGAATCCCTTACAAGTGGTATCAGAGCCACCCATGATTGATTCTTGAGAATTTAAGGAATTATATATATATATATATTTGGAGATATTTTTGTTGTTCAATGAATCGGTATTTGGGATTCAGATATATGTTTGATATATTATTTAACTTATATTGGATGTATATATCACTAATATATTCCATTGGTAGAGTTATAGAAATAATCAATTATTTTGTATTGTTTAGTTCTCTCTTTTGGTGTTCCTCGATCTGATGAACATAAATATAATTAAGAATCTTGTTTGACCTTTGGGTATTATATTTGACCGGAATTCATTGTAGTGAATTTCATCACTATTTGACTTTTGTATATATAAAATTATTTGTGTTTATTTTTTCTTTACTGGATCCAATTGCACATGTTTAAAGCTACTTTGTATTGTTTGTGCTTTGGGTATGAGATCAGGTCTATAATTTATTAAATTCATTGATTCAGTTGTGTTTCTTCTCTTTTGGTGTTGTGGGTTTTTTGACCTGATGGAAACTCTATTTTTTGACAAAAGTTATTGCTTGTTCTTACTTGTTCTTGTTTTTGGATTCACATGAATTATATTATTTTGTGAATATGGATTCAGATAATAAAATTATTACATGAATATGGTTTGAGTTTTGGGATCAGATCACGTTTTGATCTGGTGGAAAAAAAAAAAAAAAAAAAAAAAACTGGTGTTTCGTTTTTTTTGCTCGGGCCCCTCTGTTGAAAATTTGAAATTCTTGAGGGGCGTGTTTTGTAATTATTTTGGGCTATTGTGTGATTTTGTAAAAATATAGGGGTCAATTTTTAATTACTGTAAATTGAGGGACCTTTCTGTAATTGTATAGACTCAGGGCCGATTTGTAATTATAAAATTGAGGGACCTTTCTGTAATTTTCCAAAATCAGGGGCTGTTTTGTAATTTTCAAAAATAAATAAATAAATAAATCAACTCAAATTCAAATATTTTGTGATACATCTTTATGGTTAAATAAAGTAGTTCATCATTCTAAATGGGCTAATTGAAACAAGATGTCGCCAAAATGACCTCTCTTGTGTAGATTGTTCATGAGGGATGTTGGATGTTTGTGTGTGTGCAAATTCATGCGGGTATTAGCTAGCCCAAAGGAAGGTTAATGCTTTGCCGAATTGCACACACACCTGTGGTGATAAACATGTGACAATTATAAGGTTTTACATGTGAATAATAAGTCGATCCAAAGATAGATTTATTATTTGACATGAATTATTGTCAATGTTTGATCACTGCGACAACAATACCACTTACATTTAATATTGTGTGTGTAAATTCATGCGGGTATTAGCCGGCCCAAAGGAAGGTTAATATTTGGTTGAATTGCACACACACCTGTGGTGGTAAACATGTGACAATTATGAGGTTTTACATGTGAATAATAAATCGATCCAAAGATAGATTTTATTGTTTGACATGAATTATTGTCAATGTTTGATCACTGCAACAAGAGTACCACTTACAATTAATATTACTGTCCAAATACTTGATATTAATGTTGTGCTAGGTATCTTGAGATGGGACTTACCATTATTTGAATTTGTTGATTATTGTATTTGGTTATTAATGTGAGCATATTTGTTTGTTTGTTTTGTTCTCTTTACGACTAGTGTTTCTATTATATCTGCTAATATCAACTCAATACTCATGCTTAATGGGACCAACTTTAAGGATTTGAAGGAGAATATACTTATTGTTCTCAGCTGCATGGATCTGGACCTTGTACTTCGGATTAAGCAGCCCATTTCTCTTGCGGATGTAAGTTCTCCTGATGACAGAAAGAACTTTGAGAAGTGGGATCGCTCAAATCGCATGAGTTTTATGATCATCGAGCGCAGCATTTTGGAGGCATTTAAGGGTGCGGTATCTGAAAAGATAACCAAAGCCAAAGAGTTCCTAGCCGAAATTGAAAAGCTTTTTGTGAAAAACGATAAGGCAGAAACAAGCATGCTTTTGCAAAGCTTGATTTCTATGAAGTATAAAGGCAAAAGGGAACATAAGGGAGTACATTATGGAAATGTCTCAATTGCTTCTAACCTTAAGGCACTGAAGCTCGAGCTGTCTGATGACTTGCTCGTGCATTTAGTATTAATATCACTTCCTGCACAATACAGTCAGTTTAAGGTCAGTTACAACTGTCAGAAGGAGAAATGGACTCTTAATGAGCTTATTTCTTATTGTGTGCAAGAGGAAGAGAGATTGAAGCAAGAAAGAATCGAAAGTGATCATTTGGCTTGCACCTCTAAGGACAAGGGCAAAAAGAGAAAAAAATAATGAAGCGCTAAAAACAGCAGCTTATATTCTGAACCGAGTGCCAACTAAAGCAGCTGCAAAAACACCTTATGAGCTTTGGACAGGCAGAAAGCCTAGTCTAAAGCATATTCACATTTGGGGATGTCCAGTTGAGGCAAGGCTTTATAGGCCACATAGAAAAGAAATTGGACTCCAAAATGAGCAGCTACTTTATTGGCTACTCTGAGCGATCTAGGGGCTATAAATTTTATGATCCCACACTTAGGTCAATTTTTGAGACGGGAACTGCAACGTTTTTTGAGGATGTTGAGTTTGGGGGGAGAAATAAGGTTAGAGACATTGTCTTTAAGGAGGAATCGACTTCGATTCCCACTGTCGCTTTTGACAATGTGCAGGTTCCTATACCTGTCATTGATCAAGAAGAGAATCTGGATCCTCAACCAAACAATGTTGATCAACCCTCCATTCAAGATGAGGTAATTGTTCCTGAGGAACAAACTCAACAACCTCAAGAACCAGTGCCATTAAGGCTATCCACTAGAGAAATGAGAAATGTTATTCCGGACGATTTTTTCGTATTCCTCCAGGAACATGAGGAAGGCATTGGAATGGTGGAAGATGATCCAATCAACTTCCATCAAGTCATGCAGAGTTCCAACTCTCAAAAGTGGATTGATGCCATGAATGAGGAGTATAAGTCTATACAAGACAATAAGGTTTGGGAACTTGTCCCATTACCAGAAGGTGCGAAGCCCATTGGTTGTAAATGGATTTTTAAAACCAAAAGGGATTCGAAAGGTAATGTGGAGAGGTATAAGGCTCTTCTTGTAGCTAAAGGCTTTACCCAAAAGGAAGGGATTGACTTTAAAGAGACTTTCTCTCCGGTTTCAACGAAAGACTCTTTTAGGACAATCATGGCACTTGTTGCACATTTTGACCTTGAGCTTCATCAGATGGATGTCAAGACGACGTTTCTCAATGGTGACATTGATGAAACAATTTATATGGTGTAGCCAGAAAACTTTGAGTCGGGAAACTCAAAGAATATGGTCTGTAAATTGACAAAGTCTATCTATGGACTCAAGCAAGCTTCTCGTCAGTGGTACCACAAGTTTCATCAAGTGATTATCTCGTTTGGTTTTGAGATAAACGCTATTGATAATTGTGTATATCACAAGTTCAGTGGGAGTAAGCACATATTCCTGGTTTTGTATGTCGATGACATATTGCTTGCCACAAATGATATAGGCATGTTGCACAAAACCAAGAGATTTATATCAAAGAATTTTGAGATGAAAGATCTTGGTGACGCCTCCTTTGTATTAGGGATCCTGATACAACGAGATCGCTCTCGGGGTATTCTTGGATTATCACAAAGAAGCTATATCGATAAAGTGCTCAAAAGGTTTGGCATGCAGGATAGCAAACCAGATGACACCCCTGTCTCTAAGGGAGACAAGTTCAGTCTTAATCAGTGCCCTAAAAATAATCTTGAAGTTAAGGAAATGCAGAAGATTCCTTATGCATCAGCTGTAGGGAGTCTAATGTATACTCAGGTGTGTACGCGTCCGGATATTGCGTACATTGTTGGTATGTTAGGCAGATATTTGAGTAACCCTGGGATGGATCATTGGAAAGCAGTCAAACGGGTTATGAGGTATTTACAGAGAACAAAAGATCATATGCTTACATATAAGAGATCGGATTAGTTGGAGATCATATGGTATTCTGACTCTGATTATGCTGGATGCCATGGCAGCAAAATTTGTAACATGCTATGAGGCATCCAACCATGGGATATGGCTACGAAATTTTGTCACTGGGCTGCGCATTATGGAGGGTATTGAAAGACCACTTAAACTATATTGTGACAATAAGTCAGCAGTGCTATATTTCAACAACAACAGGAGCTCATCTAGGTCAAAGCATATTGACATTAAGTTCCTAGTTGTGAAAGAAAGAGTGCAGAGTGGACAAATATCCATAGAGCACATTAGGACAAACTCCATGATATTGGGATTGCCACCCAAGGTCTTTCATGAGCACACTGCTCATATGGGTGTTATTTTGTTTGAGGATACCATATTATAGTGGGAGTTTGTATTATTTTGTATTTTATTGCTTTATGTTTGGTTTTGGACATTCTTATGCATTTATGTATTTGGATGTTTTTCTGATCAGAAATAAAGTATTCAGTTTATTTCACTCTGTTGCATTGTGTTAAATATTGATCTCACTTAAGAATAAAGTAGGACCATTTGGAAATAGACATGTATAGATCACATTGCATGTAATTTCCATGCTACGCATCCATGATTGGTCTATGTCATTTGGTTATGTTGCTGTATGTGACCATTGATGGGTTTAGTCACGCTAAATGTGATGAAAACCGCTTTGATCCTATAACGGCATAATCAATGGACGAGATTGTTCTGATATACCCTAAAATTATGATAGCAAAATTTTGGAGCTCATAAAGTCATACACATTTGTATAGTTACATATGTGGCCCAGTGGGAGATTGTTGGAAAATTCCAACATGTGGGGCCACACATGTAAATATCAAATGTATTGTGCTATCTTTGGTTAAGCCTAAATTAAAGTGATCTAATTAAGATTTAAAGTTTTAAGGCTTAAGGGTGTAATTGTCATGGAATTAATGTGTAGATACCAAAGTGCCATATCTAATTTGATGAGGGGCCAAATTAGAAATAGCAAACCTTATATTATATATTAGGGTTATGGTCCCCAAATTACACGATACTTTTTCTTGTCTGCATCCCCATCACAGAACAAGAGAGAACAATTTAGGGTTCATAAAGGTCGTGATAATTTGGAAGATCACAACCCGTTCACCAACCTCCGGCAATGGATTCAGGTACGCTTCCGCTTTCTATTTTTCTTGAATTGACATGGGTTAATAATATGTGTTTAGGGTTTGATTAATCATGATATTAGAAACATGTTTAGGTTGAGATTCGGATTAATTATGTGCCTATGCATGTTGATTTTGTGTTAATCGAATCCCTTACATTCCTATCAAAGCGTCTGTGATCAAGAGGAGATTTTTCAGGGGAAAACAAAAATCTGCCGGTGAGATTGCTACTTTCAATAAAATTCAATTGTACATGATATGTAGGTACTTACATGACCTCCAAATTTCTCGCAAGTCCAAGGCTGGAAGGAATCATGCCAGTGAGGCTGTTGTTTTCAAAGAGCCTGGCACAAAGAGGACAAAAAAACAAATCAGAAGAAAATCTAAATGGACAATGTTTCTGAAATAGTTCACAAGTAAACTATTTGATAGGGCAATTTTCTGCATTAAAGCACAATAAAGCAAGAGATGTCTAATAACTACAAGATTTAGTTCAGTTGAAGCCTTATGAAACTTACACATGTATCAGAGTCATATTTGAGTTGAAAAGTTTATTTTTATTTGGGATTTCGCCTGAGAGTTGATTGTTTCCGAGATGACTGTAGAGGGTGGATAGGATCATAGATTACTATTACAGTCTAGAATAAAAGATCGCTGAGAAGTACTCCGGGACAGAGGACCCCGTCAGCCACCTGGAAAGCTTTGTTCACCAGATGGAAGTCCAAAGTGCGAGCCGGCTAGCCATGTGCAGGATGTTTCCTTCAACCTTGACCGACTGCGCCAAGACATGGTTCAGAAAGTTACCACTAGGTAGTGTTGATTCCTTTTCTAAGCTTACCACAGCTTTTTGTACGCAGTTTCAGAGGATCAAGCCTCATCCCAAGGACCCTATCTTGCTTCAATATGTGGTTCAGGAGCGAGGTGAAACCTTGAGATCTTATGTGGAGAAATTCCATAAAGAGGTCGTCCATATGGGAGTATTCGACGAGAAGGAAACCTTAGCCAACTTCCGAAGAAACCTATGGGCTGGCAGACTATTTCGCTCTTTTGCTAAGCATCCTCCAGAGACATACCAGGAGGCCTACAACCGGGCTCTGGAACAGGTGGACATAGAAGAACAGCTCCGGATTAAAATCGAGCATGATGAAGCTCGATTAGCACCACATCCCAAGAAGGAGGCTCCAAAGCTCGCACCAGTTAGGAAATTCCAAAATCAACCCTTAAATCGATCTACCTACCGGCCGCCTCCTATCCTCTCATACTAGGAAAGATATCCGGCTAAGAGGTCACCCCCCAGGGAGGTCCCTCTGAAGGAGGTGGCAAGGGTAGCAAGAGAGGAAGATGGATACAATCACTACACCCCTCTCAATGCTTCACGAGAAACCATCTACCTCGCCATCCGGGATAAGGGCCTGCTCAGAAAGCCGAGTCCCATAAAAGTTCCAACCGATAGGAGAAATCAATACAAGTATTTTGATTTTCACGAAGACATAGGGCACAACACTTCCGAGTGCTACAGCCTCCGCAACTAGATCGAAGGACTGGTAAGGGGAGGCATAAGATCTGTTGCTTTAAGGAGTAGTTGTAGTTTGTTAGAGAAAATCTTGGCTCGGACGGTCCCATACACGTGGCCGTGGGACCGTTAAATGAGAGCGTGCCACATATACATTGGGGACTATGGTGAGAGTATGTGGCACACTTGTGGCACCTCTCATTGGATGGTCCCACGGCCACGTGTATGGGAACGTCCCAGCCAAGATTTTCTCAGTTTGTTGTGATTCTGATTAGTACTATTATTAGAAACTAATCAGAATCAAGCTACACCTTAAAACAACATATCTATATAACTAGTTTAAGTAAATAAAAAAAAAAATGACATACTTGAGAGATTGAAGCATCAACAAAACCCTAACCAAACCTAATCGAGTGCGAGATTGATAGAGCGAACCCTATATAATTTTATCTATAAAACAAAGGGGAATTATTATTTGGATCCCCATTTTTTTTTTATTATTATCTTTCCATTTTTAGTTCCCGTAGTCTTTAAGTTTTCAAAAACCCATCAATTTGACTCCTCTAACCAGATTTTTGACGATCAACTGTCACGGAAAACATTAAATGACTATTCTACCCATGACTATTTGTTTTCTTTTAAAAAAATTAAATAAAAGAAAATTTAAAGAAAAACAAAAAATGTAAAAAAGAAAAAGAAAAGATGGAGATCGATCCATAGATCTCCATCACATGATAGAGATCCCAGCGACTGGATCTCTTGATGTAGATCCCAGTGACGGGATCTCTAGATATAGATCTCAATGAGGGGCTCTTCATCGTCGATAGAGATCCTAGAAATGCGTTTTCTGTTTTTCAAAAATGAAAAACGGTGAAAATGCGTTCGTCAACCATGTTTTCAAAATAAAACAAGAAAAACGGAAAACTTGTTTTTCACTGCCATTGAACAAAAACTGGAAACGACATTTTGATGTTTTCACTGTTCACTGTTTTTTTCTTTTTTTGGGTAGGTAAGTAGCATATGAAACCTATTAATTTCATTATATTTATTATTAATAATAAATATAATTTTTCTTAAGATTAATATAAAATATTTTTCATTATAATTTTTTTTAAAGACTTAAAAAGACATCAATTAAATTAAACTTAATTTCAATTATTTTTATTAATTCAAAAAATAAGAAAAAAATTATATATTCTTATATTTTCAAATAATAAAATCATTTTAAATTTATTTAACTATACATTTTACTATTTTAAGGCTTTCAAATTCTAAAAATATAAAATTCAATTACTTTTAAAAAAAAAAAAAATTGATAAAACAAAAAAGGGGAACTCGAACGCATTGCATGCAGTTAGACTTGAGTCTAAATGTTGTAAAATGCATTTAATGAATTTGTATTTTACAACGTTTAGCTGTTAGTATGTATCTTTATTAAGCATGAATCTTTATTTTAGTGAATTTGGATTTTGGATCTCGACATTTATTAAGAAATATAATTATCACCAAATTATGTATATATGTAATCACTTATATCTCACGTTTTATACGATATGGTATTATGGTTTTTGAGTTATAGAAACAAATGAGATTATAAAATACAACGTTTTATATTTCCATAATCCTTAATCAGGGGCGGAGACACATGATAAGTAGCCTGGGCTGTAGCCCAGGCTGAATTTTTTAAAAAAAGGTTTAAAGT